>JBBMRM010000108.1:1800000-2143276 GCA_037962945.1 Sarcoramphus papa
TTCCGTCTCGTAGACACGAGCTGAGAAATTGCAAACGTCGAGCAATTGCTCCGAGATGAAAAGTGCCAGCACTGAAAGCTGTTGCTAGCCAGCACCCTTCCTTGGAAGCGCTTTTGTAGGCCTAAGAACACTGGGGCTCTGGGCTTCTCTAGCCACCTCATCTTCTGCTCATCCTCTCGCGCACTCTAAAGAGAGCTCAGGTGAGAAATTGCAAATGTCGAGCAATTGCTCAGAGATGAAAAGTGCCAGCACTGAAAGCTCTTGCTAGCCAGCACCCTTCCTTGGAAGCGCTTTCACAGGCGCAGCAACACTGGGGCTTTGCGCTTCTCTAGCCACCAAACGTCACGGTCCTTCTCTTTCCGTCTCGTAGACACGAGCTGAGAAATTGCAAATGTCGAGCAATTGCTCCGAGATGAAAAGTGCCAGCACTGAAAGCTCTTGCTAGCCAGCACCCTTCCTTGGAAGCGCTTTTGTAGGCCTAAGAACACTGGGGCTCTGGGCTTCTCTAGCCACCTCATCTTCTGCTCATCCTCTCGCGCACTCTAAAGAGAGCTCAGGTGAGAAATTGCAAACGTCGAGCAATTGCTCAGAGATGAAAAGTGCCAGCACTGAAAGCTGTTGCTAGCCAGCACCCTTCCTTGGAAGCGCTTTCACAGGCGCAGCAACACTGGGGCTTTGCGCTTCTATACGCACCAAACGTCACGGTCCTTCTCTTTCCGTCGGTAGACACGAGCTGAGAAATTGCAAACGTCCAGCAATTGCTCAGAGATGAAAAGTGCCAGCACTGAAAGCTGTTGCTAGCCAGCACCCTTCCTTGGAAGCGCTTTCACAGGCGCAGCAACACTGGGGCTTTGCGCTTCTATACGCACCAAACGTCACGGTCATTCTCTTTCCGTCTCGTAGACACGAGCTGAGAAATTGCAAACGTCGAGCAATTGCTCAGAGATGAAAAGTGCCAGCACTGAAAGCTGTTGCTAGCCAGCACCCTTCCTTGGAAGCGCTTTTGTAGGCATAAGAACACTGGGGCTCTGGGCTTCTCTAGCCACCTCATCTTCTGCTCATCCTCGCGCGCACTCTAAAGAGAGCTCAGGTGAGAAGTTGCAAACGTCGAGCAATTGCTCAGAGATGAAAAGTGCCAGCACTGAAAGCTCTTGCTAGCCAGCACCCTTCCTTGGAAGCGCTTTCACAGGCGCAGTAATACTGGGGCTTTGCACTTCTCTACGCACCAAACGTCACGGTCATTCTCTTTCCGTCTCGTAGACACGAGCTGAGAAATTGCAAACGTGGAGCAATTGCTCAGAGATGAAAAGTGCCAGCACTGAAAGCTGTTGCTAGCCAGCACCCTTCCTTGGAAGCGCTTTTGTAGGCCTAAGAACACTGGGGCTCTGGGCTTCTCTAGCCACCTCATCTTCTGCTCATCCTCGCGCGCACTCTAAAGAGAGCTCAGGTGAGAAATTGCAAACGTCGAGCAATTGCTCAGAGATGAAAAGTGCCAGCACTGAAAGCTCTTGCTAGCCAGCACCCTTCCTTGGAAGCGCTTTCACAGGCGCAGCAACACTGGGGCTTTGCGCTTCTCTAGCCACCAAACGTCACGGTCCTTCTCTTTCCGTCTCGTAGACACGAGCTGAGAAATTGCAAACGTCGAGCAATTGCTCAGAGATGAAAAGTGCCAGCACTGAAAGCTCTTGCTAGCCAGCACCCTTCCTTGGAAGCGCTTTCACAGGCGCAGCAACACTGGGGCTTTGCGCTTCTATACGCACCAAATGTCACGGTCCTTCTCTTTCCGTCTCGTAGACACGAGCTGAGAAATTGCAAACGTCGAGCAATTGCTCAGAGATGAAAAGTGCCAGCACTGAAAGCTCTTGCTAGCCAGCACCCTTCCTTGGAAGCGCTTTCACAGGCGCAGCAACACTGGGGCTTTGCGCTTCTCTAGCCACCAAACGTCACGGTCATTCTCTTTCCGTCTCGTAGACACGAGCTGAGAAATTGCAAACGTCGAGCAATTGCTCAGAGATGAAAAGTGCCAGCACTGAAAGCTCTTGCTAGCCAGCACCCTTCCTTGGAAGCGCTTTTGTAGGCCTAAGAACACTGGGGCTCTGGGCTTCTCTAGCCACCTCATCTTCTGCTCATCCTCTCGCGCACTCTAAAGAGAGCTCAGGTGAGAAATTGCAAACGTCGAGCAATTGCTCAGAGATGAAAAGGGCCAGCACTGAAAGCTGTTGCTAGCCAGCACCCTTCCTTGGAAGCGCTTTCACAGGTGCAGCAACACTGGGGCTTTGCGCTTCTCTAGCCACCAAAAGTCACGGTCCTTCTCTTTCCGTCGGTAGACACGAGCTGAGAAATTGCAAACGTCGAGCAATTGCTCAGAGATGAAAAGGGCCAGCACTGAAAGCTGTTGCTAGCCAGCACCCTTCCTTGGAAGCGCTTTTGTAGGCCTAAGAACACTGGGGCTCTGGGCTTCTCTAGCCACCTCATCTTCTGCTCATCCTCGCGCGCACTCTAAAGAGAGCTCAGGTGAGAAATTGCAAACGTCGAGCAATTGCTCAGAGATGAAAAGTGCCAGCACTGAAAGCTGTTGCTAGCCAGCACCCTTCCTTGGAAGCGCTTTTGTAGGCCTAAGAACACTGGGGCTCTGGGCTTCTCTAGCCACCTAATCTTCTGCTCATCCTCTCGCGCACTCTAAAGAGAGCTCAGGTGAGAAATTGCAAATGTCGAGCAATTGCTCAGAGATGAAAAGTGCCAGCACTGAAAGCTCTTGCTAGCCAGCACCCTTCCTTGGAAGCGCTTTCACAGGCGCAGCAACACTGGGGCTTTGCGCTTCTATACGCACCAAACGTCACGGTCCTTCTCTTTCCGTCTCGTAGACACGAGCTGAGAAATTGCAAACGTCGAGCAATTGCTCCGAGATGAAAAGTGCCAGCACTGAAAGCTCTTGCTAGCCAGCACCCTTCCTTGGAAGCGCTTTTGTAGCCCTTAGAACACTGGGGCTCTGGGCTTCTCTAGCCACCTCATCTTCTGCTCATCCTCTCGCGCACTCTAAAGAGAGCTCAGGTGAGAAATTGCAAACGTCCAGCAATTGCTCAGAGATGAAAAGTGCCAGCACTGAAAGCTGTTGCTAGCCAGCACCCTTCCTTGGAAGCGCTTTCACAGGCGCAGCAACACTGGGGCTTTGCGCTTCTATACGCACCAAACGTCACGGTCCTTCTCTTTCCGTCGGTAGACACGAGCTGAGAAATTGCAAACGTCCAGCAATTGCTCAGAGATGAAAAGTGCCAGCACTGAAAGCTGTTGCTAGCCAGCACCCTTCCTTGGAAGCGCTTTCACAGGCGCAGCAACACTGGGGCTTTGTGCTTCTATACGCACCAAACGTCACGGTCCTTCTCTTTCCGTCTCGTAGACACGAGCTGAGAAATTGCAAACGTCGAGCAATTGCTCCGAGATGAAAAGTGCCAGCACTGAAAGCTCTTGCTAGCCAGCACCCTTCCTTGGAAGCGCTTTCACAGGCGCAGTAACACTGGGGCTTTGCGCTTCTCTACGCACCAAACGTCACAGTCATTCTCTTTCCGTCTCGTAGACACGAGCTGAGAAATTGCAAACGTGGAGCAATTGCTCAGAGATGAAAAGTGCCAGCACTGAAAGCTGTTGCTAGCCAGCACCCTTCCTTGGAAGCGCTTTTGTAGGCCTAAGAACACTGGGGCTCTGGGCTTCTCTAGCCACCTCATCTTCTGCTCATCCTCGCGCGCACTCTAAAGAGAGCTCAGGTGAGAAATTGCAAACGTCGAGCAATTGCTGAGAGATGAAAAGTGCCAGCACTGAAAGCTCTTGCTAGCCAGCACCCTTCCTTGGAAGCGCTTTCACAGGCGCAGCAACACTGGGGCTTTGCGCTTCTCTAGCCACCAAACGTCACGGTCCTTCTCTTTCCGTCTCGTAGACACGAGCTGAGAAATTGCAAACGTCGAGCAATTGCTCAGAGATGAAAAGTGCCAGCACTGAAAGCTCTTGCTAGCCAGCACCCTTCCTTGGAAGCGCTTTCACAGGCGCAGCAACACTGGGGCTTTGCGCTTCTATACGCACCAAATGTCACGGTCCTTCTCTTTCCGTCGGTAGACACGAGCTGAGAAATTGCAAACGTCGAGCAATTGCTCAGAGATGAAAAGTGCCAGCACTGAAAGCTCTTGCTAGCCAGCACCCTTCCTTGGAAGCGCTTTCACAGGCGCAGCAACACTGGGGCTTTGCGCTTCTCTAGCCACCAAACGTCACGGTCCTTCTCTTTCTGTCTCGTAGACACGAGCTGAGAAATTGCAAACGTCGAGCAATTGCTCAGAGATGAAAAGTGCCAGCACTGAAAGCTCTTGCTAGCCAGCACCCTTCCTTGGAAGTGCTTTTGTAGGCCTAAGAACACTGGGGCTCTGGGCTTCTCTAGCCACCTCATCTTCTGCTCATCCTCTCGCGCACTCTAAAGAGAGCTCAGGTGAGAAATTGCAAACGTCGAGCAATTGCTCAGAGATGAAAAGGGCCAGCACTGAAAGCTGTTGCTAGCCAGCACCCTTCCTTGGAAGCGCTTTCACAGGCGCAGCAACACTGGGGCTTTGCGCTTCTCTAGCCACCAAAAGTCACGGTCCTTCTCTTTCCGTCGGTAGACACGAGCTGAGAAATTGCAAACGTCGAGCAATTGCTCAGAGATGAAAAGTGCCAGCACTGAAAGCTGTTGCTAGCCAGCACCCTTCCTTGGAAGCGCTTTTGTAGGCCTAAGAACACTGGGGCTCTGGGCTTCTCTAGCCACCTCATCTTCTGCTCATCCTCTCGCGCACTCTAAAGAGAGCTCAGGTGAGAAATTGCAAACGTCGAGCAATTGCTCAGAGATGAAAAGTGCCAGCACTGAAAGCTGTTGCTAGCCAGCACCCTTCCTTGGAAGCGCTTTTGCAGGCCTAAGAACACTGGGGCTCTGGGCTTCTCTAGCCACCTCATCTTCTGCTCATCCTCTCGCGCACTCTATAGAGAGCTCAGGTGAGAAATTGCAAACGTCGAGCAATTGCTCAGAGATGAAAAGTGCCAGCACTGAAAGCTCTTGCTAGCCAGCACCCTTCCTTGGAAGCGCTTTCACAGGCGCAGCAACACTGGGGCTTTGCGCTTCTCTAGCCACCAAACGTCACGGTCCTTCTCTTTCCGTCTCGTAGACACGAGCTGAGAAATTGCAAACGTCGAGCAATTGCTCAGAGATGAAAAGTGCCAGCACTGAAAGCTCTTGCTAGCCAGCACCCTTCCTTGGAAGCGCTTTCACAGGCGCAGCAACACTGGGGCTTTGCGCTTCTATACGCACCAAACGTCACGGTCCTTCTCTTTCCGTCTCGTAGACACGAGCTGAGAAATTGCAAACGTCGAGCAATTGCTCAGAGATGAAAAGTGCCAGCACTGAAAGCTGTTGCTAGCCAGCACCCTTCCTTGGAAGCGCTTTTGTAGGCCTAAGAACACTGGGGCTCTGGGCTTCTCTAGCCACCTCATCTTCTGCTCATCCTCGCGCGCACTCTAAAGAGAGCTCAGGTGAGAAGTTGCAAACGTCGAGCAATTGCTCAGAGATGAAAAGTGCCAGCACTGAAAGCTCTTGCTAGCCAGCACCCTTCCTTGGAAGCGCTTTCACAGGCGCAGTAACACTGGGGCTTTGCACTTCTCTACGCACCAAACGTCACGGTCATTCTCTTTCCGTCTCGTAGACACGAGCTGAGAAATTGCAAACGTGGAGCAATTGCTCAGAGATGAAAAGTGCCAGCACTGAAAGCTGTTGCTAGCCAGCACCCTTCCTTGGAAGCGCTTTTGTAGGCCTAAGAACACTGGGGCTCTGGGATTCTCTAGCCACCTCATCTTCTGCTCATCCTCTCGCGCACTCTGAAGAGAGCTCAGGTGAGAAATTGCAAACGTCGAGCAATTGCTCAGAGATGAAAAGTGCCAGCACTGAAAGCTCTTGCTAGCCAGCACCCTTCCTTGGAAGCGCTTTCACAGGCGCAGCAACACTGGGGCTTTGCGCTTCTCTACCCACCAAACGTCACGGTCCTTCTCTTTCCGTCGGTAGACACGAGCTGAGAAATTGCAAACGTCGAGCAATTGCTCCGAGATGAAAAGTGCCAGCACTGAAAGCTGTTGCTAGCCAGCACCCTTCCTTGGAAGCGCTTTCACAGGCGCAGCAACACTGGGGCTTTGCGCTTCTCTACCCACCAAACGTCACGGTCCTTCTCTTTCCGTCTCGTAGACACGAGCGGAGAAATTGCAAACGTCGAGCAATTGCTCAGAGATGAAAAGGGCCAGCACTGAAAGCTGTTGCTAGCCAGCACCCTTCCTTGGAAGCGCTTTTGTAGGCCTAAGAACACTGGGGCTCTGGGCTTCTCTAGCCACCTCATCTTCTGCTCATCTTCGCGCGCACTCTAAAGAGAGCTCAGGTGAGAAATTGCAAATGTCGAGCAATTGCTCAGAGATGAAAAGTGCCAGCACTGAAAGCTCTTGCTAGCCAGCACCCTTCCTTGGAAGCGCTTTCACAGGCGCAGCAACACTGGGGCTTTGCGCTTCTCTACCCACCAAACGTCACGGTCCTTCTCTTTCCGTCGGTAGACACGAGCTGAGAAATTGCAAACATCGAGCAATTGCTCAGAGATGAAAAGTGCCAGCACTGAAAGCTCTTGCTAGCCAGCACCCTTCCTTGGAAGCGCTTTTGTAGGCCTAAGAACACTGGGGCTCTGGGCTTCTCTAGCCACCTCATCTTCTGCTCATCCTCTCGCGCACTCTAAAGAGAGCTCAGGTGAGAAATTGCAAACGTCGAGCAATTGCTCAGAGATGAAAAGTGCCAGCACTGAAAGCTGTTGCTAGCCAGCACCCTTCCTTGGAAGCGCTTTCACAAGCGCAGTAACACTGGGGCTTTGCACTTCTCTAGCTACCAAACGTCACGGTCCTTCTCTTTCCGTCTCGTAGACATGAGCTGAGAAATTGCAAACGTCGAGCAATTGCTCAGAGATGAAAAGTGCCAGCACTGAAAGCTGTTGCTAGCCAGCACCCTTCCTTGGAAGCGCTTTCACAGGTGCAGCAACACTGGGACTTTGCGCTTCTCTACCCACCAAACGTCACGGTCATTCTCTTTCCGTCGGTAGACACGAGCTGAGAAATTGCAAACGTCGAGCAATTGCTCAGAGATGAAAAGTGCCAGCACTGAAAGCTCTTGCTAGCCAGCACCCTTCCTTGGAAGCGCTTTTGTAGGCCTAAGAACACTGGGGCTCTGGGCTTCTCTAGCCACCTAATCTTCTGCTCATCCTCTCGCGCACTCTAAAGAGAGCTCAGGTGAGAAATAGCAAATGTCGAGCAATTGCTCAGAGATGAAAAGTGCCAGCACTGAAAGCTGTTGCTAGCCAGCACCCTTCCTTGGAAGCGCTTTCACAGGCGCAGTAACACTGGGGCATTGCGCTTCTCTAGCCATCAAACGTCATGGTCATTCTCTTTCCATTTCGTAGACACGAGCTGAGAAATTGCAAACGTCGAGCAATTGCTCCGAGATGAAAAGTGCCAGCACTGAAAGCTGTTGCTAGCCAGCACCCTTCCTTGGAAGCGCTTTTGTAGGCCTAAGAACACTGGGGCTCTTGGCTTCTCTAGCCACCTAATCTTCTGCTCATCCTCTCGCGCACTCTAAAGAGAGCTCAGGGGAGAAATTGCAAACGTCCAGCTATTGCTCAGAGATGAAAAGTGCCAGCACTGAAAGCTGTTGCTAGCCAGCACCCTTCCTTGGAAGCGCTTTCACAAGCGCAGTAACACTGGGGCTTTGCACTTCTATACGCACCAAACGTCACGGTCCTTCTCTTTCCGTCTCGTAGACACGAGCTGAGAAATTGCAAACGTCCAGCAATTGCTCAGAGATGAAAAGTGCCAGCACTGAAAGCTGTTGCTAGCCAGCACCCTTCCTTGGAAGCGCTTTTGTAGGCCTAAGAACACTGGGGCTCTGGGCTTCTCTAGCCACCTCATCTTCTGCTCATCCTCTCGCGCACTCTAAAGAGAGCTCAGGTGAGAAAATGCAAAAGTCGAGCAATTGCTCAGAGATGAAAAGTGCCAGCACTGAAAGCTCTTGCTAGCCAGCCCCCTTCCTTGGAAGCGCTTTTGTAGGCCTAAGAACACTGGGGCTCTGGGCTTCTCTAGCCACCTAATCTTCTGCTCATCCTCGCGCGCACTCTAAAGAGAGCTCAGGTGAGAAATTGCAAACGTCGAGCAATTGCTCAGAGACGAAAAGTGCCAGCACTGAAAGCTGTTGCTAGCCAGCACCCTTCCTTGGAAGCGCTTTCACAGGCGCAGTAACACTGGGGCTTTGCGCTTCTCTAGCCACCAAACGTCACTGTCCTTCTCTTTCCGTCGGTAGACACGAGCTGAGAAATTGCAAACGTCGAGCAATTGCTCAGAGATGAAAAGTGCCAGCACTGAAAGCTCTTGCTAGCCAGCACCCTTCCTTGGAAGCGCTTTTGTAGGCCTAAGAACACTGGGGCTCTGGGCTTCTCTAGCCACCTCATCTTCTGCTCATCCTCTCGCGCACTCTAAAGAGAGCTCAGGTGAGAAATTGCAAACGTCGAGCAATTGCTCAGAGATGAAAAGTGCCAGCACTGAAAGCTGTTGCTAGCCAGCACCCTTCCTTGGAAGCGCTTTCACAGGCGCAGCAACACTGGGGCTTTGCGCTTCTCTACCCACCAATCGTCACAGTCCTTCTCTTTCCGTCTCGTAGACATGAGCTGAGAAATTGCAAACGTCGAGCAATTGCTCAGAGATGAAAAGTGCCAGCACTGAAAGCTGTTGCTAGCCAGCACCCTTCCTTGGAAGCGCTTTTGTAGGCCTAAGAACACTGGGGCTCTGGGCTTCCCTAGCCACCTCATCTTCTGCTCATCCTCTCGCGCACTCTAAAGAGAGCTCAGGTAAGAAATTGCAAACGTCCAGCAATTGCTCAGAGATGAAAAGTGCCAGCACTGAAAGCTGTTGCTAGCCAGCACCCTTCCTTGGAAGCGCTTTCACAGGCGCAGTAACACTGGGGCTTTGCACTTCTCTACGCACCAAACGTCACGGTCCTTCTCTTTCCGTCTCGTAGACACGAGCTGAGAAATTGCAAACGTCGAGCAATTGCTCAGAGATGAAAAGTGCCAGCACTGAAAGCTGTTGCTAGCCAGCACCCTTCCTTGGAAGCGCTTTTGTAGGCCTAAGAACACTGGGGCTCTGGGCTTCTCTAGCCACCTCATCTTCTGCTCATCCTCTCGCGCACTCTAAAGAGAGCTCAGGTGAGAAATTGCAAACGTCGAGCAATTGCTCAGAGATGAAAAGTGCCAGCACTGAAAGCTGTTGCTAGCCAGCACCCTTCCTTGGAAGCGCTTTCACAGGCGCAGCAACACCGGGGCTTTTCGCTTCTCTAGCCACCAAACGTCACGGTCCTTCTCTTTCCGTCTCGTAGACATGAGCTGAGAAATTGCAAACGTCGAGCAATTGCTCAGAGATGAAAAGTGCCAGCACTGAAAGCTGTTGCTAGCCAGCACCCTTCCTTGGAAGCGCTTTTGTAGGCCTAAGAACACTGGGGCTCTGGGCTTCTCTAGCCACCTCATCTTCTGCTCATCCTCTCGCGCACTCTAAAGAGAGCTCAGGTGAGAAATTGCAAACGTCGAGCAATTGCTCAGAGATGAAAAGTGCCAGCACTGAAAGCTCTTGCTAGCCAGCACCCTTCCTTGGAAGCGCTTTCACAGGCGCAGTAACACTGGGGCTTTGCGCTTCTCTAGCCACCAAACGTCACTGTCCTTCTCTTTCCGTCGGTAGACACGAGCTGAGAAATTGCAAACGTCGAGCAATTGCTCAGAGATGAAAAGTGCCAGCACTGAAAGCTGTTGCTAGCCAGCACCCTTCCTTGGAAGCGCTTTTGTAGGCCTAAGAACACTGGGGCTCTGGGCTTCTCTAGCCACCTCATCTTCTGCTCATCCTCTCGCGCACTCTAAAGAGAGCTCAGGTGAGAAATTGCAAACGTCGAGCAATTGCTCAGAGATGAAAAGTGCCAGCACTGAAAGCTGTTGCTAGCCAGCACCCTTCCTTGGAAGCGCTTTCACAGGCGCAGCAACACTGGGGCTTTGCGCTTCTCTACCCACCAATCGTCACAGTCCTTCTCTTTCCGTCTCGTAGACATGAGCTGAGAAATTGCAAACGTCGAGCAATTGCTCAGAGATGAAAAGTGCCAGCACTGAAAGCTGTTGCTAGCCAGCACCCTTCCTTGGAAGCGCTTTTGTAGGCCTAAGAACACTGGGGCTCTGGGCTTCCCTAGCCACCTCATCTTCTGCTCATCCTCTCGCGCACTCTAAAGAGAGCTCAGGTAAGAAATTGCAAACGTCGAGCAATTGCTCAGAGATGAAAAGTGCCAGCACTGAAAGCTGTTGCTAGCCAGCACCCTTCCTTGGAAGCGCTTTCACAGGCGCAGTAACACTGGGGCTTTGCACTTCTCTACGCACCAAACGTCACGGTCCTTCTCTTTCCGTCTCGTAGACACGAGCTGAGAAATTGCAAACGTCGAGCAATTGCTCAGAGATGAAAAGTGCCAGCACTGAAAGCTGTTGCTAGCCAGCACCCTTCCTTGGAAGCGCTTTTGTAGGCCTAAGAACACTGGGGCTCTGGGCTTCTCTAGCCACCTCATCTTCTGCTCATCCTCTCGCGCACTCTAAAGAGAGCTCAGGTGAGAAATTGCAAACGTCGAGCAATTGCTCAGAGATGAAAAGTGCCAGCACTGAAAGCTGTTGCTAGCCAGCACCCTTCCTTGGAAGCGCTTTCACAGGCGCAGCAACACCGGGGCTTTTCGCTTCTCTAGCCACCAAACGTCACGGTCCTTCTCTTTCCGTCTCGTAGACATGAGCTGAGAAATTGCAAACGTCGAGCAATTGCTCAGAGATGAAAAGTGCCAGCACTGAAAGCTGTTGCTAGCCAGCACCCTTCCTTGGAAGCGCTTTTGTAGGCCTAAGAACACTGGGGCTCTGGGCTTCTCTAGCCACCTCATCTTCTGCTCATCCTCTCGCGCACTCTAAAGAGAGCTCAGGTGAGAAATTGCAAACGTCGAGCAATTGCTCAGAGATGAAAAGTGCCAGCACTGAAAGCTCTTGCTAGCCAGCACCCTTCCTTGGAAGCGCTTTCACAGGCGCAGCAACACTGGGGCTTTGCGCTTCTCTACCCACCAAACGTCACGGTCCTTCTCTTTCCGTCGGTAGACACGAGCTGAGAAATTGCAAACGTCGAGCAATTGCTCAGAGATGAAAAGTGCCAGCACTGAAAGCTGTTGCTAGCCAGCACCCTTCCTTGGAAGCGCTTTCACAGGCGCAGCAACACTGGGGCTTTGCGCTTCTCTGCCCACCAAACGTCACGGTCCTTCTCTTTCCGTCTCGTAGACACGAGCGGAGAAATTGCAAACGTCGAGCAATTGCTCAGAGATGAAAAGGGCCAGCACTGAAAGCTGTTGCTAGCCAGCACCCTTCCTTGGAAGCGCTTTTGTAGGCCTAAGAACACTGGGGCTCTGGGCTTCTCTAGCCACCTCATCTTCTGCTCATCTTCGCGCGCACTCTAAAGAGAGCTCAGGTGAGAAATTGCAAATGTCGAGCAATTGCTCAGAGATGAAAAGTGCCAGCACTGAAAGCTCTTGCTAGCCAGCACCCTTCCTTGGAAGCGCTTTCACAGGCGCAGCAACACTGGGGCTTTGCGCTTCTCTACCCACCAAACGTCACGGTCCTTCTCTTTCCGTCGGTAGACACGAGCTGAGAAATTGCAAACATCGAGCAATTGCTCAGAGATGAAAAGTGCCAGCACTGAAAGCTGTTGCTAGCCAGCACCCTTCCTTGGAAGCGCTTTTGTAGGCCTAAGAACACTGGGGCTCTGGGCTTCTCTAGCCACCTCATCTTCTGCTCATCCTCTCGCGCACTCTAAAGAGAGCTCAGGTGAGAAATTGCAAACGTCGAGCAATTGCTCAGAGATGAAAAGTGCCAGCACTGAAAGCTGTTGCTAGCCAGCACCCTTCCTTGGAAGCGCTTTCACAAGCGCAGTAACACTGGGGCTTTGCACTTCTCTAGCTACCAAACGTCACGGTCCTTCTCTTTCCGTCTCGTAGACATGAGCTGAGAAATTGCAAACGTCGAGCAATTGCTCAGAGATGAAAAGTGCCAGCACTGAAAGCTGTTGCTAGCCAGCACCCTTCCTTGGAAGCGCTTTCACAGGTGCAGCAACACTGGGACTTTGCGCTTCTCTACCCACCAAACGTCACGGTCATTCTCTTTCCGTCGGTAGACACGAGCTGAGAAATTGCAAACGTCGAGCAATTGCTCAGAGATGAAAAGTGCCAGCACTGAAAGCTCTTGCTAGCCAGCACCCTTCCTTGGAAGCGCTTTTGTAGGCCTAAGAACACTGGGGCTCTGGGCTTCTCTAGCCACCTAATCTTCTGCTCATCCTCTCGCGCACTCTAAAGAGAGCTCAGGTGAGAAAT
Source organism: Sarcoramphus papa (assembly GCA_037962945.1). Taxonomy (NCBI): domain Eukaryota; kingdom Metazoa; phylum Chordata; class Aves; order Accipitriformes; family Cathartidae; genus Sarcoramphus; species Sarcoramphus papa. Next base: position 1,812,500 of record JBBMRM010000108.1, read on the forward strand.
AGCAAATGTCGAGCAATTGCTCAGAGATGAAAAGTGCCAGCACTGAAAGCTGTTGCTAGCCAGCACCCTTCCTTGGAAGCGCTTTCACAGGCGCAGTAACACTGGGGCATTGCGCTTCTCTAGCCATCAAACGTCATGGTCATTCTCTTTCCATTTCGTAGACACGAGCTGAGAAATTGCAAACGTCGAGCAATTGCTCCGAGATGAAAAGTGCCAGCACTGAAAGCTGTTGCTAGCCAGCACCCTTCCTTGGAAGCGCTTTTGTAGGCCTAAGAACACTGGGGCTCTTGGCTTCTCTAGCCACCTAATCTTCTGCTCATCCTCTCGCGCACTCTAAAGAGAGCTCAGGGGAGAAATTGCAAACGTCCAGCAATTGCTCAGAGATGAAAAGTGCCAGCACTGAAAGCTGTTGCTAGCCAGCACCCTTCCTTGGAAGCGCTTTCACAAGCGCAGTAACACTGGGGCTTTGCACTTCTATACGCACCAAACGTCACGGTCCTTCTCTTTCCGTCTCGTAGACACGAGCTGAGAAATTGCAAACGTCCAGCAATTGCTCAGAGATGAAAAGTGCCAGCACTGAAAGCTCTTGCTAGCCAGCACCCTTCCTTGGAAGCGCTTTTGTAGGCCTAAGAACACTGGGGCTCTGGGCTTCTCTAGCCACCTCATCTTCTGCTCATCCTCTCGCGCACTCTAAAGAGAGCTCAGGTGAGAAAATGCAAAAGTCGAGCAATTGCTCAGAGATGAAAAGTGCCAGCACTGAAAGCTCTTGCTAGCCAGCCCCCTTCCTTGGAAGCGCTTTTGTAGGCCTAAGAACACTGGGGCTCTGGGCTTCTCTAGCCACCTAATCTTCTGCTCATCCTCGCGCGCACTCTAAAGAGAGCTCAGGTGAGAAATTGCAAACGTCGAGCAATTGCTCAGAGACGAAAAGTGCCAGCACTGAAAGCTGTTGCTAGCCAGCACCCTTCCTTGGAAGCGCTTTCACAGGCGCAGTAACACTGGGGCTTTGCGCTTCTCTAGCCACCAAACGTCACGGTCCTTCTCTTTCCGTCGGTAGACACGAGCTGAGAAATTGCAAACGTCGAGCAATTGCTCAGAGATGAAAAGTGCCAGCACTGAAAGCTCTTGCTAGCCAGCACCCTTCCTTGGAAGCGCTTTTGTAGGCCTAAGAACACTGGGGCTCTGGGCTTCTCTAGCCACCTCATCTTCTGCTCATCCTCTCGCGCACTCTAAAGAGAGCTCAGGTGAGAAATTGCAAACGTCGAGCAATTGCTCAGAGATGAAAAGTGCCAGCACTGAAAGCTGTTGCTAGCCAGCACCCTTCCTTGGAAGCGCTTTCACAGGCGCAGCAACACTGGGGCTTTGCGCTTCTCTAGCCACCAATCGTCACAGTCCTTCTCTTTCCGTCTCCTAGACACGAGCTGAGAAATTGCAAACGTCGAGCAATTGCTCAGAGATGAAAAGTGCCAGCACTGAAAGCTGTTGCTAGCCAGCACCCTTCCTTGGAAGCGCTTTTGTAGGCCTAAGAACACTGGGGCTCTGGGCTTCCCTAGCCACCTCATCTTCTGCTCATCCTCTCGCGCACTCTAAAGAGAGCTCAGGTAAGAAATTGCAAACGTCGAGCAATTGCTCAGAGATGAAAAGTGCCAGCACTGAAAGCTCTTGCTAGCCAGCACCCTTCCTTGGAAGCGCTTTCACAGGCGCAGTAACACTGGGGCTTTGCACTTCTCTACGCACCAAACGTCACGGTCCTTCTCTTTCCGTCTCGTAGACACGAGCTGAGAAATTGCAAACGTCGAGCAATTGCTCAGAGATGAAAAGTGCCAGCACTGAAAGCTGTTGCTAGCCAGCACCCTTCCTTGGAAGCGCTTTTGTAGGCCTAAGAACACTGGGGCTCTGGGCTTCTCTAGCCACCTCATCTTCTGCTCATCCTCTCGCGCACTCTAAAGAGAGCTCAGGTGAGAAATTGCAAACGTCGAGCAATTGCTCAGAGATGAAAAGTGCCAGCACTGAAAGCTGTTGCTAGCCAGCACCCTTCCTTGGAAGCGCTTTCACAGGCGCAGCAACACCGGGGCTTTTCGCTTCTCTAGCCACCAAACGTCACGGTCCTTCTCTTTCCGTCTCGTAGACACGAGCTGAGAAATTGCAAACGTCGAGCAATTGCTCAGAGATGAAAAGTGCCAGCACTGAAAGCTGTTGCTAGCCAGCACCCTTCCTTGGAAGCGCTTTTGTAGGCCTAAGAACACTGGGGCTCTGGGCTTCTCTAGCCACCTCATCTTCTGCTCATCCTCTCGCGCACTCTAAAGAGAGCTCAGGTGAGAAATTACAAACGTCAAGCAATTGCTCAGAGATGAAAAGTGCCAGCACTGAAAGCTGTTGCTAGACAGCACCCTTCCTTGGAAGCGCTTTCACAGGCGCAGCAACACTGGGGCTTTGCGCTTCTCTAGCCATCAAACGTCACAGTCATTCTCTTTCCGTCTCGTAGACATGAGCTGAGAAATTGCAAACGTCGAGCAATTGCTCAGAGATGAAAAGGGCCAGCACTGAAAGCTGTTGCTAGCCAGCACCCTTCCTTGGAAGCGCTTTTGTAGGCCTAAGAACACTGGGGCTCTGGGCTTCTCTAGCCACCTAATCTTCTGCTCATCCTCGCGCGCACTCTAAAGAGAGCTCAGGTGAGAAATTGCAAGCGTCCAGCAATTGCTCAGAGATGAAAAGTGCCAGCACTGAAAGCTCTTGCTAGCCAGCACCCTTCCTTGGAAGCACTTTCACAGGCGCAGTAACACTGGGGCTTTGCACTTCTGTACGCACCAAACGTCACGGTCCTTCTCTTTCCGTCTCCTAGACACGAGCTGAGAAATTGCAAACGTCGAGCAATTGCTCAGAGATGAAAAGTGCCAGCACTGAAAGCTGTTGCTAGCCAGCACCCTTCCTTGGAAGCGCTTTCACAGGCGCAGCAACACTGGGTCTTTGCGCTTCTCTAGCCATCAAACGTCATGGTCATTCTCTTTCCATTTCGTAGACAGGAGCTGAGAAATTGCAAACGTCGAGCAATTGCTCAGAGATGAAAAGTGCCAGCACTGAAAGCTGTTGCTAGCCAGCACCCTTCCTTGGAAGCGCTTTTGTAGGCCTAAGAACACTGGGGCTCTGGGCTTCTCTAGCCACCTCATCTTCTGCTCATCCTCTCGCGCACTCTAAAGAGAGCTCAGGTGAGAAATTGCAAACGTCCAGCAATTGCTCAGAGATGAAAAGTGCCAGCACTGAAAGCTGTTGCTAGCCAGCACCCTTCCTTGGAAGCGCTTTCACAGGCGCAGTAACACTGGGGCTTTGCACTTCTCTAGCTACCAAACGTCACAGTCCTTCTCTTTCCGTCTAGTAGACACGAGCTGAGAAATTGCAAACGTCGAGCAATTGCTCAGAGATGAAAAGTGCCAGCACTGAAAGCTCTTGCTAGCCAGCACCCTTCCTTGGAAGCGCTTTCACAGGCGCAGCAACACTGGGGCTTTGCGCTTCTCTACCCACCAAACGTCACGGTCATTCTCTTTCTGTCTCGTAGACACGAGCTGAGAAATTGCAAACGTCGAGCAATTGCTCCGAGATGAAAAGTGCCAGCACTGAAAGCTGTTGCTAGCCAGCACCCTTCCTTGGAAGCGCTTTTGTAGGCCTAAGAACACTGGGGCTCTGGGCTTCTCTAGCCACCTAATCTTCTGCTCATCCTCTCGCGCACTCTAAAGAGAGCTCAGGTGAGAAATTGCAAACGTCCAGCAATTGCTCAGAGATGAAAAGTGCCAGCACTGAAAGCTGTTGCTAGCCAGCACCCTTCCTTGGAAGCGCTTTCACAGGTGCAGCAACACTGGGGCTTTGCGCTTCTCTAGCCACCAAACATCACGGTCCTTCTCTTTCCGTCTCGTAGACACGAGCTGAGAAATTGCAAACGTCCAGCAATTGCTCAGAGATGAAAATTGCCAGCACTGAAAGCTCTTGCTAGCCAGCACCCTTCCTTGGAAGCGCTTTCACAGGCGCAGTAACACTGGGGCTTGGCGCTTCTATACGCACCAAACGTCACGGTCCTTCTCTTTCCGTCTCGTAGACACGAGCTGAGAAATTGCAAACGTCGAGCAATTGCTCAGAGATGAAAAGTGCCAGCACTGAAAGCTGTTGCTAGCCAGCACCCTTCCTTGGAAGCGCTTTTGTAGGCCTAAGAACACTGGGGCTCTGGGCTTCTCTAGCCACCTCATCTTCTGCTCATCCTCTCGCGCACTCTAAAGAGAGCTCAGGTGAGAAATTGCAAACGTCCAGCAATTGCTCAGAGATGAAAAGTGCCAGCACTGAAAGCTCTTGCTAGCCAGCACCCTTCCTTGGAAGCGCTTTTGTAGGCCTAAGAACACTGGGGCTCTGGGCTTCTCTAGCCACCTCATCTTCTGCTCATCCTCTCGCGCACTCTAAAGAGAGCTCAGGTGAGAAATTGCAAACGTCCAGCAATTGCTCAGAGATGAAAAGTGCCAGCACTGAAAGCTGTTGCTAGCCAGCACCCTTCCTTGGAAGCGCTTTCACAGGCGCAGTAACACTGGGGCTTTGCGCTTCTCTACCCACCAAACGTCACGATCCTTCTCTTTCCGTCTCGTAGACACGAGCTGAGAAATTGCAAACGTCGAGCAATTGCTCAGAGATGAAAATTGCCAGCACTGAAAGCTGTTGCTAGCCAGCCCCCTTCCTTGGAAGCGCTTTTGTAGGCCTAAGAACACTGGGGCTCTGGGCTTCTCTAGCCACCTCATCTTCTGCTCATCCTCTCGCGCACTCTAAAGAGAGCTCAGGTGAGAAATTGCAAACGTCGAGCAATTGCTCAGAGATGAAAAGTGCCAGCACTGAAAGCTGTTGCTAGCCAGCACCCTTCCTTGGAAGCGCTTTCACAGGCGCAGCAACACTGGGGCTTTGCGCTTCTATACGCACCAAACGTCACGGTCCTTCTCTTTCCGTCTCGTAGACACGAGCTGAGAAATTGCAAACGTCGAGCAATTGCTCCGAGATGAAAAGTGCCAGCACTGAAAGCTCTTGCTAGCCAGCAGCCTTCCTTGGAAGCGCTTTTGTAGGCCTAAGAACACTGGGGCTCTGGGCTTCTCTAGCCACCTCATCTTCTGCTCATCCTCTCGCGCACTCTGAAGAGAGCTCAGGTGAGAAATTGCAAACGTCGAGCAATTGCTCAGAGATGAAAAGTGCCAGCACTGAAAGCTCTTGCTAGCCAGCACCCTTCCTTGGAAGCGCTTTCACAGGCGCAGCAACACTGGGGCTTTGCGCTTTTATACGCACCAAACGTCACGGTCCTTCTCTTTCCGTCGGTAGACACGAGCTGAGAAATTGCAAACGTCAAGCAATTGCTCAGAGATGAAAAGTGCCAGCACTGAAAGCTCTTGCTAGCCAGCACCCTTCCTTGGAAGCGCTTTCACAGGCGCAGCAACACTGGGGCTTTGCGCTTCTCTAGCCACCAAACGTCACGGTCCTTCTCTTTCCGTCTCGTAGACACGAGCGGAGAAATTGCAAACGTCGAGCAATTGCTCAGAGATGAAAAGTGCCAGCACTGAAAGCTGTTGCTAGCCAGCACCCTTCCTTGGAAGCGCTTTTGTAGGCCTAAGAACACTGGGGCTCTGGGCTTCCCTAGCCACCTCATCTTCTGCTCATCCTCTCGCGCACTCTAAAGAGAGCTCAGGTAAGAAATTGCAAACGTCGAGCAATTGCTCAGAGATGAAAAGTGCCAGCACTGAAAGCTCTTGCTAGCCAGCACCCTTCCTTGGAAGCGCTTTCACAGGCGCAGTAACACTGGGGCTTTGCACTTCTCTACGCACCAAACGTCACGGTCCTTCTCTTTCCGTCTCGTAGACACGAGCTGAGAAATTGCAAACGTCGAGCAATTGCTCAGAGATGAAAAGTGCCAGCACTGAAAGCTGTTGCTAGCCAGCACCCTTCCTTGGAAGCGCTTTTGTAGGCCTAAGAACACTGGGGCTCTGGGCTTCTCTAGCCACCTCATCTTCTGCTCATCCTCTCGCGCACTCTAAAGAGAGCTCAGGTGAGAAATTGCAAACGTCGAGCAATTGCTCAGAGATGAAAAGTGCCAGCACTGAAAGCTGTTGCTAGCCAGCACCCTTCCTTGGAAGCGCTTTCACAGGCGCAGCAACACCGGGGCTTTTCGCTTCTCTAGCCACCAAACGTCACGGTCCTTCTCTTTCCGTCTCGTAGACACGAGCTGAGAAATTGCAAACGTCGAGCAATTGCTCAGAGATGAAAAGTGCCAGCACTGAAAGCTGTTGCTAGCCAGCACCCTTCCTTGGAAGCGCTTTTGTAGGCCTAAGAACACTGGGGCTCTGGGCTTCTCTAGCCACCTCATCTTCTGCTCATCCTCTCGCGCACTCTAAAGAGAGCTCAGGTGAGAAATTACAAACGTCAAGCAATTGCTCAGAGATGAAAAGTGCCAGCACTGAAAGCTGTTGCTAGACAGCACCCTTCCTTGGAAGCGCTTTCACAGGCGCAGCAACACTGGGGCTTTGCGCTTCTCTAGCCATCAAACGTCACAGTCATTCTCTTTCCGTCTCGTAGACATGAGCTGAGAAATTGCAAACGTCGAGCAATTGCTCAGAGATGAAAAGGGCCAGCACTGAAAGCTGTTGCTAGCCAGCACCCTTCCTTGGAAGCGCTTTTGTAGGCCTAAGAACACTGGGGCTCTGGGCTTCTCTAGCCACCTAATCTTCTGCTCATCCTCGCGCGCACTCTAAAGAGAGCTCAGGTGAGAAATTGCAAGCGTCCAGCAATTGCTCAGAGATGAAAAGTGCCAGCACTGAAAGCTCTTGCTAGCCAGCACCCTTCCTTGGAAGCACTTTCACAGGCGCAGTAACACTGGGGCTTTGCACTTCTGTACGCACCAAACGTCACGGTCCTTCTCTTTCCGTCTCCTAGACACGAGCTGAGAAATTGCAAACGTCGAGCAATTGCTCAGAGATGAAAAGTGCCAGCACTGAAAGCTGTTGCTAGCCAGCACCCTTCCTTGGAAGCGCTTTCACAGGCGCAGCAACACTGGGTCTTTGCGCTTCTCTAGCCATCAAACGTCATGGTCATTCTCTTTCCATTTCGTAGACAGGAGCTGAGAAATTGCAAACGTCGAGCAATTGCTCAGAGATGAAAAGTGCCAGCACTGAAAGCTGTTGCTAGCCAGCACCCTTCCTTGGAAGCGCTTTTGTAGGCCTAAGAACACTGGGGCTCTGGGCTTCTCTAGCCACCTCATCTTCTGCTCATCCTCTCGCGCACTCTAAAGAGAGCTCAGGTGAGAAATTGCAAACGTCCAGCAATTGCTCAGAGATGAAAAGTGCCAGCACTGAAAGCTGTTGCTAGCCAGCACCCTTCCTTGGAAGCGCTTTCACAAGCGCAGTAACACTGGGGCTTTGCACTTCTCTAGCTACCAAACGTCACAGTCCTTCTCTTTCCGTCTAGTAGACACGAGCTGAGAAATTGCAAACGTCGAGCAATTGCTCAGAGATGAAAAGTGCCAGCACTGAAAGCTCTTGCTAGCCAGCACCCTTCCTTGGAAGCGCTTTCACAGGCGCAGCAACACTGGGGCTTTGCGCTTCTCTACCCACCAAACGTCACGGTCATTCTCTTTCTGTCTCGTAGACACGAGCTGAGAAATTGCAAACGTCGAGCAATTGCTCCGAGATGAAAAGTGCCAGCACTGAAAGCTGTTGCTAGCCAGCACCCTTCCTTGGAAGCGCTTTTGTAGGCCTAAGAACACTGGGGCTCTGGGCTTCTCTAGCCACCTAATCTTCTGCTCATCCTCTCGCGCACTCTAAAGAGAGCTCAGGTGAGAAATTGCAAACGTCCAGCAATTGCTCAGAGATGAAAAGTGCCAGCACTGAAAGCTGTTGCTAGCCAGCACCCTTCCTTGGAAGCGCTTTCACAGGTGCAGCAACACTGGGGCTTTGCGCTTCTCTAGCCACCAAACATCACGGTCCTTCTCTTTCCGTCTCGTAGACACGAGCTGAGAAATTGCAAACGTCCAGCAATTGCTCAGAGATGAAAATTGCCAGCACTGAAAGCTCTTGCTAGCCAGCACCCTTCCTTGGAAGCGCTTTCACAGGCGCAGTAACACTGGGGCTTGGCGCTTCTATACGCACCAAACGTCACGGTCCTTCTCTTTCCGTCTCGTAGACACGAGCTGAGAAATTGCAAACGTCGAGCAATTGCTCAGAGATGAAAAGTGCCAGCACTGAAAGCTGTTGCTAGCCAGCACCCTTCCTTGGAAGCGCTTTTGTAGGCCTAAGAACACTGGGGCTCTGGGCTTCTCTAGCCACCTCATCTTCTGCTCATCCTCTCGCGCACTCTAAAGAGAGCTCAGGTGAGAAATTGCAAACGTCGAGCAATTGCTCAGAGATGAAAAGTGCCAGCACTGAAAGCTCTTGCTAGCCAGCACCCTTCCTTGGAAGCGCTTTTGTAGGCCTAAGAACACTGGGGCTCTGGGCTTCTCTAGCCACCTCATCTTCTGCTCATCCTCTCGCGCACTCTAAAGAGAGCTCAGGTGAGAAATTGCAAACGTCCAGCAATTGCTCAGAGATGAAAAGTGCCAGCACTGAAAGCTGTTGCTAGCCAGCACCCTTCCTTGGAAGCGCTTTCACAGGCGCAGTAACACTGGGGCTTTGCGCTTCTCTACCCACCAAACGTCACGATCCTTCTCTTTCCGTCTCGTAGACACGAGCTGAGAAATTGCAAACGTCGAGCAATTGCTCAGAGATGAAAATTGCCAGCACTGAAAGCTGTTGCTAGCCAGCCCCCTTCCTTGGAAGCGCTTTTGTAGGCCTAAGAACACTGGGGCTCTGGGCTTCTCTAGCCACCTCATCTTCTGCTCATCCTCTCGCGCACTCTAAAGAGAGCTCAGGTGAGAAATTGCAAACGTCGAGCAATTGCTCAGAGATGAAAAGTGCCAGCACTGAAAGCTGTTGCTAGCCAGCACCCTTCCTTGGAAGCGCTTTCACAGGCGCAGCAACACTGGGGCTTTGCGCTTCTATACGCACCAAACGTCACGGTCCTTCTCTTTCCGTCTCGTAGACACGAGCTGAGAAATTGCAAACGTCGAGCAATTGCTCCGAGATGAAAAGTGCCAGCACTGAAAGCTCTTGCTAGCCAGCAGCCTTCCTTGGAAGCGCTTTTGTAGGCCTAAGAACACTGGGGCTCTGGGCTTCTCTAGCCACCTCATCTTCTGCTCATCCTCTCGCGCACTCTGAAGAGAGCTCAGGTGAGAAATTGCAAACGTCGAGCAATTGCTCAGAGATGAAAAGTGCCAGCACTGAAAGCTCTTGCTAGCCAGCACCCTTCCTTGGAAGCGCTTTCACAGGCGCAGCAACACTGGGGCTTTGCGCTTTTATACGCACCAAACGTCACGGTCCTTCTCTTTCCGTCGGTAGACACGAGCTGAGAAATTGCAAACGTCAAGCAATTGCTCAGAGATGAAAAGTGCCAGCACTGAAAGCTCTTGCTAGCCAGCACCCTTCCTTGGAAGCGCTTTCACAGGCGCAGCAACACTGGGGCTTTGCGCTTCTCTAGCCACCAAACGTCACGGTCCTTCTCTTTCCGTCTCGTAGACACGAGCGGAGAAATTGCAAACGTCGAGCAATTGCTCAGAGATGAAAAGTGCCAGCACTGAAAGCTCTTGCTAGCCAGCACCCTTCCTTGGAAGCGCTTTTTTAGGCCTAAGAACACTGGGGCTCTGGGCTTCTCTAGCCACCTCATCTTCTGCTCATCCTCGCGCGCACTCTAAAGAGAGCTCAGGTGAGAAATTGCAAACGTCGAGCAATTGCTCAGAGATGAAAAGTGCCAGCACTGAAAGCTGTTGCTAGCCAGCACCCTTCCTTGGAAGCGCTTTCACAAGCGCAGTAACACTGGGGCTTTGCACTTCTATACGCACCAAACGTCACGGTCCTTCTCTTTCCGTCTCGTAGACACGAGCTGAGAAATTGCAAACGTCCAGCAATTGCTCAGAGATGAAAAGTGCCAGCACTGAAAGCTGTTGCTAGCCAGCACCCTTCCTTGGAAGCGCTTTTGTAGGCCTAAGAACACTGGGGCTCTGGGCTTCTCTAGCCACCTCATCTTCTGCTCATCCTCTCGCGCACTCTAAAGAGAGCTCAGGTGAGAAAATGCAAAAGTCGAGCAATTGCTCAGAGATGAAAAGTGCCAGCACTGAAAGCTCTTGCTAGCCAGCCCCCTTCCTTGGAAGCGCTTTTGTAGGCCTAAGAACACTGGGGCTCTGGGCTTCTCTAGCCACCTAATCTTCTGCTCATCCTCGCGCGCACTCTAAAGAGAGCTCAGGTGAGAAATTGCAAACGTCGAGCAATTGCTCAGAGACGAAAAGTGCCAGCACTGAAAGCTGTTGCTAGCCAGCACCCTTCCTTGGAAGCGCTTTCACAGGCGCAGTAACACTGGGGCTTTGCGCTTCTCTAGCCACCAAACGTCACGGTCCTTCTCTTTCCGTCGGTAGACACGAGCTGAGAAATTGCAAACGTCGAGCAATTGCTCAGAGATGAAAAGTGCCAGCACTGAAAGCTCTTGCTAGCCAGCACCCTTCCTTGGAAGCGCTTTTGTAGGCCTAAGAACACTGGGGCTCTGGGCTTCTCTAGCCACCTCATCTTCTGCTCATCCTCTCGCGCACTCTAAAGAGAGCTCAGGTGAGAAATTGCAAACGTCGAGCAATTGCTCAGAGATGAAAAGTGCCAGCACTGAAAGCTGTTGCTAGCCAGCACCCTTCCTTGGAAGCGCTTTCACAGGCGCAGCAACACTGGGGCTTTGCGCTTCTCTAGCCACCAATCGTCACAGTCCTTCTCTTTCCGTCTCCTAGACACGAGCTGAGAAATTGCAAACGTCGAGCAATTGCTCAGAGATGAAAAGTGCCAGCACTGAAAGCTGTTGCTAGCCAGCACCCTTCCTTGGAAGCGCTTTTGTAGGCCTAAGAACACTGGGGCTCTGGGCTTCCCTAGCCACCTCATCTTCTGCTCATCCTCTCGCGCACTCTAAAGAGAGCTCAGGTAAGAAATTGCAAACGTCGAGCAATTGCTCAGAGATGAAAAGTGCCAGCACTGAAAGCTCTTGCTAGCCAGCACCCTTCCTTGGAAGCGCTTTCACAGGCGCAGTAACACTGGGGCTTTGCACTTCTCTACGCACCAAACGTCACGGTCCTTCTCTTTCCGTCTCGTAGACACGAGCTGAGAAATTGCAAACGTCGAGCAATTGCTCAGAGATGAAAAGTGCCAGCACTGAAAGCTGTTGCTAGCCAGCACCCTTCCTTGGAAGCGCTTTTGTAGGCCTAAGAACACTGGGGCTCTGGGCTTCTCTAGCCACCTCATCTTCTGCTCATCCTCTCGCGCACTCTAAAGAGAGCTCAGGTGAGAAATTGCAAACGTCGAGCAATTGCTCAGAGATGAAAAGTGCCAGCACTGAAAGCTGTTGCTAGCCAGCACCCTTCCTTGGAAGCGCTTTCACAGGCGCAGCAACACCGGGGCTTTTCGCTTCTCTAGCCACCAAACGTCACGGTCCTTCTCTTTCCGTCTCGTAGACACGAGCTGAGAAATTGCAAACGTCGAGCAATTGCTCAGAGATGAAAAGTGCCAGCACTGAAAGCTGTTGCTAGCCAGCACCCTTCCTTGGAAGCGCTTTTGTAGGCCTAAGAACACTGGGGCTCTGGGCTTCTCTAGCCACCTCATCTTCTGCTCATCCTCGCGCGCACTCTAAAGAGAGCTCAGGTGAGAAATTACAAACGTCAAGCAATTGCTCAGAGATGAAAAGTGCCAGCACTGAAAGCTGTTGCTAGACAGCACCCTTCCTTGGAAGCGCTTTCACAGGCGCAGCAACACTGGGGCTTTGCGCTTCTCTAGCCATCAAACGTCACAGTCATTCTCTTTCCGTCTCGTAGACATGAGCTGAGAAATTGCAAACGTCGAGCAATTGCTCAGAGATGAAAAGGGCCAGCACTGAAAGCTGTTGCTAGCCAGCACCCTTCCTTGGAAGCGCTTTTGTAGGCCTAAGAACACTGGGGCTCTGGGCTTCTCTAGCCACCTAATCTTCTGCTCATCCTCGCGCGCACTCTAAAGAGAGCTCAGGTGAGAAATTGCAAGCGTCCAGCAATTGCTCAGAGATGAAAAGTGCCAGCACTGAAAGCTCTTGCTAGCCAGCACCCTTCCTTGGAAGCACTTTCACAGGCGCAGTAACACTGGGGCTTTGCACTTCTGTACGCACCAAACGTCACGGTCCTTCTCTTTCCGTCTCCTAGACACGAGCTGAGAAATTGCAAACGTCGAGCAATTGCTCAGAGATGAAAAGTGCCAGCACTGAAAGCTGTTGCTAGCCAGCACCCTTCCTTGGAAGCGCTTTCACAGGCGCAGCAACACTGGGTCTTTGCGCTTCTCTAGCCATCAAACGTCATGGTCATTCTCTTTCCATTTCGTAGACAGGAGCTGAGAAATTGCAAACGTCGAGCAATTGCTCAGAGATGAAAAGTGCCAGCACTGAAAGCTGTTGCTAGCCAGCACCCTTCCTTGGAAGCGCTTTTGTAGGCCTAAGAACACTGGGGCTCTGGGCTTCTCTAGCCACCTCATCTTCTGCTCATCCTCTCGCGCACTCTAAAGAGAGCTCAGGTGAGAAATTGCAAACGTCCAGCAATTGCTCAGAGATGAAAAGTGCCAGCACTGAAAGCTGTTGCTAGCCAGCACCCTTCCTTGGAAGCGCTTTCACAAGCGCAGTAACACTGGGGCTTTGCACTTCTCTAGCTACCAAACGTCACAGTCCTTCTCTTTCCGTCTAGTAGACACGAGCTGAGAAATTGCAAACGTCGAGCAATTGCTCAGAGATGAAAAGTGCCAGCACTGAAAGCTCTTGCTAGCCAGCACCCTTCCTTGGAAGCGCTTTCACAGGCGCAGCAACACTGGGGCTTTGCGCTTCTCTACCCACCAAACGTCACGGTCATTCTCTTTCTGTCTCGTAGACACGAGCTGAGAAATTGCAAACGTCGAGCAATTGCTCCGAGATGAAAAGTGCCAGCACTGAAAGCTGTTGCTAGCCAGCACCCTTCCTTGGAAGCGCTTTTGTAGGCCTAAGAACACTGGGGCTCTGGGCTTCTCTAGCCACCTAATCTTCTGCTCATCCTCTCGCGCACTCTAAAGAGAGCTCAGGTGAGAAATTGCAAACGTCCAGCAATTGCTCAGAGATGAAAAGTGCCAGCACTGAAAGCTGTTGCTAGCCAGCACCCTTCCTTGGAAGCGCTTTCACAGGTGCAGCAACACTGGGGCTTTGCGCTTCTCTAGCCACCAAACATCACGGTCCTTCTCTTTCCGTCTCGTAGACACGAGCTGAGAAATTGCAAACGTCCAGCAATTGCTCAGAGATGAAAATTGCCAGCACTGAAAGCTCTTGCTAGCCAGCACCCTTCCTTGGAAGCGCTTTCACAGGCGCAGTAACACTGGGGCTTGGCGCTTCTATACGCACCAAACGTCACGGTCCTTCTCTTTCCGTCTCGTAGACACGAGCTGAGAAATTGCAAACGTCGAGCAATTGCTCAGAGATGAAAAGTGCCAGCACTGAAAGCTGTTGCTAGCCAGCACCCTTCCTTGGAAGCGCTTTTGTAGGCCTAAGAACACTGGGGCTCTGGGCTTCTCTAGCCACCTCATCTTCTGCTCATCCTCTCGCGCACTCTAAAGAGAGCTCAGGTGAGAAATTGCAAACGTCGAGCAATTGCTCAGAGATGAAAAGTGCCAGCACTGAAAGCTCTTGCTAGCCAGCACCCTTCCTTGGAAGCGCTTTTGTAGGCCTAAGAACACTGGGGCTCTGGGCTTCTCTAGCCACCTCATCTTCTGCTCATCCTCTCGCGCACTCTAAAGAGAGCTCAGGTGAGAAATTGCAAACGTCCAGCAATTGCTCAGAGATGAAAAGTGCCAGCACTGAAAGCTGTTGCTAGCCAGCACCCTTCCTTGGAAGCGCTTTCACAGGCGCAGTAACACTGGGGCTTTGCGCTTCTCTACCCACCAAACGTCACGATCCTTCTCTTTCCGTCTCGTAGACACGAGCTGAGAAATTGCAAACGTCGAGCAATTGCTCAGAGATGAAAATTGCCAGCACTGAAAGCTGTTGCTAGCCAGCCCCCTTCCTTGGAAGCGCTTTTGTAGGCCTAAGAACACTGGGGCTCTGGGCTTCTCTAGCCACCTCATCTTCTGCTCATCCTCTCGCGCACTCTAAAGAGAGCTCAGGTGAGAAATTGCAAACGTCGAGCAATTGCTCAGAGATGAAAAGTGCCAGCACTGAAAGCTGTTGCTAGCCAGCACCCTTCCTTGGAAGCGCTTTCACAGGCGCAGCAACACTGGGGCTTTGCGCTTCTATACGCACCAAACGTCACGGTCCTTCTCTTTCCGTCTCGTAGACACGAGCTGAGAAATTGCAAACGTCGAGCAATTGCTCCGAGATGAAAAGTGCCAGCACTGAAAGCTCTTGCTAGCCAGCAGCCTTCCTTGGAAGCGCTTTTGTAGGCCTAAGAACACTGGGGCTCTGGGCTTCTCTAGCCACCTCATCTTCTGCTCATCCTCTCGCGCACTCTGAAGAGAGCTCAGGTGAGAAATTGCAAACGTCGAGCAATTGCTCAGAGATGAAAAGTGCCAGCACTGAAAGCTCTTGCTAGCCAGCACCCTTCCTTGGAAGCGCTTTCACAGGCGCAGCAACACTGGGGCTTTGCGCTTTTATACGCACCAAACGTCACGGTCCTTCTCTTTCCGTCGGTAGACACGAGCTGAGAAATTGCAAACGTCAAGCAATTGCTCAGAGATGAAAAGTGCCAGCACTGAAAGCTCTTGCTAGCCAGCACCCTTCCTTGGAAGCGCTTTCACAGGCGCAGCAACACTGGGGCTTTGCGCTTCTCTAGCCACCAAACGTCACGGTCCTTCTCTTTCCGTCTCGTAGACACGAGCGGAGAAATTGCAAACGTCGAGCAATTGCTCAGAGATGAAAAGTGCCAGCACTGAAAGCTCTTGCTAGCCAGCACCCTTCCTTGGAAGCGCTTTTTTAGGCCTAAGAACACTGGGGCTCTGGGCTTCTCTAGCCACCTCATCTTCTGCTCATCCTCGCGCGCACTCTAAAGAGAGCTCAGGTGAGAAATTGCAAACGTCGAGCAATTGCTCAGAGATGAAAAGTGCCAGCACTGAAAGCTCTTGCTAGCCAGCACCCTTCCTTGGAAGCGCTTTTGTAGGCCTAAGAACACTGGGGCTCTGGGCTTCTCTAGCCACCTCATCTTCTGCTCATCCTCTCGCGCACTCTAAAGAGAGCTCAGGTGAGAAATTGCAAACGTCGAGCAATTGCTCAGAGATGAAAAGTGCCAGCACTGAAAGCTGTTGCTAGCCAGCACCCTTCCTTGGAAGCGCTTTCACAGGCGCAGCAACACTGGGGCTTTGCGCTTCTCTACCCACCAAACGTCACGGTCCTTCTCTTTCCGTCGGTAGACACGAGCTGAGAAATTGCAAACGTCGAGCAATTGCTCAGAGATGAAAAGTGCCAGCACTGAAAGCTGTTGCTAGCCAGCACCCTTCCTTGGAAGCGCTTTTGTAGGCCTAAGAACACTGGGGCTCTGGGCTTCCCTAGCCACCTCATCTTCTGCTCATCCTCTCGCGCACTCTAAAGAGAGCTCAGGTGAGAAATTGCAAACGTCGAGCAATTGCTCAGAGATGAAAAGTGCCAGCACTGAAAGCTGTTGCTAGCCAGCACCCTTCCTTGGAAGCGCTTTCACAAGCGCAGTTACACTGGGGCTTTGCACTTCTCTAGCCACCAAACGTCACGGTCCTTCTCTTTCCGTCTCGTAGACATGAGCTGAGAAATTGCAAACGTCGAGCAATTGCTCAGAGATGAAAAGTGCCAGCACTGAAAGCTGTTGCTAGCCAGCACCCTTCCTTGGAAGCGCTTTCACAGGCGCAGTAACACTGGGACTTTGCGCTTCTCTACCCACCAAACGTCACGGTCCTTCTCTTTCCGTCTCGTAGACACGAGCTGAGAAATTGCAAATGTCGAGCAATTGCTCAGAGATGAAAAGTGCCAGCACTGAAAGCTGTTGCTAGCCAGCACCCTTCCTTGGAAGCGCTTTTGTAGGCCTAAGAAGACTGGGGCTCTGGGCTTCTCTAGCCACCTCATCTTCTGCTCATCCTCTCGCGCACTCTAAAGAGAGCTCAGGTGAGAAATTGCAAACGTCGAGCAATTGCTCAGAGATGAAAAGTGCCAGCACTGAAAGCTGTTGCTAGCCAGCACCCTTCCTTGGAAGCGCTTTCACAGGCGCAGTAACACTGGGGCTTTGCGCTTCTCTAGCCACCAAACGTCACGGTCATTCTCTTTCCGTCTCGTAGAAACGAGCTGAGAAATTGCAAACGTCGAGCAATTGCTCAGAGATGAAAAGTGCCAGCACTGAAAGCTGTTGCTAGCCAGCACCCTTCCTTGGAAGCGCTTTTGTAGGCCTAAGAACACTGGGGCTCTGGGCTTCTCTAGCCACCTCATCTTCTGCTCATCCTCTCGCGCACTCTAAAGAGAGCTCAGGTGAGAAATTGCAAACGTCCAGCAATTGCTCAGAGATGAAAAGTGCCAGCACTGAAAGCTGTTGCTAGCCAGCACCCTTCCTTGGAAGCGCTTTCACAAGCGCAGTAACACTGGGGCTTTGCACTTCTATACGCACCAAACGTCACGGTCCTTCTCTTTCCGTCTCCTAGACACGAGCTGAGAAATTGCAAACGTCGAGCAATTGCTCCGAGATGAAAAGTGCCAGCACTGAAAGCTGTTGCTAGCCAGCACCCTTCCTTGGAAGCGCTTTCACAGGCGCAGCAACACTGGGGCTTTGCGCTTCTCTAGCCACCAAACGTCACGGTCATTCTCTTTCCGTCTCGTAGACACGAGCTGAGAAATTGCAAACATCGAGCAATTGCTCAGAGATGAAAAGTGCCAGCACTGAAAGCTGTTGCTAGCCAGCACCCTTCCTTGGAAGCGCTTTTGTAGGCCTAAGAACACTGGGGCTCTGGGCTTCTCTAGCCACCTCATCTTCTGCTCATCCTCTCGCGCACTCTAAAGAGAGCTCAGGTGAGAAATTGCAAACGTCCAGCAATTGCTCAGAGATGAAAAGTGCCAGCACTGAAAGCTGTTGCTAGCCAGCACCCTTCCTTGGAAGCGCTTTCACAGGCGCAGCAACACTGGGGCTTTGCGCTTCTATACGCACCAAATGTCACGGTCATTCTCTTTCCGTCTCGTAGACACGAGCTGAGAAATTGCAAACGTGGAGCAATTGCTCAGAGATGAAAAGTGCCAGCACTGAAAGCTCTTGCTAGCCAGCACCCTTCCTTGGAAGCGCTTTCACAGGCGCAGTAACACTGGGGCTTTGCGCTTCTCTAGCCACCAAACGTCACGGTCATTCTCTTTCCGTCTCGTAGACACGAGCTGAGAAATTGCAAACGTCGAGCAATTGCTCAGAGATGAAAAGGGCCAGCACTGAAAGCTCTTGCTAGCCAGCACCCTTCCTTGGAAGCGCTTTTGTAGGCCTAAGAACACTGGGGCTCTGGGCTTCTCTAGCCACCTCATCTTCTGCTCATCCTCGCGCGCACTCTAAAGAGAGCTCAGGTGAGAAATTGCAAGCGTCCAGCAATTGCTCAGAGATGAAAAGTGCCAGCACTGAAAGCTCTTGCTAGCCAGCACCCTTCCTTGGAAGCACTTTCACAGGCGCAGTAACACTGGGGCTTTGCACTTCTGTACGCACCAAACGTCACGGTCCTTCTCTTTCCGTCTCCTAGACACGAGCTGAGAAATTGCAAACGTCGAGCAATTGCTCAGAGATGAAAAGTGCCAGCACTGAAAGCTGTTGCTAGCCAGCACCCTTCCTTGGAAGCGCTTTCACAGGCGCAGCAACACTGGGTCTTTGCGCTTCTCTAGCCATCAAACGTCATGGTCATTCTCTTTCCATTTCGTAGACAGGAGCTGAGAAATTGCAAACGTCGAGCAATTGCTCAGAGATGAAAAGTGCCAGCACTGAAAGCTGTTGCTAGCCAGCACC
Organism: Sarcoramphus papa; assembly: GCA_037962945.1. Lineage (NCBI taxonomy): Eukaryota > Metazoa > Chordata > Aves > Accipitriformes > Cathartidae > Sarcoramphus > Sarcoramphus papa. The sequence continues at coordinate 1,830,573 of JBBMRM010000108.1, forward strand.
CTTCCTTGGAAGCGCTTTTGTAGGCCTAAGAACACTGGGGCTCTGGGCTTCTCTAGCCACCTCATCTTCTGCTCATCCTCTCGCGCACTCTAAAGAGAGCTCAGGTGAGAAATTGCAAACGTCGAGCAATTGCTCAGAGATGAAAAGTGCCAGCACTGAAAGCTCTTGCTAGCCAGCACCCTTCCTTGGAAGCGCTTTCACAAGCGCAGTAACACTGGGGCTTTGCACTTCTCTACCCACCAAACGTCACGGTCCTTCTCTTTCCGTCTAGTAGACACGAGCTGAGAAATTGCAAACGTCGAGCAATTGCTCAGAGATGAAAAGTGCCAGCACTGAAAGCTCTTGCTAGCCAGCACCCTTCCTTGGAAGCGCTTTCACAGGCGCAGCAACACTGGGGCTTTGCGCTTCTCTACCCACCAAACGTCACGGTCATTCTCTTTCTGTCTCGTAGACACGAGCTGAGAAATTGCAAACGTCGAGCAATTGCTCAGAGATGAAAAGTGCCAGCACTGAAAGCTGTTGCTAGCCAGCACCCTTCCTTGGAAGCGCTTTTGTAGGCCTAAGAACACTGGGGCTCTGGGCTTCTCTAGCCACCTCATCTTCTGCTCATCCTCTCGCGCACTCTAAAGAGAGCTCAGGTGAGAAATTGCAAACGTCCAGCAATTGCTCAGAGATGAAAAGTGCCAGCACTGAAAGCTGTTGCTAGCCAGCACCCTTCCTTGGAAGCGCTTTTGTAGGCCTAAGAACACTGGGGCTCTGGGCTTCTCTAGCCACCTCATCTTCTGCTCATCCTCTCGCGCACTCTAAAGAGAGCTCAGGTGAGAAATTGCAAACGTCCAGCAATTGCTCAGAGATGAAAAGTGCCAGCACTGAAAGCTGTTGCTAGCCAGCACCCTTCCTTGGAAGCGCTTTCACAGGCGCAGTAACACTGGGGCTTTGCGCTTCTCTACCCACCAAACGTCACGATCCTTCTCTTTCCGTCTCGTAGACACGAGCTGAGAAATTGCAAACGTCGAGCAATTGCTCAGAGATGAAAATTGCCAGCACTGAAAGCTGTTGCTAGCCAGCACCCTTCCTTGGAAGCGCTTTTGTAGGCCTAAGAACACTGGGGCTCTGGGCTTCTCTAGCCACCTCATCTTCTGCTCATCCTCTCGCGCACTCTAAAGAGAGCTCAGGTGAGAAATTGCAAACGTCCAGCAATTGCTCAGAGATGAAAAGTGCCAGCACTGAAAGCTCTTGCTAGCCAGCACCCTTCCTTGGAAGCGCTTTCACAGGCGCAGCAACACTGGGGCTTTGCGCTTCTATACGCACCAAACGTCACGGTCATTCTCTTTCCGTCTCGTAGACACGAGCTGAGAAATTGCAAACGTCGAGCAATTGCTCAGAGATGAAAAGTGCCAGCACTGAAAGCTGTTGCTAGCCAGCACCCTTCCTTGGAAGCGCTTTCACAGGCGCAGCAACACTGGGGCTTTGCGCTTCTCTAGCCACCAAACGTCACGGTCCTTCTCTTTCCGTCTCGTAGACACGAGCTGAGAAATTGCAAACGTCAAGCAATTGCTCAGAGATGAAAAGTGCCAGCACTGAAAGCTGTTGCTAGCCAGCACCCTTCCTTGGAAGCGCTTTCACAAGCGCAGTAACACTGGGGCTTTGCGCTTCTATACGCACCAAACGTCACGGTCCTTCTCTTTCCGTCTCGTAGACATGAGCTGAGAAATTGCAAACGTCGAGCAATTGCTCAGAGATGAAAAGTGCCAGCACTGAAAGCTGTTGCTAGCCAGCACCCTTCCTTGGAAGCGCTTTCACAGGCGCAGCAACACTGGGGCTTTGCGCTTCTCTAGCCACCAAACGTCACAGTCATTCTCTTTCCGTCTCCTAGACACGAGCTGAGAAATTGCAAACGTCGAGCAATTGCTCAGAGATGAAAAGTGCCAGCACTGAAAGCTGTTGCTAGCCAGCACCCTTCCTTGGAAGCGCTTTTGTAGGCCTAAGAACACTGGGGCTCTGGGCTTCTCTAGCCACCTCATCTTCTGCTCATCCTCTCGCGCACTCTAAAGAGAGCTCAGGTGAGAAATTGCAAACGTCGAGCAATTGCTCAGAGATGAAAAGTGCCAGCACTGAAAGCTCTTGCTAGCCAGCACCCTTCCTTGGAAGCGCTTTCACAGGCGCAGCAACACTGGGGCTTTGCGCTTCTCTAGCCACCAAACGTCACGGTCCTTCTCTTTCCGTCTCGTAGACACGAGCTGAGAAATTGCAAACGTCGAGCAATTGCTCAGAGATGAAAAGTGCCAGCACTGAAAGCTGTTGCTAGCCAGCACCCTTCCTTGGAAGCGCTTTTGTAGGCCTAAGAACACTGGGGCTCTGGGCTTCTCTAGCCACCTCATCTTCTGCTCATCCTCTCGCGCACTCTAAAGAGAGCTCAGGTGAGAAATTACAAACGTCGAGCAATTGCTCAGAGATGAAAAGTGCCAGCACTGAAAGCTGTTGCTAGACAGCACCCTTCCTTGGAAGCGCTTTCACAGGCGCAGCAACACTGGGGCTTTGCGCTTCTCTAGCCATCAAACGTCACAGTCATTCTCTTTCCGTCTCGTAGACATGAGCTGAGAAATTGCAAACGTCGAGCAATTGCTCAGAGATGAAAAGGGCCAGCACTGAAAGCTCTTGCTAGCCAGCACCCTTCCTTGGAAGCGCTTTTGTAGGCCTAAGAACACTGGGGCTCTGGGCTTCTCTAGCCACCTAATCTTCTGCTCATCCTCGCGCGCACTCTAAAGAGAGCTCAGGTGAGAAATTGCAAGCGTCCAGCAATTGCTCAGAGATGAAAAGTGCCAGCACTGAAAGCTGTTGCTAGCCAGCACCCTTCCTTGGAAGCGCTTTCACAGGCGCAGCAACACTGGGTCTTTGCGCTTCTCTAGCCATCAAACGTCATGGTCATTCTCTTTCCATTTCGTAGACAGGAGCTGAGAAATTGCAAACGTCGAGCAATTGCTCAGAGATGAAAAGTGCCAGCACTGAAAGCTGTTGCTAGCCAGCACCCTTCCTTGGAAGCGCTTTTGTAGGCCTAAGAACACTGGGGCTCTGGGCTTCTCTAGCCACCTCATCTTCTGCTCATCCTCTCGCGCACTCTAAAGAGAGCTCAGGTGAGAAATTGCAAACGTCCAGCAATTGCTCAGAGATGAAAAGTGCCAGCACTGAAAGCTGTTGCTAGCCAGCACCCTTCCTTGGAAGCGCTTTCACAGGTGCAGCAACACTGGGGCTTTGCGCTTCTCTAGCCACCAAACATCACGGTCCTTCTCTTTCCGTCTCGTAGACACGAGCTGAGAAATTGCAAACGTCGAGCAATTGCTCAGAGATGAAAATTGCCAGCACTGAAAGCTCTTGCTAGCCAGCACCCTTCCTTGGAAGCGCTTTCACAGGCGCAGTAACACTGGGGCTTGGCGCTTCTATACGCACCAAACGTCACGGTCCTTCTCTTTCCGTCTCGTAGACACGAGCTGAGAAATTGCAAACGTCGAGCAATTGCTCAGAGACGAAAAGTGCCAGCACTGAAAGCTGTTGCTAGCCAGCACCCTTCCTTGGAAGCGCTTTTGTAGGCCTAAGAACACTGGGGCTCTGGGCTTCTCTAGCCACCTCATCTTCTGCTCATCCTCTCGCGCACTCTAAAGAGAGCTCAGGTGAGAAATTGCAAACGTCGAGCAATTGCTCAGAGATGAAAAGTGCCAGCACTGAAAGCTGTTGCTAGCCAGCACCCTTCCTTGGAAGCGCTTTTGTAGGCCTAAGAACACTGGGGCTCTGGGCTTCTCTAGCCACCTAATCTTCTGCTCATCCTCTCGCGCACTCTAAAGAGAGCTCAGGTGAGAAATTGCAAACGTCCAGCAATTGCTCAGAGATGAAAAGTGCCAGCACTGAAAGCTGTTGCTAGCCAGCACCCTTCCTTGGAAGCGCTTTCACAGGCGCAGCAACACTGGGGCTTTGCGCTTCTATACGCACCAAACGTCACGGTCCTTCTCTTTCCGTCTCGTAGACACGAGCTGAGAAATTGCAAACGTCGAGCAATTGCTCAGAGATGAAAAGTGCCAGCACTGAAAGCTCTTGCTAGCCAGCACCCTTCCTTGGAAGCGCTTTTGTAGGCCTAAGAACACTGGGGCTCTGGGCTTCTCTAGCCACCTCATCTTCTGCTCATCCTCTCGCGCACTCTGAAGAGAGCTCAGGTGAGAAATTGCAAACGTCGAGCAATTGCTCAGAGATGAAAAGTGCCAGCACTGAAAGCTCTTGCTAGCCAGCACCCTTCCTTGGAAGCGCTTTCACAGGCGCAGCAACACTGGGGCTTTGCGCTTCTCTACCCACCAAACGTCACGGTCCTTCTCTTTCCGTCGGTAGACACGAGCTGAGAAATTGCAAACGTCGAGCAATTGCTCAGAGATGAAAAGTGCCAGCACTGAAAGCTGTTGCTAGCCAGCACCCTTCCTTGGAAGCGCTTTCACAGGCGCAGCAACACTGGGGCTTTGCGCTTCTCTACGCACCAAACGTCACGGTCCTTCTCTTTCCGTCTCGTAGACACGAGCTGAGAAATTGCAAACGTCGAGCAATTGCTCAGAGATGAAAAGTGCCAGCACTGAAAGCTCTTGCTAGCCAGCACCCTTCCTTGGAAGCGCTTTTTTAGGCCTAAGAACACTGGGGCTCTGGGCTTCTCTAGCCACCTCATCTTCTGCTCATCCTCTCGCGCACTCTAAAGAGAGCTCAGGTGAGAAATTGCAAACGTCCAGCAATTGCTCAGAGATGAAAAGTGCCAGCACTGAAAGCTCTTGCTAGCCAGCACCCTTCCTTGGAAGCGCTTTTGTAGGCCTAAGAACACTGGGGCTCTGGGCTTCTCTAGCCACCTCATCTTCTGCTCATCCTCTCGCGCACTCTAAAGAGAGCTCAGGTGAGAAATTGCAAACGTCGAGCAATTGCTCAGAGATGAAAAGTGCCAGCACTGAAAGCTGTTGCTAGCCAGCACCCTTCCTTGGAAGCGCTTTCACAGGCGCAGCAACACTGGGGCTTTGCGCTTCTCTAGCCACCAAACGTCACGGTCCTTCTCTTTCCGTCGGTAGACACGAGCTGAGAAATTGCAAACGTCGAGCAATTGCTGCGAGATGAAAAGTGCCAGCACTGAAAGCTGTTGCTAGCCAGCACCCTTCCTTGGAAGCGCTTTTGTAGGCCTAAGAACACTGGGGCTCTGGGCTTCCCTAGCCACCTCATCTTCTGCTCATCCTCTCGCGCACTCTAAAGAGAGCTCAGGTGAGAAATTGCAAACGTCGAGCAATTGCTCAGAGATGAAAAGTGCCAGCACTGAAAGCTGTTGCTAGCCAGCACCCTTCCTTGGAAGCGCTTTCACAAGCGCAGTAACACTGGGGCTTTGCACTTCTCTAGCCACCAAACGTCACGGTCCTTCTCTTTCCGTCTCGTAGACATGAGCTGAGAAATTGCAAACGTCGAGCAATTGCTCAGAGATGAAAAGTGCCAGCACTGAAAGCTCTTGCTAGCCAGCACCCTTCCTTGGAAGCGCTTTCACAGGCGCAGTAACACTGGGACTTTGCGCTTCTCTAGCCACCAAACGTCACGGTCCTTCTCTTTCCGTCTCGTAGACACGAGCTGAGAAATTGCAAACGTCGAGCAATTGCTCAGAGATGAAAAGTGCCAGCACTGAAAGCTGTTGCTAGCCAGCACCCTTCCTTGGAAGCGCTTTTGTAGGCCTAAGAAGACTGGGGCTCTGGGCTTCTCTAGCCACCTCATCTTCTGCTCATCCTCTCGCGCACTCTAAAGAGAGCTCAGGTGAGAAATTGCAAACGTCGAGCAATTGCTCAGAGATGAAAAGTGCCAGCACTGAAAGCTGTTGCTAGCCAGCACCCTTCCTTGGAAGCGCTTTCACAGGCGCAGTAACACTGGGGCTTTGCGCTTCTCTAGCCATCAAACGTCATGGTCATTCTCTTTCCATTTCGTAGACACGAGCTGAGAAATTGCAAACGTCGAGCAATTGCTCAGAGATGAAAAGTGCCAGCACTGAAAGCTGTTGCTAGCCAGCACCCTTCCTTGGAAGCGCTTTTGTAGGCCTAAGCACACTGGGGCTCTGGGCTTCTCTAGCCACCTCATCTTCTGCTCATCCTCTCGCGCACTCTAAAGAGAGCTCAGGTGAGAAATTGCAAACGTCCAGCAATTGCTCAGAGATGAAAAGTGCCAGCACTGAAAGCTGTTGCTAGCCAGCACCCTTCCTTGGAAGCGCTTTCACAAGCGCAGTAACACTGGGGCTTTGCACTTCTATACGCACCAAACGTCACGGTCCTTCTCTTTCCGTCTCCTAGACACGAGCTGAGAAATTGCAAACGTCGAGCAATTGCTCAGAGATGAAAAGTGCCAGCACTGAAAGCTGTTGCTAGCCAGCACCCTTCCTTGGAAGCGCTTTCACAGGCGCAGCAACACTGGGGCTTTGCGCTTCTCTAGCCACCAAACGTCACGGTCATTCTCTTTCCGTCTCGTAGACACGAGCTGAGAAATTGCAAACGTCGAGCAATTGCTCAGAGATGAAAAGTGCCAGCACTGAAAGCTGTTGCTAGCCAGCACCCTTCCTTGGAAGCGCTTTTGTAGGCCTAAGAACACTGGGGCTCTGGGCTTCTCTAGCCACCTCATCTTCTGCTCATCCTCTCGCGCACTCTAAAGAGAGCTCAGGTGAGAAATTGCAAACGTCCAGCAATTGCTCAGAGATGAAAAGTGCCAGCACTGAAAGCTCTTGCTAGCCAGCACCCTTCCTTGGAAGCGCTTTCACAGGTGCAGCAACACTGGGGCTTTGCGCTTCTATACGCACCAAATGTCACGGTCCTTCTCTTTCCGTCTCCTAGACACGAGCTGAGAAATTGCAAACGTCGAGCAATTGCTCAGAGATGAAAAGTGCCAGCACTGAAAGCTCTTGCTAGCCAGCACCCTTCCTTGGAAGCGCTTTCACAGGCGCAGTAACACTGGGGCTTTGCGCTTCTCTAGCCACCAAACGTCACGGTCATTCTCTTTCCGTCTCGTAGACACGAGCTGAGAAATTGCAAACGTCGAGCAATTGCTCAGAGATGAAAAGGGCCAGCACTGAAAGCTCTTGCTAGCCAGCACCCTTCCTTGGAAGCGCTTTTGTAGGCCTAAGAACACTGGGGCTCTGGGCTTCTCTAGCCACCTCATCTTCTGCTCATCCTCGCGCGCACTCTAAAGAGAGCTCAGGTGAGAAATTGCAAGCGTCCAGCAATTGCTCAGAGATGAAAAGTGCCAGCACTGAAAGCTCTTGCTAGCCAGCACCCTTCCTTGGAAGCACTTTCACAGGCGCAGTAACACTGGGGCTTTGCACTTCTGTACGCACCAAACGTCACGGTCCTTCTCTTTCCGTCTCCTAGACACGAGCTGAGAAATTGCAAACGTCGAGCAATTGCTCAGAGATGAAAAGTGCCAGCACTGAAAGCTGTTGCTAGCCAGCACCCTTCCTTGGAAGCGCTTTCACAGGCGCAGCAACACTGGGGCTTTGCGCTTCTCTAGCCATCAAACGTCATGGTCATTCTCTTTCCATTTCGTAGACAGGAGCTGAGAAATTGCAAACGTCGAGCAATTGCTCAGAGATGAAAAGTGCCAGCACTGAAAGCTGTTGCTAGCCAGCACCCTTCCTTGGAAGCGCTTTTGTAGGCCTAAGAACACTGGGGCTCTGGGCTTCTCTAGCCACCTCATCTTCTGCTCATCCTCTCGCGCACTCTAAAGAGAGCTCAGGTGAGAAATTGCAAACGTCGAGCAATTGCTCAGAGATGAAAAGTGCCAGCACTGAAAGCTCTTGCTAGCCAGCACCCTTCCTTGGAAGCGCTTTCACAAGCGCAGTAACACTGGGGCTTTGCACTTCTCTAGCTACCAAACGTCACGGTCCTTCTCTTTCCGTCTAGTAGACACGAGCTGAGAAATTGCAAACGTCGAGCAATTGCTCAGAGATGAAAAGTGCCAGCACTGAAAGCTGTTGCTAGCCAGCACCCTTCCTTGGAAGCGCTTGCACAGGCGCAGCAACACTGGGGCTTTGCGCTTCTCTACCCACCAAACGTCACGGTCATTCTCTTTCTGTCTCGTAGACACGAGCTGAGAAATTGCAAACGTCGAGCAATTGCTCAGAGATGAAAAGTGCCAGCACTGAAAGCTGTTGCTAGCCAGCACCCTTCCTTGGAAGCGCTTTTGTAGGCCTAAGAACACTGGGGCTCTGGGCTTCTCTAGCCACCTAATCTTCTGCTCATCCTCTCGCGCACTCTAAAGAGAGCTCAGGTGAGAAATTGCAAACGTCCAGCAATTGCTCAGAGATGAAAAGTGCCAGCACTGAAAGCTGTTGCTAGCCAGCACCCTTCCTTGGAAGCGCTTTCACAGGTGCAGCAACACTGGGGCTTTGCGCTTCTCTAGCCACCAAACATCACGGTCCTTCTCTTTCCGTCTCGTAGACACGAGCTGAGAAATTGCAAACGTCGAGCAATTGCTCAGAGATGAAAATTGCCAGCACTGAAAGCTCTTGCTAGCCAGCACCCTTCCTTGGAAGCGCTTTCACAGGCGCAGTAACACTGGGGCTTGGCGCTTCTATACGCACCAAACGTCACGGTCCTTCTCTTTCCGTCTCGTAGACACGAGCTGAGAAATTGCAAACGTCGAGCAATTGCTCAGAGATGAAAAGTGCCAGCACTGAAAGCTGTTGCTAGCCAGCACCCTTCCTTGGAAGCGCTTTTGTAGGCCTAAGAACACTGGGGCTCTGGGCTTCTCTAGCCACCTCATCTTCTGCTCATCCTCTCGCGCACTCTAAAGAGAGCTCAGGTGAGAAATTGCAAACGTCGAGCAATTGCTCAGAGATGAAAAGTGCCAGCACTGAAAGCTGTTGCTAGCCAGCACCCTTCCTTGGAAGCGCTTTTGTAGGCCTAAGAACACTGGGGCTCTGGGCTTCTCTAGCCACCTCATCTTCTGCTCATCCTCTCGCGCACTCTAAAGAGAGCTCAGGTGAGAAATTGCAAACGTCGAGCAATTGCTCAGAGATGAAAAGTGCCAGCACTGAAAGCTGTTGCTAGCCAGCACCCTTCCTTGGAAGCGCTTTCACAGGCGCAGTAACACTGGGGCTTTGCGCTTCTCTACCCACCAAACGTCACGATCCTTCTCTTTCCGTCTCGTAGACACGAGCTGAGAAATTGCAAACGTCGAGCAATTGCTCAGAGATGAAAATTGCCAGCACTGAAAGCTGTTGCTAGCCAGCCCCCTTCCTTGGAAGCGCTTTTGTAGGCCTAAGAACACTGGGGCTCTGGGCTTCCCTAGCCACCTCATCTTCTGCTCATCCTCTCGCGCACTCTAAAGAGAGCTCAGGTGAGAAATTGCAAACGTCGAGCAATTGCTCAGAGATGAAAAGTGCCAGCACTGAAAGCTGTTGCTAGCCAGCACCCTTCCTTGGAAGCGCTTTCACAGGCGCAGCAACACTGGGGCTTTGCGCTTCTCTAGCCACCAAACGTCACGGTCCTTCTCTTTCCGTCTCCTAGACACGAGCTGAGAAATTGCAAACGTCGAGCAATTGCTCAGAGATGAAAAGTGCCAGCACTGAAAGCTCTTGCTAGCCAGCACCCTTCCTTGGAAGCGCTTTTGTAGGCCTAAGAACACTGGGGCTCTGGGCTTCTCTAGCCACCTCATCTTCTGCTCATCCTCTCGCGCACTCTGAAGAGAGCTCAGGTGAGAAATTGCAAACGTCGAGCAATTGCTCAGAGATGAAAAGTGCCAGCACTGAAAGCTCTTGCTAGCCAGCACCCTTCCTTGGAAGCGCTTTCACAGGCGCAGCAACACTGGGGCTTTGCGCTTCTCTACCCACCAAACGTCACGGTCCTTCTCTTTCCGTCGGTAGACACGAGCTGAGAAATTGCAAACGTCGAGCAATTGCTCAGAGATGAAAAGTGCCAGCACTGAAAGCTCTTGCTAGCCAGCACCCTTCCTTGGAAGCGCTTTTTTAGGCCTAAGAACACTGGGGCTCTGGGCTTCTCTAGCCACCTCATCTTCTGCTCATCCTCGCGCGCACTCTAAAGAGAGCTCCGGTGAGAAATTGCAAACGTCGAGCAATTGCTCAGAGATGAAAAGTGCCAGCACTGAAAGCTCTTGCTAGCCAGCACCCTTCCTTGGAAGCGCTTTTGTAGGCCTAAGAACACTGGGGCTCTGGGCTTCTCTAGCCACCTCATCTTCTGCTCATCCTCTCGCGCACTCTAAAGAGAGCTCAGGTGAGAAATTGCAAACGTCGAGCAATTGCTCAGAGATGAAAAGTGCCAGCACTGAAAGCTCTTGCTAGCCAGCACCCTTCCTTGGAAGCGCTTTCACAGGCGCAGCAACACTGGGGCTTTGCGCTTCTCTACCCACCAAACGTCACGGTCCTTCTCTTTCCGTCGGTAGACACGAGCTGAGAAATTGCAAACGTCGAGCAATTGCTCAGAGATGAAAAGTGCCAGCACTGAAAGCTGTTGCTAGCCAGCACCCTTCCTTGGAAGCGCTTTTGTAGGCCTAAGAACACTGGGGCTCTGGGCTTCCCTAGCCACCTCATCTTCTGCTCATCCTCTCGCGCACTCTAAAGAGAGCTCAGGTGAGAAATTGCAAACGTCGAGCAATTGCTCAGAGATGAAAAGTGCCAGCACTGAAAGCTGTTGCTAGCCAGCACCCTTCCTTGGAAGCGCTTTCACAAGCGCAGTAACACTGGGGCTTTGCACTTCTCTAGCCACCAAACGTCACGGTCCTTCTCTTTCCGTCTCGTAGACATGAGCTGAGAAATTGCAAACGTCGAGCAATTGCTCAGAGATGAAAAGTGCCAGCACTGAAAGCTGTTGCTAGCCAGCACCCTTCCTTGGAAGCGCTTTCACAGGCGCAGTAACACTGGGACTTTGCGCTTCTCTAGCCACCAAACGTCACGGTCCTTCTCTTTCCGTCTCGTAGACACGAGCTGAGAAATTGCAAACGTCGAGCAATTGCTCAGAGATGAAAAGTGCCAGCACTGAAAGCTGTTGCTAGCCAGCACCCTTCCTTGGAAGCGCTTTTGTAGGCCTAAGAAGACTGGGGCTCTGGGCTTCTCTAGCCACCTCATCTTCTGCTCATCCTCTCGCGCACTCTAAAGAGAGCTCAGGTGAGAAATTGCAAACGTCGAGCAATTGCTCAGAGATGAAAAGTGCCAGCACTGAAAGCTGTTGCTAGCCAGCACCCTTCCTTGGAAGCGCTTTCACAGGCGCAGTAACACTGGGGCTTTGCGCTTCTCTAGCCATCAAACGTCATGGTCATTCTCTTTCCATTTCGTAGACACGAGCTGAGAAATTGCAAACGTCGAGCAATTGCTCAGAGATGAAAAGTGCCAGCACTGAAAGCTGTTGCTAGCCAGCACCCTTCCTTGGAAGCGCTTTTGTAGGCCTAAGCACACTGGGGCTCTGGGCTTCTCTAGCCACCTCATCTTCTGCTCATCCTCTCGCGCACTCTAAAGAGAGCTCAGGTGAGAAATTGCAAACGTCCAGCAATTGCTCAGAGATGAAAAGTGCCAGCACTGAAAGCTGTTGCTAGCCAGCACCCTTCCTTGGAAGCGCTTTCACAAGCGCAGTAACACTGGGGCTTTGCACTTCTATACGCACCAAACGTCACGGTCCTTCTCTTTCCGTCTCCTAGACACGAGCTGAGAAATTGCAAACGTCGAGCAATTGCTCAGAGATGAAAAGTGCCAGCACTGAAAGCTGTTGCTAGCCAGCACCCTTCCTTGGAAGCGCTTTCACAGGCGCAGCAACACTGGGGCTTTGCGCTTCTCTAGCCACCAAACGTCACGGTCATTCTCTTTCCGTCTCGTAGACACGAGCTGAGAAATTGCAAACGTCGAGCAATTGCTCAGAGATGAAAAGTGCCAGCACTGAAAGCTGTTGCTAGCCAGCACCCTTCCTTGGAAGCGCTTTTGTAGGCCTAAGAACACTGGGGCTCTGGGCTTCTCTAGCCACCTCATCTTCTGCTCATCCTCTCGCGCACTCTAAAGAGAGCTCAGGTGAGAAATTGCAAACGTCCAGCAATTGCTCAGAGATGAAAAGTGCCAGCACTGAAAGCTGTTGCTAGCCAGCACCCTTCCTTGGAAGCGCTTTCACAGGTGCAGCAACACTGGGGCTTTGCGCTTCTATACGCACCAAATGTCACGGTCCTTCTCTTTCCGTCTCCTAGACACGAGCTGAGAAATTGCAAACGTCGAGCAATTGCTCAGAGATGAAAAGTGCCAGCACTGAAAGCTCTTGCTAGCCAGCACCCTTCCTTGGAAGCGCTTTCACAGGCGCAGTAACACTGGGGCTTTGCGCTTCTCTAGCCACCAAACGTCACGGTCATTCTCTTTCCGTCTCGTAGACACGAGCTGAGAAATTGCAAACGTCGAGCAATTGCTCAGAGATGAAAAGGGCCAGCACTGAAAGCTCTTGCTAGCCAGCACCCTTCCTTGGAAGCGCTTTTGTAGGCCTAAGAACACTGGGGCTCTGGGCTTCTCTAGCCACCTCATCTTCTGCTCATCCTCGCGCGCACTCTAAAGAGAGCTCAGGTGAGAAATTGCAAGCGTCCAGCAATTGCTCAGAGATGAAAAGTGCCAGCACTGAAAGCTCTTGCTAGCCAGCACCCTTCCTTGGAAGCACTTTCACAGGCGCAGTAACACTGGGGCTTTGCACTTCTGTACGCACCAAACGTCACGGTCCTTCTCTTTCCGTCTCCTAGACACGAGCTGAGAAATTGCAAACGTCGAGCAATTGCTCAGAGATGAAAAGTGCCAGCACTGAAAGCTGTTGCTAGCCAGCACCCTTCCTTGGAAGCGCTTTCACAGGCGCAGCAACACTGGGTCTTTGCGCTTCTCTAGCCATCAAACGTCATGGTCATTCTCTTTCCATTTCGTAGACAGGAGCTGAGAAATTGCAAACGTCGAGCAATTGCTCAGAGATGAAAAGTGCCAGCACTGAAAGCTGTTGCTAGCCAGCACCCTTCCTTGGAAGCGCTTTTGTAGGCCTAAGAACACTGGGGCTCTGGGCTTCTCTAGCCACCTCATCTTCTGCTCATCCTCTCGCGCACTCTAAAGAGAGCTCAGGTGAGAAATTGCAAACGTCGAGCAATTGCTCAGAGATGAAAAGTGCCAGCACTGAAAGCTCTTGCTAGCCAGCACCCTTCCTTGGAAGCGCTTTCACAAGCGCAGTAACACTGGGGCTTTGCACTTCTCTAGCTACCAAACGTCACGGTCCTTCTCTTTCCGTCTAGTAGACACGAGCTGAGAAATTGCAAACGTCGAGCAATTGCTCAGAGATGAAAAGTGCCAGCACTGAAAGCTGTTGCTAGCCAGCACCCTTCCTTGGAAGCGCTTTCACAGGCGCAGCAACACTGGGGCTTTGCGCTTCTCTACCCACCAAACGTCACGGTCATTCTCTTTCTGTCTCGTAGACACGAGCTGAGAAATTGCAAACGTCGAGCAATTGCTCAGAGATGAAAAGTGCCAGCACTGAAAGCTGTTGCTAGCCAGCACCCTTCCTTGGAAGCGCTTTTGTAGGCCTAAGAACACTGGGGCTCTGGGCTTCTCTAGCCACCTAATCTTCTGCTCATCCTCTCGCGCACTCTAAAGAGAGCTCAGGTGAGAAATTGCAAACGTCCAGCAATTGCTCAGAGATGAAAAGTGCCAGCACTGAAAGCTGTTGCTAGCCAGCACCCTTCCTTGGAAGCGCTTTCACAGGTGCAGCAACACTGGGGCTTTGCGCTTCTCTAGCCACCAAACATCACGGTCCTTCTCTTTCCGTCTCGTAGACACGAGCTGAGAAATTGCAAACGTCGAGCAATTGCTCAGAGATGAAAATTGCCAGCACTGAAAGCTCTTGCTAGCCAGCACCCTTCCTTGGAAGCGCTTTCACAGGCGCAGTAACACTGGGGCTTGGCGCTTCTATACGCACCAAACGTCACGGTCCTTCTCTTTCCGTCTCGTAGACACGAGCTGAGAAATTGCAAACGTCGAGCAATTGCTCAGAGATGAAAAGTGCCAGCACTGAAAGCTGTTGCTAGCCAGCACCCTTCCTTGGAAGCGCTTTTGTAGGCCTAAGAACACTGGGGCTCTGGGCTTCTCTAGCCACCTCATCTTCTGCTCATCCTCTCGCGCACTCTAAAGAGAGCTCAGGTGAGAAATTGCAAACGTCGAGCAATTGCTCAGAGATGAAAAGTGCCAGCACTGAAAGCTGTTGCTAGCCAGCACCCTTCCTTGGAAGCGCTTTTGTAGGCCTAAGAACACTGGGGCTCTGGGCTTCTCTAGCCACCTCATCTTCTGCTCATCCTCTCGCGCACTCTAAAGAGAGCTCAGGTGAGAAATTGCAAACGTCGAGCAATTGCTCAGAGATGAAAAGTGCCAGCACTGAAAGCTGTTGCTAGCCAGCACCCTTCCTTGGAAGCGCTTTCACAAGCGCAGTAACACTGGGGCTTTGCGCTTCTCTACCCACCAAACGTCACGATCCTTCTCTTTCCGTCTCGTAGACACGAGCTGAGAAATTGCAAACGTCGAGCAATTGCTCAGAGATGAAAATTGCCAGCACTGAAAGCTCTTGCTAGCCAGCACCCTTCCTTGGAAGCGCTTTTGTAGGCCTAAGAACACTGGGGCTCTGGGCTTCCCTAGCCACCTCATCTTCTGCTCATCCTCTCGCGCACTCTAAAGAGAGCTCAGGTGAGAAATTGCAAACGTCGAGCAATTGCTCAGAGATGAAAAGTGCCAGCACTGAAAGCTGTTGCTAGCCAGCACCCTTCCTTGGAAGCGCTTTCACAGGCGCAGCAACACTGGGGCTTTGCGCTTCTCTAGCCACCAAACGTCACGGTCCTTCTCTTTCCGTCTCCTAGACACGAGCTGAGAAATTGCAAACGTCGAGCAATTGCTCAGAGATGAAAAGTGCCAGCACTGAAAGCTCTTGCTAGCCAGCACCCTTCCTTGGAAGCGCTTTTGTAGGCCTAAGAACACTGGGGCTCTGGGCTTCTCTAGCCACCTCATCTTCTGCTCATCCTCTCGCGCACTCTGAAGAGAGCTCAGGTGAGAAATTGCAAACGTCGAGCAATTGCTCAGAGATGAAAAGTGCCAGCACTGAAAGCTCTTGCTAGCCAGCACCCTTCCTTGGAAGCGCTTTCACAGGCGCAGCAACACTGGGGCTTTGCGCTTCTCTACCCACCAAACGTCACGGTCCTTCTCTTTCCGTCGGTAGACACGAGCTGAGAAATTGCAAACGTCGAGCAATTGCTCAGAGATGAAAAGTGCCAGCACTGAAAGCTCTTGCTAGCCAGCACCCTTCCTTGGAAGCGCTTTTGTAGGCCTAAGAACACTGGGGCTCTGGGCTTCTCTAGCCACCTCATCTTCTGCTCATCCTCGCGCGCACTCTAAAGAGAGCTCCGGTGAGAAATTGCAAACGTCGAGCAATTGCTCAGAGATGAAAAGTGCCAGCACTGAAAGCTCTTGCTAGCCAGCACCCTTCCTTGGAAGCGCTTTTGTAGGCCTAAGAACACTGGGGCTCTGGGCTTCTCTAGCCACCTCATCTTCTGCTCATCCTCTCGCGCACTCTAAAGAGAGCTCAGGTGAGAAATTGCAAACGTCGAGCAATTGCTCAGAGATGAAAAGTGCCAGCACTGAAAGCTCTTGCTAGCCAGCACCCTTCCTTGGAAGCGCTTTCACAGGCGCAGCAACACTGGGGCTTTGCGCTTCTCTACCCACCAAACGTCACGGTCCTTCTCTTTCCGTCGGTAGAAACGAGCTGAGAAATTGCAAACGTCGAGCAATTGCTCAGAGATGAAAAGTGCCAGCACTGAAAGCTGTTGCTAGCCAGCACCCTTCCTTGGAAGCGCTTTTGTAGGCCTAAGAACACTGGGGCTCTGGGCTTCCCTAGCCACCTCATCTTCTGCTCATCCTCTCGCGCACTCTAAAGAGAGCTCAGGTGAGAAATTGCAAACGTCGAGCAATTGCTCAGAGATGAAAAGTGCCAGCACTGAAAGCTGTTGCTAGCCAGCACCCTTCCTTGGAAGCGCTTTCACAAGCGCAGTAACACTGGGGCTTTGCACTTCTCTAGCCACCAAACGTCACGGTCCTTCTCTTTCCGTCTCGTAGACATGAGCTGAGAAATTGCAAACGTCGAGCAATTGCTCAGAGATGAAAAGTGCCAGCACTGAAAGCTGTTGCTAGCCAGCACCCTTCCTTGGAAGCGCTTTCACAGGCGCAGTAAC
Organism: Sarcoramphus papa; assembly: GCA_037962945.1. Classification (NCBI taxonomy): domain Eukaryota; kingdom Metazoa; phylum Chordata; class Aves; order Accipitriformes; family Cathartidae; genus Sarcoramphus; species Sarcoramphus papa. Next base: position 1,846,827 of record JBBMRM010000108.1, read on the forward strand.
ACTGGGACTTTGCGCTTCTCTAGCCACCAAACGTCACGGTCCTTCTCTTTCCGTCTCGTAGACACGAGCTGAGAAATTGCAAACGTCGAGCAATTGCTCAGAGATGAAAAGTGCCAGCACTGAAAGCTGTTGCTAGCCAGCACCCTTCCTTGGAAGCGCTTTTGTAGGCCTAAGAAGACTGGGGCTCTGGGCTTCTCTAGCCACCTCATCTTCTGCTCATCCTCTCGCGCACTCTAAAGAGAGCTCAGGTGAGAAATTGCAAACGTCGAGCAATTGCTCAGAGATGAAAAGTGCCAGCACTGAAAGCTGTTGCTAGCCAGCACCCTTCCTTGGAAGCGCTTTCACAGGCGCAGTAACACTGGGGCTTTGCGCTTCTCTAGCCATCAAACGTCATGGTCATTCTCTTTCCATTTCGTAGACACGAGCTGAGAAATTGCAAACGTCGAGCAATTGCTCAGAGATGAAAAGTGCCAGCACTGAAAGCTGTTGCTAGCCAGCACCCTTCCTTGGAAGCGCTTTTGTAGGCCTAAGCACACTGGGGCTCTGGGCTTCTCTAGCCACCTCATCTTCTGCTCATCCTCTCGCGCACTCTAAAGAGAGCTCAGGTGAGAAATTGCAAACGTCGAGCAATTGCTCAGAGATGAAAAGTGCCAGCACTGAAAGCTGTTGCTAGCCAGCACCCTTCCTTGGAAGCGCTTTCACAAGCGCAGTAACACTGGGGCTTTGCACTTCTATACGCACCAAACGTCACGGTCCTTCTCTTTCCGTCTCCTAGACACGAGCTGAGAAATTGCAAACGTCGAGCAATTGCTCAGAGATGAAAAGTGCCAGCACTGAAAGCTGTTGCTAGCCAGCACCCTTCCTTGGAAGCGCTTTCACAGGCGCAGCAACACTGGGGCTTTGCGCTTCTCTAGCCACCAAACGTCACGGTCATTCTCTTTCCGTCTCGTAGACACGAGCTGAGAAATTGCAAACGTCGAGCAATTGCTCAGAGATGAAAAGTGCCAGCACTGAAAGCTGTTGCTAGCCAGCACCCTTCCTTGGAAGCGCTTTTGTAGGCCTAAGAACACTGGGGCTCTGGGCTTCTCTAGCCACCTCATCTTCTGCTCATCCTCTCGCGCACTCTAAAGAGAGCTCAGGTGAGAAATTGCAAACGTCCAGCAATTGCTCAGAGATGAAAAGTGCCAGCACTGAAAGCTCTTGCTAGCCAGCACCCTTCCTTGGAAGCGCTTTCACAGGCGCAGCAACACTGGGGCTTTGCGCTTCTATACGCACCAAATGTCACGGTCCTTCTCTTTCCGTCTCGTAGACACGAGCTGAGAAATTGCAAACGTTGAGCAATTGCTCAGAGATGAAAAGTGCCAGCACTGAAAGCTGTTGCTAGCCAGCACCCTTCCTTGGAAGCGCTTTTGTAGGCCTAAGAACACTGGGGCTCTGGGCTTCTCTAGCCACCTCATCTTCTGCTCATCCTCTCGCGCACTCTAAAGAGAGCTCAGGTGAGAAATTGCAAACGTCGAGCAATTGCTCAGAGATGAAAAGTGCCAGCACTGAAAGCTGTTGCTAGCCAGCACCCTTCCTTGGAAGCGCTTTCACAGGCGCAGCAACACTGGGTCTTTGCGCTTCTCTAGCCATCAAACGTCATGGTCATTCTCTTTCCGTCTCGTAGACATGAGCTGAGAAATTGCAAACGTCGAGCAATTGCTCAGAGATGAAAAGTGCCAGCACTGAAAGCTGTTGCTAGCCAGCACCCTTCCTTGGAAGCGCTTTTGTAGCCCTAAGAACACTGGGGCTCTGGGCTTCCCTAGCCACCTCATCTTCTGCTCATCCTCTCGCGCACTCTAAAGAGAGCTCAGGTGAGAAATTGCAAACGTCGAGCAATTGCTCAGAGATGAAAAGTGCCAGCACTGAAAGCTGTTGCTAGCCAGCACCCTTCCTTGGAAGCGCTTTCACAGGCGCAGCAACACTGGGGCTTTGCGCTTCTCTAGCCACCAAACATCACGGTCCTTCTCTTTCCGTCTCGTAGACACGAGCTGAGAAATTGCAAACGTCGAGCAATTGCTCAGAGATGAAAAGTGCCAGCACTGAAAGCTGTTGCTAGCCAGCACCCTTCCTTGGAAGCGCTTTCACAGGCGCAGCAACACTGGGGCTTTGCGCTTCTCTAGCCACCAAACGTCACTGTCCTTCTCTTTCCGTCTCGTAGACACGAGCTGAGAAATTGCAAACGTCGAGCAATTGCTCAGAGATGAAAAGTGCCAGCACTGAAAGCTGTTGCTAGCCAGCACCCTTCCTTGGAAGCGCTTTTGTAGGCCTAAGAACACTGGGGCTCTTGGCTTCTCTAGCCACCTCATCTTCTGCTCATCCTCTCGCGCACTCTAAAGAGAGCTCAGGTGAGAAATTGCAAACGTCGAGCAATTGCTCAGAGATGAAAAGTGCCAGCACTGAAAGCTCTTGCTAGCCAGCACCCTTCCTTGGAAGCGCTTTTGTAGGCCTAAGAACACTGGGGCTCTGGGCTTCTCTAGCCACCTCATCTTCTGCTCATCCTCTCGCGCACTCTAAAGAGAGCTCAGGTGAGAAATTGCAAACGTCGAGCAATTGCTCAGAGACGAAAAGTGCCAGCACTTAAAGCTCTTGCTAGCCAGCACCCTTCCTTGGAAGCGCTTTCACAGGCGCAGTAACACTGGGGCTTTGCGCTTCTCTAGCCACCAAACGTCACGATCCTTCTCTTTCCGTCGGTAGACACGAGCTGAGAAATTGCAAACGTCGAGCAATTGCTCAGAGATGAAAATTGCCAGCACTGAAAGCTGTTGCTAGCCAGCACCCTTCCTTGGAAGCGCTTTTGTAGGCCTAAGAACACTGGGGCTCTGGGCTTCTCTAGCCACCTCATCTTCTGCTCATCCTCTCGCGCACTCTAAAGAGAGCTCAGGTGAGAAATTGCAAACGTCGAGCAATTGCTCAGAGATGAAAAGTGCCAGCACTGAAAGCTCTTGCTAGCCAGCACCCTTCCTTGGAAGCGCTTTCACAGGCGCAGCAACACTGGGCCTTTGCGCTTCTCTAGCCACCAAACGTCACGGTCCTTCTCTTTCCGTCTCGTAGACACGAGCTGAGAAATTGCAAACGTCGAGCAATTGCTCAGAGATGAAAAGTCCCAGCACTGAAAGCTGTTGCTAGCCAGCACCCTTCCTTGGAAGCGCTTTTGTAGGCCTAAGAACACTGGGGCTCTGGGCTTCTCTAGCCACCTCATCTTCTGCTCATCCTCGCGCGCACTCTAAAGAGAGCTCAGGTGAGAAATTGCAAACGTCGAGCAATTGCTCAGAGAGGAAAAGTGCCAGCACTGAAAGCTGTTGCTAGCCAGCACCCTTCCTTGGAAGCGCTTTCACAAGCGCAGTAACACTGGGGCTTTGCACTTCTCTAGCTACCAAACGTCACGGTCCTTCTCTTTCCGTCTTGTAGACACGAGCTGAGAAATTGCAAACATCGAGCAATTGCTCCGAGATGAAAAGTGCCAGCACTGAAAGCTGTTGCTAGCCAGCACCCTTCCTTGGAAGCGCTTTCACAGGCGCAGTAACACTGGGACTTTGCGCTTCTCTACCCACCAAACGTCACGGTCCTTCTCTTTCCGTCTCGTAGACACGAGCTGAGAAATTGCAAACGTCGAGCAATTGCTCAGAGATGAAAAGTGCCAGCACTGAAAGCTCTTGCTAGCCAGCACCCTTCCTTGGAAGCGCTTTTGTAGGCCTAAGAACACTGGGGCTCTGGGCTTCTCTAGCCACCTCATCTTCTGCTCATCCTCTCGCGCACTCTAAAGAGAGCTCAGGTGAGAAATTGCAAATGTCGAGCAATTGCTCAGAGATGAAAAGTGCCAGCACTGAAAGCTGTTGCTAGCCAGCACCCTTCCTTGGAAGCGCTTTCACAGGCGCAGTAACACTGGGGCTTTGCGCTTCTCTAGCCATCAAACGTCATGGTCATTCTCTTTCCATTTCGTAGACACGAGCTGAGAAATTGCAAACGTCGAGCAATTGCTCAGAGATGAAAAGTGCCAGCACTGAAAGCTGTTGCTAGCCAGCACCCTTCCTTGGAAGCGCTTTTGTAGGCCTAAGAACACTGGGGCTCTGGGCTTCTCTAGCCACCTCATTTTCTGCTCATCCTCTCGCGCACTCTAAAGAGAGCTCAGGTGAGAAATTGCAAACGTCGAGCAATTGCTCAGAGATGAAAAGTGCCAGCACTGAAAGCTGTTGCTAGCCAGCACCCTTCCTTGGAAGCGCTTTCACAAGCGCAGTAACACTGGGGCTTTGCACTTCTATACGCACCAAACGTCACGGTCCTTCTCTTTCCGTCTCCTAGACACGAGCTGAGAAATTGCAAACGTCGAGCAATTGCTCAGAGATGAAAAGTGCCAGCACTGAAAGCTGTTGCTAGCCAGCACCCTTCCTTGGAAGCGCTTTCACAGGCGCAGCAACACTGGGGCTTTGCGCTTCTCTAGCCACCAAACGTCACGGTCATTCTCTTTCCGTCTCGTAGACACGAGCTGAGAAATTGCAAACGTCGAGCAATTGCTCAGAGATGAAAAGTGCCAGCACTGAAAGCTGTTGCTAGCCAGCACCCTTCCTTGGAAGCGCTTTTGTAGGCCTAAGAACACTGGGGCTCTGGGCTTCTCTAGCCACCTCATCTTCTGCTCATCCTCTCGCGCACTCTAAAGAGAGCTCAGGTGAGAAATTGCAAACGTCCAGCAATTGCTCAGAGATGAAAAGTGCCAGCACTGAAAGCTGTTGCTAGCCAGCACCCTTCCTTGGAAGCGCTTTCACAGGCGCAGCAACACTGGGGCTTTGCGCTTCTATACGCACCAAACATCACGGTCCTTCTCTTTCCGTCTCCTAGACACGAGCTGAGAAATTGCAAACGTCGAGCAATTGCTCAGAGATGAAAAGTGCCAGCACTGAAAGCTCTTGCTAGCCAGCACCCTTCCTTGGAAGCGCTTTCACAGGCGCAGTAACACTGGGGCTTGGCGCTTCTCTAGCCACCAAACGTCACGGTCCTTCTCTTTCCGTCTCGTAGACACGAGCTGAGAAATTGCAACCGTCGAGCAATTGCTCAGAGATGAAAAGTGCCAGCACTGAAAGCTGTTGCTAGCCAGCACCCTTCCTTGGAAGCGCTTTTGTAGGCCTAAGAACACTGGGGCTCTGGGCTTCTCTAGCCACCTCATCTTCTGCTCATCCTCTCGCGCACTCTAAAGAGAGCTCAGGTGAGAAATTGCAAAAGTCGAGCAATTGCTCAGAGATGAAAAGTGCCAGCACTGAAAGCTGTTGCTAGCCAGCACCCTTCCTTGGAAGCGCTTTCACAAGCGCAGTAACACTGGGGCTTTGCACTTCTATACGCACCAAACGTCACGGTCCTTCTCTTTCCGTCTCCTAGACACGAGCTGAGAAATTGCAAACGTCGAGCAATTGCTCACAGATGAAAAGTGCCAGCACTGAAAGCTGTTGCTAGCCAGCACCCTTCCTTGGAAGCGCTTTCACAGGCGCAGCAACACTGGGGCTTTGCGCTTCTCTAGCCACCAAACGTCACGGTCATTCTCTTTCCGTCTCGTAGACACGAGCTGAGAAATTGCAAACGTCGAGCAATTGCTCAGAGATGAAAAGTGCCAGCACTGAAAGCTCTTGCTAGCCAGCACCCTTCCTTGGAAGCGCTTTTGTAGGCCTAAGAACACTGGGGCTCTGGGCTTCTCTAGCCACCTCATCTTCTGCTCATCCTCGCGCGCACTCTAAAGAGAGCTCAGGTGAGAAATTGCAAACGTCGAGCAATTGCTCAGAGAGGAAAAGTGCCAGCACTGAAAGCTGTTGCTAGCCAGCACCCTTCCTTGGAAGCGCTTTCACAAGCGCAGTAACACTGGGGCTTTGCACTTCTCTAGCTACCAAACGTCACGGTCCTTCTCTTTCCGTCTTGTAGACACGAGCTGAGAAATTGCAAACATCGAGCAATTGCTCAGAGATGAAAAGTGCCAGCACTGAAAGCTGTTGCTAGCCAGCACCCTTCCTTGGAAGCGCTTTCACAGGCGCAGTAACACTGGGACTTTGCGCTTCTCTACCCACCAAACGTCACGGTCCTTCTCTTTCCGTCTCGTAGACACGAGCTGAGAAATTGCAAACGTCGAGCAATTGCTCAGAGATGAAAAGTGCCAGCACTGAAAGCTCTTGCTAGCCAGCACCCTTCCTTGGAAGCGCTTTTGTAGGCCTAAGAACACTGGGGCTCTGGGCTTCTCTAGCCACCTCATCTTCTGCTCATCCTCTCGCGCACTCTAAAGAGAGCTCAGGTGAGAAATTGCAAATGTCGAGCAATTGCTCAGAGATGAAAAGTGCCAGCACTGAAAGCTGTTGCTAGCCAGCACCCTTCCTTGGAAGCGCTTTTGTAGGCCTAAGAACACTGGGGCTCTGGGCTTCTCTAGCCACCTCATCTTCTGCTCATCCTCTCGCGCACTCTAAAGAGAGCTCAGGTGAGAAATTGCAAAAGTCGAGCAATTGCTCAGAGATGAAAAGTGCCAGCACTGAAAGCTGTTGCTAGCCAGCACCCTTCCTTGGAAGCGCTTTTGTAGGCCTAAGAACACTGGGGCTCTGGGCTTCTCTAGCCACCTCATCTTCTGCTCATCCTCTCGCGCACTCTAAAGAGAGCTCAGGTGAGAAATTGCAAACGTCGAGCAATTGCTCAGAGACGAAAAGTGCCAGCACTGAAAGCTGTTGCTAGCCAGCACCCTTCCTTGGAAGCGCTTTCACAGGCGCAGTAACACTGGGGCTTTGCGCTTCTCTAGCCACCAAACGTCACGGTCATTCTCTTTCCGTCTCGTAGACACGAGCTGAGAAATTGCAAACGTCGAGCAATTGCTCCGAGATGAAAAGTGCCAGCACTGAAAGCTGTTGCTAGCCAGCACCCTTCCTTGGAAGCGCTTTTGTAGGCCTAAGCACACTGGGGCTCTGGGCTTCTCTAGCCACCTCATCTTCTGCTCATCCTCTCGCGCAGTCTAAAGAGAGCTCAGGTGAGAAATTGCAAACGTCCAGCAATTGCTCAGAGATGAAAAGTGCCAGCACTGAAAGCTGTTGCTAGCCAGCACCCTTCCTTGGAAGCGCTTTCACAAGCGCAGTAACACTGGGGCTTTGCACTTCTATACGCACCAAACGTCACGGTCCTTCTCTTTCCGTCTCCTAGACACGAGCTGAGAAATTGCAAACGTCGAGCAATTGCTCAGAGATGAAAAGTGCCAGCACTGAAAGCTGTTGCTAGCCAGCACCCTTCCTTGGAAGCGCTTTCACAGGCGCAGCAACACTGGGGCTTTGCGCTTCTCTAGCCACCAAACGTCACGGTCATTCTCTTTCCGTCTCGTAGACACGAGCTGAGAAATTGCAAACGTCGAGCAATTGCTCAGAGATGAAAAGTGCCAGCACTGAAAGCTCTTGCTAGCCAGCACCCTTCCTTGGAAGCGCTTTTGTAGGCCTAAGAACACTGGGGCTCTGGGCTTCTCTAGCCACCTCATCTTCTGCTCATCCTCTCGCGCACTCTAAAGAGAGCTCAGGTGAGAAATTGCAAACGTCCAGCAATTGCTCAGAGATGAAAAGTGCCAGCACTGAAAGCTGTTGCTAGCCAGCACCCTTCCTTGGAAGCGCTTTCACAGGCGCAGCAACACTGGGGCTTTGCGCTTCTATACGCACCAAATGTCACGGTCCTTCTCTTTCCGTCTCCTAGACACGAGCTGAGAAATTGCAAACGTTGAGCAATTGCTCAGAGATGAAAAGTGCCAGCACTGAAAGCTGTTGCTAGCCAGCACCCTTCCTTGGAAGCGCTTTTGTAGGCCTAAGAACACTGGGGCTCTGGGCTTCTCTAGCCACCTCATCTTCTGCTCATCCTCTCGCGCACTCTAAAGAGAGCTCAGGTGAGAAATTGCAAACGTCGAGCAATTGCTCAGAGATGAAAAGTGCCAGCACTGAAAGCTGTTGCTAGCCAGCACCCTTCCTTGGAAGCGCTTTCACAGGCGCAGCAGCACTGGGGCTTTGCGCTTCTCTAGCCACCAATCGTCACAGTCCTTCTCTTTCCGTCTCGTAGACATGAGCTGAGAAATTGCAAACGTCGAGCAATTGCTCAGAGATGAAAAGTGCCAGCACTGAAAGCTGTTGCTAGCCAGCACCCTTCCTTGGAAGCGCTTTTGTAGCCCTAAGAACACTGGGGCTCTGGGCTTCCCTAGCCACCTCATCTTCTGCTCATCCTCTCGCGCACTCTAAAGAGAGCTCAGGTGAGAAATTGCAAACGTCCAGCAATTGCTCAGAGATGAAAAGTGCCAGCACTGAAAGCTGTTGCTAGCCAGCACCCTTCCTTGGAAGCGCTTTCACAGGCGCAGCAACACTGGGGCTTTGCGCTTCTCTAGCCACCAAACATCACGGTCCTTCTCTTTCCGTCTCGTAGACACGAGCTGAGAAATTGCAAACGTCGAGCAATTGCTCAGAGATGAAAAGTGCCAGCACTGAAAGCTCTTGCTAGCCAGCACCCTTCCTTGGAAGCGCTTTCACAGGCGCAGCAACACTGGGGCTTTGCGCTTCTCTACCCACCAAACGTCACTGTCCTTCTCTTTCCGTCTCGTAGACACGAGCTGAGAAATTGCAAACGTCGAGCAATTGCTCAGAGATGAAAAGTGCCAGCACTGAAAGCTGTTGCTAGCCAGCACCCTTCCTTGGAAGCGCTTTTGTAGGCCTAAGAACACTGGGGCTCTTGGCTTCTCTAGCCACCTCATCTTCTGCTCATCCTCTCGCGCACTCTAAAGAGAGCTCAGGTGAGAAATTGCAAACGTCCAGCAATTGCTCAGAGATGAAAAGTGCCAGCACTGAAAGCTCTTGCTAGCCAGCACCCTTCCTTGGAAGCGCTTTTGTAGGCCTAAGAACACTGGGGCTCTGGGCTTCTCTAACCACCTCATCTTCTGCTCATCCTCTCGCGCACTCTAAAGAGAGCTCAGGTGAGAAATTGCAAACGTCGAGCAATTGCTCAGAGACGAAAAGTGCCAGCACTTAAAGCTCTTGCTAGCCAGCACCCTTCCTTGGAAGCGCTTTCACAGGCGCAGTAACACTGGGGCTTTGCGCTTCTCTAGCCACCAAACGTCACGATCCTTCTCTTTCCGTCGGTAGACACGAGCTGAGAAATTGCAAACGTCGAGCAATTGCTCAGAGATGAAAATTGCCAGCACTGAAAGCTGTTGCTAGCCAGCACCCTTCCTTGGAAGCGCTTTTGTAGGCCTAAGAACACTGGGGCTCTGGGCTTCTCTAGCCACCTCATCTTCTGCTCATCCTCTCGCGCACTCTAAAGAGAGCTCAGGTGAGAAATTGCAAACGTCGAGCAATTGCTCAGAGATGAAAAGTGCCAGCACTGAAAGCTGTTGCTAGCCAGCACCCTTCCTTGGAAGCGCTTTCACAGGCGCAGCAACACTGGGCCTTTGCGCTTCTCTAGCCACCAAACGTCACGGTCCTTCTCTTTCCGTCTCGTAGACACGAGCTGAGAAATTGCAAACGTCGAGCAATTGCTCAGAGATGAAAAGTCCCAGCACTGAAAGCTGTTGCTAGCCAGCACCCTTCCTTGGAAGCGCTTTTTTAGGCCTAAGAACACTGGGGCTCTGGGCTTCTCTAGCCACCTCATCTTCTGCTCATCCTCGCGCGCACTCTAAAGAGAGCTCAGGTGAGAAATTGCAAACGTCGAGCAATTGCTCAGAGAGGAAAAGTGCCAGCACTGAAAGCTGTTGCTAGCCAGCACCCTTCCTTGGAAGCGCTTTCACAAGCGCAGTAACACTGGGGCTTTGCACTTCTCTAGCTACCAAACGTCACGGTCCTTCTCTTTCCGTCTCCTAGACACGAGCTGAGAAATTGCAAACGTCGAGCAATTGCTCAGAGATGAAAAGTGCCAGCACTGAAAGCTGTTGCTAGCCAGCACCCTTCCTTGGAAGCGCTTTCACAGGCGCAGTAACACTGGGACTTTGCGCTTCTCTACCCACCAAACGTCACGGTCCTTCTCTTTCCGTCTCGTAGACACGAGCTGAGAAATTGCAAACGTCGAGCAATTGCTCAGAGATGAAAAGTGCCAGCACTGAAAGCTCTTGCTAGCCAGCACCCTTCCTTGGAAGCGCTTTTGTAGGCCTAAGAACAGTGGGGCTCTGGGCTTCTCTAGCCACCTCATCTTCTGCTCATCCTCTCGCGCACTCTAAAGAGAGCTCAGGTGAGAAATTGCAAATGTCGAGCAATTGCTCAGAGATGAAAAGTGCCAGCACTGAAAGCTGTTGCTAGCCAGCACCCTTCCTTGGAAGCGCTTTCACAGGCGCAGTAACACTGGGGCTTTGCGCTTCTCTAGCCATCAAACGTCATGGTCATTCTCTTTCCATTTCGTAGACAAGAGCTGAGAAATTGCAAACGTCGAGCAATTGCTCAGAGATGAAAAGTGCCAGCACTGAAAGCTGTTGCTAGCCAGCACCCTTCCTTGGAAGCGCTTTTGTAGGCCTAAGAACACTGGGGCTCTGGGCTTCTCTAGCCACCTCATTTTCTGCTCATCCTCTCGCGCACTCTAAAGAGAGCTCAGGTGAGAAATTGCAAACGTCGAGCAATTGCTCAGAGATGAAAAGTGCCAGCACTGAAAGCTCTTGCTAGCCAGCACCCTTCCTTGGAAGCGCTTTCACAAGCGCAGTAACACTGGGGCTTTGCACTTCTATACGCACCAAACGTCACGGTCCTTCTCTTTCCGTCTCCTAGACACGAGCTGAGAAATTGCAAACGTCCAGCAATTGCTCAGAGATGAAAAGTGCCAGCACTGAAAGCTCTTGCTAGCCAGCACCCTTCCTTGGAAGCGCTTTCACAGGCGCAGCAACACTGGGGCTTTGCGCTTCTCTAGCCACCAAACGTCACGGTCATTCTCTTTCCGTCTCGTAGACACGAGCTGAGAAATTGCAAACGTCGAGCAATTGCTCAGAGATGAAAAGTGCCAGCACTGAAAGCTGTTGCTAGCCAGCACCCTTCCTTAGAAGCGCTTTTGTAGGCCTAAGAACACTGGGGCTCTGGGCTTCTCTAGCCACCTCATCTTCTGCTCATCCTCTCGCGCACTCTAAAGAGAGCTCAGGTGAGAAATTGCAAACGTCCAGCAATTGCTCAGAGATGAAAAGTGCCAGCACTGAAAGCTGTTGCTAGCCAGCACCCTTCCTTGGAAGCGCTTGCACAGGCGCAGCAACACTGGGGCTTTGCGCTTCTATACGCACCAAACATCACGGTCCTTCTCTTTCCGTCTCGTAGACACGAGCTGAGAAATTGCAAACGTCGAGCAATTGCTCCGAGATGAAAAGTGCCAGCACTGAAAGCTGTTGCTAGCCAGCACCCTTCCTTGGAAGCGCTTTTGTAGGCCTAAGAACACTGGGGCTCTGGGCTTCTCTAGCCACCTCATCTTCTGCTCATCCTCTCGCGCACTCTAAAGAGAGCTCAGGTGAGAAATTGCAAACGTCCAGCAATTGCTCAGAGATGAAAAGTGCCAGCACTGAAAGCTCTTGCTAGCCAGCACCCTTCCTTGGAAGCGCTTTCACAGGCGCAGCAACACTGGGGCTTTGCGCTTCTCTACCCACCAAACATCACAGTCCTTCTCTTTCCGTCTCGTAGACACGAGCTGAGAAATTGCAAACGTCGAGCAATTGCTCAGAGATGAAAAGTGCCAGCACTTAAAGCTGTTGCTAGCCAGCACCCTTCCTTGGAAGCGCTTTTGTAGGCCTAAGAACACTGGGGCTCTGGGCTTCTCTAGCCACCTCATCTTCTGCTCATCCTCTCGCGCACTCTAAAGAGAGCTCAGGTGAGAAATTGCAAACGTCGAGCAATTGCTCAGAGATGAAAAGTGCCAGCACTGAAAGCTGTTGCTAGCCAGCACCCTTCCTTGGAAGCGCTTTCACAGGCGCAGTAACACTGGGGCTTTGCGCTTCTCTAGCCATCAAACGTCATGGTCATTCTCTTTCCATTTCGTAGACACGAGCTGAGAAATTGCAAACGTCGAGCAATTGCTCAGAGATGAAAAGTGCCAGCACTGAAAGCTGTTGCTAGCCAGCACCCTTCCTTGGAAGCGCTTTTGTAGGCCTAATCACACTGGGGCTCTGGGCTTCTCTAGCCACCTCATCTTCTGCTCATCCTCTCGCGCACTCTAAAGAGAGCTCAGGTGAGAAATTGCAAACGTCCAGCAATTGCTCAGAGATGAAAAGTGCCAGCACTGAAAGCTCTTGCTAGCCAGCACCCTTCCTTGGAAGCGCTTTTGTAGGCCTTAGGACACTGGGGCTCTGGGCTTCTCTAGCCACCTCATCTTCTGCTCATCCTCTCGCGCACTCTAAAGAGAGCTCAGGTGAGAAATTGCAAACGTCGAGCAATTGCTCAGAGATGAAAAGTGCCAGCACTGAAAGCTGTTGCTAGCCAGCACCCTTCCTTGGAAGCGCTTTCACAGGCGCAGCAACACTGGGGCTTTGCGCTTCTCTACCCACCAAACGTCACGGTCCTTCTCTTTCCGTCGGTAGACACGAGCTGAGAAATTGCAAACGTCGAGCAAATGCTCAGAGATGAAAAGTGCCAGCACTGAAAGCTGTTGCTAGCCAGCACCCTTCCTTGGAAGCGCTTTTGTAGGCCTAAGAACACTGGGGCTCTGGGCTTCCCTAGCCACCTCATCTTCTGCTCATCCTCTCGCGCACTCTAAAGAGAGCTCAGGTGAGAAATTGCAAACGTCGAGCAATTGCTCAGAGATGAAAATTGCCAGCACTGAAAGCTGTTGCTAGCCAGCACCCTTCCTTGGAAGCGCTTTCACAAGCGCAGTAACACTGGGGCTTTGCACTTCTCTAGCCACCAAACGTCACGGTCCTTCTCTTTCCGTCTCGTAGACATGAGCTGAGAAATTGCAAACGTCGAGCAATTGCTCAGAGATGAAAAGTGCCAGCACTGAAAGCTGTTGCTAGCCAGCACCCTTCCTTGGAAGCGCTTTTGTAGGCCTAAGAACACTGGGGCTCTTGGCTTCTCTAGCCACCTCATCTTCTGCTCATCCTCTCGCGCACTCTAAAGAGAGCTCAGGTGAGAAATTGCAAACGTCCAGCAATTGCTCAGAGATGAAAAGTGCCAGCACTGAAAGCTGTTGCTAGCCAGCACCCTTCCTTGGAAGCGCTTTCACAGGCGCAGCAACACTGGGGCTTTGCGCTTCTATACGCACCAAACATCACGGTCCTTCTCTTTCCGTCTCGTAGACACGAGCTGAGAAATTGCAAACGTCGAGCAATTGCTCCGAGATGAAAAGTGCCAGCACTGAAAGCTGTTGCTAGCCAGCACCCTTCCTTGGAAGCGCTTTTGTAGGCCTAAGAACACTGGGGCTCTGGGCTTCTCTAGCCACCTCATCTTCTGCTCATCCTCTCGCGCACTCTAAAGAGAGCTCAGGTGAGAAATTGCAAACGTCCAGCAATTGCTCAGAGATGAAAAGTGCCAGCACTGAAAGCTCTTGCTAGCCAGCACCCTTCCTTGGAAGCGCTTTCACAGGCGCAGCAACACTGGGGCTTTGCGCTTCTCTACCCACCAAACATCACAGTCCTTCTCTTTCCGTCTCGTAGACACGAGCTGAGAAATTGCAAACGTCGAGCAATTGCTCAGAGATGAAAAGTGCCAGCACTTAAAGCTGTTGCTAGCCAGCCCCCTTCCTTGGAAGCGCTTTTGTAGGCCTAAGAACACTGGGGCTCTGGGCTTCTCTAGCCACCTCATCTTCTGCTCATCCTCTCGCGCACTCTAAAGAGAGCTCAGGTGAGAAATTGCAAACGTCGAGCAATTGCTCAGAGATGAAAAGTGCCAGCACTGAAAGCTGTTGCTAGCCAGCACCCTTCCTTGGAAGCGCTTTCACAGGCGCAGTAACACTGGGGCTTTGCGCTTCTCTAGCCATCAAACGTCATGGTCATTCTCTTTCCATTTCGTAGACACGAGCTGAGAAATTGCAAACGTCGAGCAATTGCTCAGAGATGAAAAGTGCCAGCACTGAAAGCTGTTGCTAGCCAGCACCCTTCCTTGGAAGCGCTTTTGTAGGCCTAATCACACTGGGGCTCTGGGCTTCTCTAGCCACCTCATCTTCTGCTCATCCTCTCGCGCACTCTAAAGAGAGCTCAGGTGAGAAATTGCAAACGTCCAGCAATTGCTCAGAGATGAAAAGTGCCAGCACTGAAAGCTCTTGCTAGCCAGCACCCTTCCTTGGAAGCGCTTTTGTAGGCCTTAGGACACTGGGGCTCTGGGCTTCTCTAGCCACCTCATCTTCTGCTCATCCTCTCGCGCACTCTAAAGAGAGCTCAGGTGAGAAATTGCAAACGTCGAGCAATTGCTCAGAGATGAAAAGTGCCAGCACTGAAAGCTGTTGCTAGCCAGCACCCTTCCTTGGAAGCGCTTTCACAGGCGCAGCAACACTGGGGCTTTGCGCTTCTCTACCCACCAAACGTCACGGTCCTTCTCTTTCCGTCGGTAGACACGAGCTGAGAAATTGCAAACGTCGAGCAAATGCTCAGAGATGAAAAGTGCCAGCACTGAAAGCTGTTGCTAGCCAGCACCCTTCCTTGGAAGCGCTTTTGTAGGCCTAAGAACACTGGGGCTCTGGGCTTCCCTAGCCACCTCATCTTCTGCTCATCCTCTCGCGCACTCTAAAGAGAGCTCAGGTGAGAAATTGCAAACGTCGAGCAATTGCTCAGAGATGAAAATTGCCAGCACTGAAAGCTGTTGCTAGCCAGCACCCTTCCTTGGAAGCGCTTTCACAAGCGCAGTAACACTGGGGCTTTGCACTTCTCTAGCCACCAAACGTCACGGTCCTTCTCTTTCCGTCTCGTAGACATGAGCTGAGAAATTGCAAACGTCGAGCAATTGCTCAGAGATGAAAAGTGCCAGCACTGAAAGCTCTTGCTAGCCAGCACCCTTCCTTGGAAGCGCTTTCACAGGCGCAGTAACACTGGGACTTTGCGCTTCTCTAGCCACCAAACGTCACGGTCCTTCTCTTTCCGTCTCGTAGACACGAGCTGAGAAATTGCAAACGTTGAGCAATTGCTCAGAGATGAAAAGTGCCAGCACTGAAAGCTGTTGCTAGCCAGCACCCTTCCTTGGAAGCGCTTTTGTAGGCCTAAGAACACTGGGGCTCTGGGCTTCTCTAGCCACCTCATCTTCTGCTCATCCTCTCGCGCACTCTAAAGAGAGCTCAGGTGAGAAATTGCAAACGTCGAGCAATTGCTCAGAGATGAAAAGTGCCAGCACTGAAAGCTGTTGCTAGCCAGCACCCTTCCTTGGAAGCGCTTTCACAGGCGCAGTAACACTGGGGCTTTGCGCTTCTCTAGCCATCAAACGTCATGGTCATTCTCTTTCCATTTCGTAGACACGAGCTGAGAAATTGCAAACGTCGAGCAATTGCTCAGAGATGAAAAGTGCCAGCACTGAAAGCTGTTGCTAGCCAGCACCCTTCCTTGGAAGCGCTTTTGTAGGCCTAAGCACACTGGGGCTCTGGGCTTCTCTAGCCACCTCATCTTCTGCTCATCCTCTCGCGCACTCTAAAGAGAGCTCAGGTGAGAAATTGCAAACGTCCAGCAATTGCTCAGAGATGAAAAGTGCCAGCACTGAAAGCTGTTGCTAGCCAGCACCCTTCCTTGGAAGCGCTTTCACAAGCGCAGTAACACTGGGGCTTTGCACTTCTATACGCACCAAACGTCACGGTCCTTCTCTTTCCGTCTCCTAGACACGAGCTGAGAAATTGCAAACGTCGAGCAATTGCTCAGAGATGAAAAGTGCCAGCACTGAAAGCTGTTGCTAGCCAGCACCCTTCCTTGGAAGCGCTTTCACAGGCGCAGCAACACTGGGGCTTTGCGCTTCTCTAGCCACCAAACGTCACGGTCATTCTCTTTCCGTCTCGTAGACACGAGCTGAGAAATTGCAAACGTCGAGCAATTGCTCCGAGATGAAAAGTGCCAGCACTGAAAGCTGTTGCTAGCCAGCACCCTTCCTTGGAAGCGCTTTTGTAGGCCTAAGAACACTGGGGCTCTGGGCTTCTCTAGCCAGCTCATCTTCTGCTCATCCTCTCGCGCACTCTAAAGAGAGCTCAGGTGAGAAATTGCAAACGTCCAGCAATTGCTCAGAGATGAAAAGTGCCAGCACTGAAAGCTGTTGCTAGCCAGCACCCTTCCTTGGAAGCGCTTTCACAGGCGCAGCAACACTGGGGCTTTGCGCTTCTATACGCACCAAATGTCACGGTCCTTCTCTTTCCGTCTCCTAGACACGAGCTGAGAAATTGCAAACGTCGAGCAATTGCTCAGAGATGAAAAGTGCCAGCACTGAAAGCTCTTGCTAGCCAGCACCCTTCCTTGGAAGCGCTTTCACAGGCGCAGTAACACTGGGGCTTTGCGCTTCTCTAGCCACCAAACGTCACGGTCATTCTCTTTCCGTCTCGTAGACACGAGCTGAGAAATTGCAAACGTCGAGCAATTGCTCAGAGATGAAAAGTGCCAGCACTGAAAGCTCTTGCTAGCCAGCACCCTTCCTTGGAAGCGCTTTTGTAGGCCTAAGAACACTGGGGCTCTGGGCTTCTCTAGCCACCTCATCTTCTGCTCATCCTCTCGCGCACTCTAAAGAGAGCTCAGGTGAGAAATTGCAAACGTCCAGCAATTGCTCAGAGATGAAAAGTGCCAGCACTGAAAGCTGTTGCTAGCCAGCACCCTTCCTTGGAAGCGCTTTTGTAGGCCTAAGAACACTGGGGCTCTGGGCTTCTCTAGCCACCTAATCTTCTGCTCATCCTCTCGCGCACTCTAAAGAGAGCTCAGGTGAGAAATTGCAAATGTCGAGCAATTGCTCAGAGACGAAAAGTGCCAGCACTGA
The DNA here is from genome assembly GCA_037962945.1 of Sarcoramphus papa. Classification (NCBI taxonomy): domain Eukaryota; kingdom Metazoa; phylum Chordata; class Aves; order Accipitriformes; family Cathartidae; genus Sarcoramphus; species Sarcoramphus papa. The sequence goes on from JBBMRM010000108.1 coordinate 1,863,716, forward strand.
AAGCTGTTGCTAGCCAGCACCCTTCCTTGGAAGCGCTTTCACAGGCGCAGTAACACTGGGACTTTGCGCTTCTCTAGCCACCAAACGTCACGGTCATTCTCTTTCCGTCGGTAGACACGAGCTGAGAAATTGCAAACGTTGAGCAATTGCTCAGAGATGAAAAGTGCCAGCACTGAAAGCTGTTGCTAGCCAGCACCCTTCCTTGGAAGCGCTTTTGTAGGCCTAAGAACACTGGGGCTCTGGGCTTCTCTAGCCACCTCATCTTCTGCTCATCCTCTCGCGCACTCTAAAGAGAGCTCAGGTGAGAAATTGCAAACGTCGAGCAATTGCTCAGAGATGAAAAGTGCCAGCACTGAAAGCTGTTGCTAGCCAGCACCCTTCCTTGGAAGCGCTTTCACAGGCGCAGCAGCACTGGGGCTTTGCGCTTCTCTAGCCACCAAACGTCACAGTCCTTCTCTTTCCGTCTCGTAGACACGAGCTGAGAAATTGCAAACGTCGAGCAATTGCTCAGAGATGAAAAGTGCCAGCACTGAAAGCTGTTGCTAGCCAGCACCCTTCCTTGGAAGCGCTTTTGTAGCCCTAAGAACACTGGGGCTCTGGGCTTCCCTAGCCACCTCATCTTCTGCTCATCCTCTCGCGCACTCTAAAGAGAGCTCAGGTGAGAAATTGCAAACGTCCAGCAATTGCTCAGAGATGAAAAGTGCCAGCACTGAAAGCTGTTGCTAGCCAGCACCCTTCCTTGGAAGCGCTTTCACAGGCGCAGCAACACTGGGGCTTTGCGCTTCTCTAGCCACCAAACATCACGGTCCTTCTCTTTCCGTCTCGTAGACACGAGCTGAGAAATTGCAAACGTCGAGCAATTGCTCAGAGATGAAAAGTGCCAGCACTGAAAGCTCTTGCTAGCCAGCACCCTTCCTTGGAAGCGCTTTCACAGGCGCAGCAACACTGGGGCTTTGCGCTTCTCTAGCCACCAAACGTCACTGTCCTTCTCTTTCCGTCTCGTAGACACGAGCTGAGAAATTGCAAACGTCGAGCAATTGCTCAGAGATGAAAAGTGCCAGCACTGAAAGCTGTTGCTAGCCAGCACCCTTCCTTGGAAGCGCTTTTGTAGGCCTAAGAACACTGGGGCTCTTGGCTTCTCTAGCCACCTCATCTTCTGCTCATCCTCTCGCGCACTCTAAAGAGAGCTCAGGTGAGAAATTGCAAACGTCGAGCAATTGCTCAGAGATGAAAAGTGCCAGCACTGAAAGCTCTTGCTAGCCAGCACCCTTCCTTGGAAGCGCTTTTGTAGGCCTAAGAACACTGGGGCTCTGGGCTTCTCTAGCCACCTCATCTTCTGCTCATCCTCTCGCGCACTCTAAAGAGAGCTCAGGTGAGAAATTGCAAACGTCGAGCAATTGCTCAGAGATGAAAAGTGCCAGCACTGAAAGCTCTTGCTAGCCAGCACCCTTCCTTGGAAGCGCTTTCACAGGCGCAGCAACACTGGGCCTTTGCGCTTCTCTAGCCACCAAACGTCACGGTCCTTCTCTTTCCGTCTCGTAGACACGAGCTGAGAAATTGCAAACGTCGAGCAATTGCTCCGAGATGAAAAGTCCCAGCACTGAAAGCTGTTGCTAGCCAGCACCCTTCCTTGGAAGCGCTTTTTTAGGCCTAAGAACACTGGGGCTCTGGGCTTCTCTAGCCACCTCATCTTCTGCTCATCCTCGCGCGCACTCTAAAGAGAGCTCAGGTGAGAAATTGCAAACGTCGAGCAATTGCTCAGAGATGAAAAGTGCCAGCACTGAAAGCTGTTGCTAGCCAGCACCCTTCCTTGGAAGCGCTTTCACAAGCGCAGTAACACTGGGGCTTTGCACTTCTCTAGCTACCAAACGTCACGGTCCTTCTCTTTCCGTCTCGTAGACATGAGCTGAGAAATTGCAAACGTCGAGCAATTGCTCAGAGATGAAAAGTGCCAGCACTGAAAGCTGTTGCTAGCCAGCACCCTTCCTTGGAAGCGCTTTCACAGGCGCAGTAACACTGGGACTTTGCGCTTCTCTACCCACCAAACGTCACGGTCCTTCTCTTTCCGTCTCGTAGACACGAGCTGAGAAATTGCAAACGTCGAGCAATTGCTCAGAGATGAAAAGTGCCAGCACTGAAAGCTCTTGCTAGCCAGCACCCTTCCTTGGAAGCGCTTTTGTAGGCCTAAGAACAGTGGGGCTCTGGGCTTCTCTAGCCACCTCATCTTCTGCTCATCCTCTCGCGCACTCTAAAGAGAGCTCAGGTGAGAAATTGCAAATGTCGAGCAATTGCTCAGAGATGAAAAGTGCCAGCACTGAAAGCTCTTGCTAGCCAGCACCCTTCCTTGGAAGCGCTTTCACAGGCGCAGTAACACTGGGGCTTTGCGCTTCTCTAGCCATCAAACGTCATGGTCATTCTCTTTCCATTTCGTAGACACGAGCTGAGAAATTGCAAACGTCGAGCAATTGCTCAGAGATGAAAAGTGCCAGCACTGAAAGCTGTTGCTAGCCAGCACCCTTCCTTGGAAGCGCTTTTGTAGGCCTAAGAACACTGGGGCTCTGGGCTTCTCTAGCCACCTAATCTTCTGCTCATCCTCTCGCGCACTCTAAAGAGAGCTCAGGTGAGAAATTGCAAACGTCGAGCAATTGCTCAGAGATGAAAAGTGCCAGCACTGAAAGCTCTTGCTAGCCAGCACCCTTCCTTGGAAGCGCTTTCACAAGCGCAGTAACACTGGGGCTTTGCACTTCTATACGCACCAAACGTCACGGTCATTCTCTTTCCGTCTCCTAGACACGAGCTGAGAAATTGCAAACGTCGAGCAATTGCTCAGAGATGAAAAGTGCCAGCACTGAAAGCTCTTGCTAGCCAGCACCCTTCCTTGGAAGCGCTTTCACAGGCGCAGCAACACTGGGGCTTTGCGCTTCTCTAGCCACCAAACGTCACGGTCATTCTCTTTCCGTCTCGTAGACACGAGCTGAGAAATTGCAAACGTCGAGCAATTGCTCAGAGATGAAAAGTGCCAGCACTGAAAGCTGTTGCTAGCCAGCACCCTTCCTTGGAAGCGCTTTTGTAGGCCTAAGAACACTGGGGCTCTGGGCTTCTCTAGCCACCTAATCTTCTGCTCATCCTCTCGCGCACTCTAAAGAGAGCTCAGGTGAGAAATTGCAAACGTCCAGCAATTGCTCAGAGATGAAAAGTGCCAGCACTGAAAGCTCTTGCTAGCCAGCACCCTTCCTTGGAAGCGCTTTCACAGGCGCAGCAACACTGGGGCTTTGCGCTTCTATACGCACCAAACATCACGGTCCTTCTCTTTCCGTCTCCTAGACACGAGCTGAGAAATTGCAAACGTCGAGCAATTGCTCAGAGATGAAAAGTGCCAGCACTGAAAGCTCTTGCTAGCCAGCACCCTTCCTTGGAAGCGCTTTCACAGGCGCAGTAACACTGGGGCTTGGCGCTTCTCTAGCCACCAAACGTCACGGTCCTTCTCTTTCCGTCTCGTAGACACGAGCTGAGAAATTGCAACCGTCGAGCAATTGCTCAGAGATGAAAAGTGCCAGCACTGAAAGCTCTTGCTAGCCAGCACCCTTCCTTGGAAGCGCTTTTGTAGGCCTAAGAACACTGGGGCTCTGGGCTTCTCTAGCCACCTCATCTTCTGCTCATCCTCTCGCGCACTCTAAAGAGAGCTCAGGTGAGAAATTGCAAAAGTCGAGCAATTGCTCAGAGATGAAAAGTGCCAGCACTGAAAGCTGTTGCTAGCCAGCACCCTTCCTTGGAAGCGCTTTTGTAGGCCTAAGAACACTGGGGCTCTGGGCTTCTCTAGCCACCTAATCTTCTGCTCATCCTCTCGCGCACTCTAAAGAGAGCTCAGGTGAGAAATTGCAAACGTCGAGCAATTGCTCAGAGACGAAAAGTGCCAGCACTGAAAGCTGTTGCTAGCCAGCACCCTTCCTTGGAAGCGCTTTCACAGGCGCAGCAACACTGGGGCTTTGCGCTTCTCTAGCCACCAAACGTCACGGTCATTCTCTTTCCGTCTCGTAGACACGAGCTGAGAAATTGCAAACGTCGAGCAATTGCTCAGAGATGAAAAGTGCCAGCACTGAAAGCTCTTGCTAGCCAGCACCCTTCCTTGGAAGCGCTTTTGTAGGCCTAAGAACACTGGGGCTCTGGGCTTCTCTAGCCACCTAATCTTCTGCTCATCCTCTCGCGCACTCTAAAGAGAGCTCAGGTGAGAAATTGCAAACGTCCAGCAATTGCTCAGAGATGAAAAGTGCCAGCACTGAAAGCTGTTGCTAGCCAGCACCCTTCCTTGGAAGCGCTTTCACAGGCGCAGCAACACTGGGGCTTTGCGCTTCTATACGCACCAAACATCACGGTCCTTCTCTTTCCGTCTCCTAGACACGAGCTGAGAAATTGCAAACGTCGAGCAATTGCTCAGAGATGAAAAGTGCCAGCACTGAAAGCTGTTGCTAGCCAGCACCCTTCCTTGGAAGCGCTTTCACAGGCGCAGTAACACTGGGGCTTTGCGCTTCTCTAGCCACCAAACGTCACGGTCATTCTCTTTCCGTCTCGTAGACACGAGCTGAGAAATTGCAAACGTCGAGCAATTGCTCCGAGATGAAAAGTGCCAGCACTGAAAGCTGTTGCTAGCCAGCACCCTTCCTTGGAAGCGCTTTTGTAGGCCTAAGAACACTGGGGCTCTGGGCTTCTCTAGCCACCTAATCTTCTGCTCATCCTCTCGCGCACTCTAAAGAGAGCTCAGGTGAGAAATTGCAAACGTCGAGCAATTGCTCAGAGACGAAAAGTGCCAGCACTGAAAGCTGTTGCTAGCCAGCACCCTTCCTTGGAAGCGCTTTCACAGGCGCAGTAACACTGGGACTTTGCGCTTCTCTACCCACCAAACGTCACGGTCATTCTCTTTCCGTCGGTAGACACGAGCTGAGAAATTGCAAACGTTGAGCAATTGCTCAGAGATGAAAAGTGCCAGCACTGAAAGCTGTTGCTAGCCAGCACCCTTCCTTGGAAGCGCTTTTGTAGGCCTAAGAACACTGGGGCTCTGGGCTTCTCTAGCCACCTAATCTTCTGCTCATCCTCTCGCGCACTCTAAAGAGAGCTCAGGTGAGAAATTGCAAACGTCGAGCAATTGCTCAGAGATGAAAAGTGCCAGCACTGAAAGCTGTTGCTAGCCAGCACCCTTCCTTGGAAGCGCTTTCACAGGCGCAGCAGCACTGGGGCTTTGCGCTTCTCTAGCCACCAATCGTCACAGTCCTTCTCTTTCCGTCTCGTAGACATGAGCTGAGAAATTGCAAACGTCGAGCAATTGCTCAGAGATGAAAAGTGCCAGCACTGAAAGCTGTTGCTAGCCAGCACCCTTCCTTGGAAGCGCTTTTGTAGGCCTAAGAACACTGGGGCTCTGGGCTTCCCTAGCCACCTCATCTTCTGCTCATCCTCTCGCGCACTCTAAAGAGAGCTCAGGTGAGAAATTGCAAACGTCCAGCAATTGCTCAGAGATGAAAAGTGCCAGCACTGAAAGCTCTTGCTAGCCAGCACCCTTCCTTGGAAGCGCTTTCACAGGCGCAGCAACACTGGGGCTTTGCGCTTCTCTAGCCACCAAACATCACGGTCCTTCTCTTTCCGTCTCGTAGACACGAGCTGAGAAATTGCAAACGTCGAGCAATTGCTCAGAGATGAAAAGTGCCAGCACTGAAAGCTGTTGCTAGCCAGCACCCTTCCTTGGAAGCGCTTTCACAGGCGCAGTAACACTGGGGCTTTGCGCTTCTATACGCACCAAACGTCACGGTCCTTCTCTTTCCGTCTCGTAGACACGAGCTGAGAAATTGCAAACGTCGAGCAATTGCTCAGAGATGAAAAGTGCCAGCACTGAAAGCTCTTGCTAGCCAGCACCCTTCCTTGGAAGCGCTTTTGTAGGCCTAAGAACACTGGGGCTCTGGGCTTCTCTAGCCACCTCATCTTCTGCTCATCCTCTCGCGCACTCTAAAGAGAGCTCAGGTGAGAAATTGCAAACGTCGAGCAATTGCTCAGAGATGAAAAGTGCCAGCACTGAAAGCTGTTGCTAGCCAGCACCCTTCCTTGGAAGCGCTTTCACAGGCGCAGCAACACTGGGGCTTTGCGCTTCTATACGCACCAAACGTCACGGTCCTTCTCTTTCCGTCTCCTAGACACGAGCTGAGAAATTGCAAAGGTCGAGCAATTGCTCAGAGATGAAAAGTGCCAGCACTGAAAGCTCTTGCTAGCCAGCACCCTTCCTTGGAAGCGCTTTTGTAGGCCTAAGAACACTGGGGCTCTGGGCTTCCCTAGCCACCTCATCTTCTGCTCATCCTCTCGCGCACTCTAAAGAGAGCTCAGGTGAGAAATTGCAAACGTCGAGCAATTGCTCAGAGATGAAAATTGCCAGCACTGAAAGCTGTTGCTAGCCAGCACCCTTCCTTGGAAGCGCTTTTGTAGGCCTAAGAACACTGGGGCTCTGGGCTTCTCTAGCCACCTCATCTTCTGCTCATCCTCTCGCGCACTCTAAAGAGAGCTCAGGTGAGAAATTGCAAACGTCGAGCAATTGCTCAGAGATGAAAAGTGCCAGCACTGAAAGCTGTTGCTAGCCAGCACCCTTCCTTGGAAGCGCTTTCACAGGCGCAGCAACACTGGGCCTTTGCGCTTCTCTAGCCACCAAACGTCACGGTCCTTCTCTTTCCGTCTCGTAGACACGAGCTGAGAAATTGCAAACGTCGAGCAATTGCTCCGAGATGAAAAGTGCCAGCACTGAAAGCTGTTGCTAGCCAGCACCCTTCCTTGGAAGCGCTTTTGTAGGCCTAAGAACACTGGGGCTCTGGGCTTCTCTAGCCACCTCATCTTCTGCTCATCCTCTCGCGCACTCTAAAGAGAGCTCAGGTGAGAAATTGCAAACGTCGAGCAATTGCTCAGAGAGGAAAAGTGCCAGCACTGAAAGCTGTTGCTAGCCAGCACCCTTCCTTGGAAGCGCTTTCACAAGCGCAGTAACACTGGGGCTTTGCACTTCTCTAGCTACCAAACGTCACGGTCCTTCTCTTTCCGTCTCGTAGACATGAGCTGAGAAATTGCAAACGTCGAGCAATTGCTCAGAGATGAAAAGTGCCAGCACTGAAAGCTGTTGCTAGCCAGCACCCTTCCTTGGAAGCGCTTTCACAGGCGCAGCAACACTGGGACTTTGCGCTTCTCTACCCACCAAACGGCACGGTCCTTCTCTTTCCGTCTCGTAGACACGAGCTGAGAAATTGCAAACGTCGAGCAATTGCTCAGAGATGAAAAGTGCCAGCACTGAAAGCTCTTGCTAGCCAGCACCCTTCCTTGGAAGCGCTTTTGTAGGCCTAAGAACACTGGGGCTCTGGGCTTCTCTAGCCACCTAATCTTCTGCTCATCCTCTCGCGCACTCTAAAGAGAGCTCAGGTGAGAAATTGCAAATGTCGAGCAATTGCTCAGAGATGAAAAGTGCCAGCACTGAAAGCTGTTGCTAGCCAGCACCCTTCCTTGGAAGCGCTTTCACAGGCGCAGTAACACTGGGGCTTTGCGCTTCTCTAGCCACCAAACGTCATGGTCATTCTCTTTCCATTTCGTAGACACGAGCTGAGAAATTGCAAACGTCGAGCAAATGCTCAGAGATGAAAAGTGCCAGCACTGAAAGCTGTTGCTAGCCAGCACCCTTCCTTGGAAGCGCTTTTGTAGGCCTAAGAACACTGGGGCTCTGGGCTTCTCTAGCCACCTCATCTTCTGCTCATCCTCTCGCGCACTCTAAAGAGAGCTCAGGTGAGAAATTGCAAACGTCCAGCAATTGCTCAGAGATGAAAAGTGCCAGCACTGAAAGCTCTTGCTAGCCAGCACCCTTCCTTGGAAGCGCTTTCACAAGCGCAGTAACACTGGGGCTTTGCACTTCTATACGCACCAAACGTCACGGTCCTTCTCTTTCCGTCTCCTAGACACGAGCTGAGAAATTGCAAACGTGGAGCAATTGCTCAGAGATGAAAAGTGCCAGCACTGAAAGCTGTTGCTAGCCAGCACCCTTCCTTGGAAGCGCTTTCACAGGCGCAGCAACACTGGGGCTTTGCGCTTCTCTAGCCACCAAACGTCACGGTCATTCTCTTTCCGTCTCGTAGACACGAGCTGAGAAATTGCAAACGTCGAGCAATTGCTCAGAGATGAAAAGTGCCAGCACTGAAAGCTGTTGCTAGCCAGCACCCTTCCTTGGAAGCGCTTTTGTAGGCCTAAGAACACTGGGGCTCTGGGCTTCTCTAGCCACCTCATCTTCTGCTCATCCTCTCGCGCACTCTAAAGAGAGCTCAGGTGAGAAATTGCAAACGTCCAGCAATTGCTCAGAGATGAAAAGTGCCAGCACTGAAAGCTGTTGCTAGCCAGCACCCTTCCTTGGAAGCGCTTTCACAGGCGCAGCAACACTGGGGCTTTGCGCTTCTATACGCACCAAACATCACGGTCCTTCTCTTTCCGTCTCCTAGACACGAGCTGAGAAATTGCAAACGTCGAGCAATTGCTCAGAGATGAAAAGTGCCAGCACTGAAAGCTCTTGCTAGCCAGCACCCTTCCTTGGAAGCGCTTTCACAGGCGCAGTAACACTGGGGCTTTGCGCTTCTCTAGCCACCAAACGTCACGGTCATTCTCTTTCCGTCTCGTAGACACGAGCTGAGAAATTGCAAACGTCGAGCAATTGCTCAGAGATGAAAAGTGCCAGCACTGAAAGCTGTTGCTAGCCAGCACCCTTCCTTGGAAGCGCTTTTGTAGGCCTAAGAACACTGGGGCTCTGGGCTTCTCTAGCCACCTCATCTTCTGCTCATCCTCTCGCGCACTCTAAAGAGAGCTCAGGTGAGAAATTGCAAAAGTCGAGCAATTGCTCAGAGATGAAAAGTGCCAGCACTGAAAGCTGTTGCTAGCCAGCACCCTTCCTTGGAAGCGCTTTTGTAGGCCTAAGAACACTGGGGCTCTGGGCTTCTCTAGCCACCTAATCTTCTGCTCATCCTCTCGCGCACTCTAAAGAGAGCTCAGGTGACAAATTGCAAACGTCGAGCAATTGCTCAGAGACGAAAAGTGCCAGCACTGAAAGCTGTTGCTAGCCAGCACCCTTCCTTGGAAGCGCTTTCACAGGCGCAGTAACACTGGGGCTTTGCGCTTCTCTAGCCACCAAACGTCACGGTCATTCTCTTTCCGTCTTGTAGACACGAGCTGAGAAATTGCAAACGTCGAGCAATTGCTCCGAGATGAAAAGTGCCAGCACTGAAAGCTGTTGCTAGCCAGCACCCTTCCTTGGAAGCGCTTTTGTAGGCCTAATCACACTGGGGCTCTGGGCTTCTCTAGCCACCTAATCTTCTGCTCATCCTCTCGCGCACTCTAAAGAGAGCTCAGGTGAGAAATTGCAAACGTCGAGCAATTGCTCAGAGATGAAAAGTGCCAGCACTGAAAGCTGTTGCTAGCCAGCACCCTTCCTTGGAAGCGCTTTCACAGGCGCAGCAACACTGGGCCTTTGCGCTTCTCTAGCCACCAAACATCACAGTCCTTCTCTTTCCGTCTCGTAGACACGAGCTGAGAAATTGCAAACGTCGAGCAATTGCTCAGAGATGAAAAGTGCCAGCACTGAAAGCTGTTGCTAGCCAGCACCCTTCCTTGGAAGCGCTTTTGTAGGCCTAAGAACACTGGGGCTCTGGGCTTCTCTAGCCACCTCATCTTCTGCTCATCCTCTCGCGCACTCTAAAGAGAGCTCAGGTGAGAAATTGCAAACGTCGAGCAATTGCTCCGAGATGAAAAGTGCCAGCACTGAAAGCTCTTGCTAGCCAGCACCCTTCCTTGGAAGCGCTTTCACAGGCGCAGCAACACTGGGGCTTTGCGCTTCTCTAGCCACCAAACATCACGGTCCTTCTCTTTCCGTCTCCTAGACACGAGCTGAGAAATTGCAAACGTCGAGCAATTGCTCAGAGATGAAAAGTGCCAGCACTGAAAGCTGTTGCTAGCCAGCACCCTTCCTTGGAAGCGCTTTCACAGGCGCAGCAACACTGGGGCTTTGCGCTTCTCTAGCCACCAAACATCACAGTCCTTCTCTTTCCGTCTCGTAGACACGAGCTGAGAAATTGCAAACGTCGAGCAATTGCTCAGAGATGAAAAGTGCCAGCACTGAAAGCTGTTGCTAGCCAGCACCCTTCCTTGGAAGCGCTTTTGTAGGCCTAAGAACACTGGGGCTCTGGGCTTCTCTAGCCACCTCATCTTCTGCTCATCCTCTCGCGCACTCTAAAGAGAGCTCAGGTGAGAAATTGCAAACGTCGAGCAATTGCTCAGAGATGAAAAGTGCCAGCACTGAAAGCTCTTGCTAGCCAGCACCCTTCCTTGGAAGCGCTTTCACAGGCGCAGCAACACTGGGGCTTTGCGCTTCTCTAGCCACCAAACATCACGGTCCTTCTCTTTCCGTCTCATAGACACGAGCTGAGAAATTGCAAACGTCGAGCAATTGCTCCGAGATGAAAAGTGCCAGCACTGAAAGCTCTTGCTAGCCAGCACCCTTCCTTGGAAGCGCTTTTGTAGGCCTAAGAACACTGGGGCTCTTGGCTTCTCTAGCCACCTCATCTTCTGCTCATCCTCTCGCGCACTCTAAAGAGAGCTCAGGTGAGAAATTGCAAACGTCGAGCAATTGCTCAGAGATGAAAAGTGCCAGCACTGAAAGCTGTTGCTAGCCAGCACCCTTCCTTGGAAGCGCTTTTGTAGGCCTAAGAACACTGGGGCTCTGGGCTTCTCTAGCCACCTCATCTTCTGCTCATCCTCTCGCGCACTCTAAAGAGAGCTCAGGTGAGAAATTGCAAACGTCGAGCAATTGCTCAGAGACGAAAAGTGCCAGCACTTAAAGCTGTTGCTAGCCAGCACCCTTCCTTGGAAGCGCTTTCACAGGCGCAGTAACACTGGGGCTTTGCGCTTCTCTAGCCACCAAACGTCACGATCCTTCTCTTTCCGTCGGTAGACACGAGCTGAGAAATTGCAAACGTCGAGCAATTGCTCAGAGATGAAAATTGCCAGCACTGAAAGCTGTTGCTAGCCAGCACCCTTCCTTGGAAGCGCTTTTGTAGGCCTAAGAACACTGGGGCTCTGGGCTTCTCTAGCCACCTCATCTTCTGCTCATCCTCTCGCGCACTATAAAGAGAGCTCAGGTGAGAAATTGCAAATGTCGAGCAATTGCTCAGAGATGAAAAGTGCCAGCACTGAAAGCTCTTGCTAGCCAGCACCCTTCCTTGGAAGCGCTTTCACAGGCGCAGTAACACTGGGGCTTTGCGCTTCTCTAGCCATCAAACGTCATGGTCATTCTCTTTCCATTTCGTAGACACGAGCTGAGAAATTGCAAACGTCGAGCAATTGCTCAGAGATGAAAAGTGCCAGCACTGAAAGCTGTTGCTAGCCAGCACCCTTCCTTGGAAGCGCTTTTGTAGGCCTAAGAACACTGGGGCTCTGGGCTTCTCTAGCCACCTCATCTTCTGCTCATCCTCTCGCGCACTCTAAAGAGAGCTCAGGTGAGAAATTGCAAACGTCGAGCAATTGCTCAGAGATGAAAAGTGCCAGCACTGAAAGCTCTTGCTAGCCAGCACCCTTCCTTGGAAGCGCTTTCACAAGCGCAGTAACACTGGGGCTTTGCACTTCTATACGCACCAAACGTCACGGTCCTTCTCTTTCCGTCTCCTAGACACGAGCTGAGAAATTGCAAACGTCGAGCAATTGCTCAGAGATGAAAAGTGCCAGCACTGAAAGCTCTTGCTAGCCAGCACCCTTCCTTGGAAGCGCTTTCACAGGCGCAGCAACACTGGGGTTTTGCGCTTCTCTAGCCACCAAACGTCATGGTCCTTCTCTTTCCGTCTCCTAGACACGAGCTGAGAAATTGCAAACGTCGAGCAATTGCTCCGAGATGAAAAGTGCCAGCACTGAAAGCTGTTGCTAGCCAGCACCCTTCCTTGGAAGCGCTTTTGTAGGCCTAAGAACACTGGGGCTCTGGGCTTCTCTAGCCACCTCATCTTCTGCTCATCCTCTCGCGCACTCTAAAGAGAGCTCAGGTGAGAAGTTGCAAACGTCGAGCAATTGCTCAGAGATGAAAAGTGCCAGCACTGAAAGCTCTTGCTAGCCAGCACCCTTCCTTGGAAGCGCTTTCACAGGCGCAGCAACACTGGGGCTTTGCGCTTCTATACGCACCAAACATCACGGTCCTTCTCTTTCCGTCTCCTAGACACGAGCTGAGAAATTGCAAACGTCGAGCAATTGCTCCGAGATGAAAAGTGCCAGCACTGAAAGCTGTTGCTAGCCAGCACCCTTCCTTGGAAGCGCTTTTGTAGGCCTAAGCACACTGGGGCTCTGGGCTTCTCTAGCCACCTCATCTTCTGCTCATCCTCTCGCGCACTCTAAAGAGAGCTCAGGTGAGAAATTGCAAACGTGGAGCAATTGCTCAGAGATGAAAAGTGCCAGCACTGAAAGCTCTTGCTAGCCAGCACCCTTCCTTGGAAGCGCTTTCACAGGCGCAGCAACACTGGGGCTTTGCGCTTCTCTAGCCACCAAACGTCACGGTCCTTCTCTTTCCGTCTCGTAGACATGAGCTGAGAAATTGCAAACGTCGAGCAATTGCTCAGAGATGAAAAGTGCCAGCACTGAAAGCTGTTGCTAGCCAGCACCCTTCCTTGGAAGCGCTTTCACAGGCGCAGTAACACTGGGACTTTGCGCTTCTCTAGCCACCAAACGTCACGGTCCTTCTCTTTCCGTCTCGTAGACACGAGCTGAGAAATTGCAAACGTCGAGCAATTGCTCCGAGATGAAAAGTGCCAGCACTGAAAGCTGTTGCTAGCCAGCACCCTTCCTTGGAAGCGCTTTTGTAGGCCTAAGAACACTGGGGCTCTGGGCTTCTCTAGCCACCTCATCTTCTGCTCATCCTCTCGCGCACTCTAAAGAGAGCTCAGGTGAGAAATTGCAAACGTCGAGCAATTGCTCAGAGATGAAAAGTGCCAGCACTGAAAGCTGTTGCTAGCCAGCACCCTTCCTTGGAAGCGCTTTCACAGGCGCAGCAACACTGGGGCTTTGCGCTTCTATACGCACCAAACGTCACGGTCCTTCTCTTTCCGTCTCCTAGACACGAGCTGAGAAATTGCAAAGGTCGAGCAATTGCTCAGAGATGAAAAGTGCCAGCACTGAAAGCTCTTGCTAGCCAGCACCCTTCCTTGGAAGCGCTTTTGTAGGCCTAAGAACACTGGGGCTCTGGGCTTCCCTAGCCACCTCATCTTCTGCTCATCCTCTCGCGCACTCTAAAGAGAGCTCAGGTGAGAAATTGCAAACGTCGAGCAATTGCTCAGAGATGAAAAGTGCCAGCACTGAAAGCTGTTGCTAGCCAGCACCCTTCCTTGGAAGCGCTTTCACAGGCGCAGTAACACTGGGACTTTGCGCTTCTATACGCACCAAACGTCACGGTCCTTCTCTTTCCGTCTCGTAGACACGAGCTGAGAAATTGCAAACGTCGAGCAATTGCTCAGAGATGAAAAGTGCCAGCACTGAAAGCTGTTGCTAGCCAGCACCCTTCCTTGGAAGCGCTTTTGTAGGCCTAAGAACACTGGGGCTCTGGGCTTCTCTAGCCACCTCATCTTCTGCTCATCCTCTCGCGCACTCTAAAGAGAGCTCAGGTGAGAAATTGCAAACGTGGAGCAATTGCTCAGAGATGAAAAGTGCCAGCACTGAAAGCTGTTGCTAGCCAGCACCCTTCCTTGGAAGCGCTTTCACAGGCGCAGCAACACTGGGGCTTTGCGCTTCTCTAGCCACCAAACATCACGGTCCTTCTCTTTCCGTCTCCTAGACACGAGCTGAGAAATTGCAAACGTCGAGCAATTGCTCAGAGATGAAAAGTGCCAGCACTGAAAGCTGTTGCTAGCCAGCACCCTTCCTTGGAAGCGCTTTCACAGGCGCAGCAACACTGGGGCTTTGCGCTTCTCTAGCCACCAAACATCACAGTCCTTCTCTTTCCGTCTCGTAGACACGAGCTGAGAAATTGCAAACGTCGAGCAATTGCTCAGAGATGAAAAGTGCCAGCACTGAAAGCTGTTGCTAGCCAGCACCCTTCCTTGGAAGCGCTTTTGTAGGCCTAAGAACACTGGGGCTCTGGGCTTCTCTAGCCACCTCATCTTCTGCTCATCCTCTCGCGCACTCTAAAGAGAGCTCAGGTGAGAAATTGCAAACGTCGAGCAATTGCTCAGAGATGAAAAGTGCCAGCACTGAAAGCTCTTGCTAGCCAGCACCCTTCCTTGGAAGCGCTTTCACAGGCGCAGCAACACTGGGGCTTTGCGCTTCTCTAGCCACCAAACATCACGGTCCTTCTCTTTCCGTCTCATAGACACGAGCTGAGAAATTGCAAACGTCGAGCAATTGCTCCGAGATGAAAAGTGCCAGCACTGAAAGCTCTTGCTAGCCAGCACCCTTCCTTGGAAGCGCTTTTGTAGGCCTAAGAACACTGGGGCTCTTGGCTTCTCTAGCCACCTCATCTTCTGCTCATCCTCTCGCGCACTCTAAAGAGAGCTCAGGTGAGAAATTGCAAACGTCGAGCAATTGCTCAGAGATGAAAAGTGCCAGCACTGAAAGCTGTTGCTAGCCAGCACCCTTCCTTGGAAGCGCTTTTGTAGGCCTAAGAACACTGGGGCTCTGGGCTTCTCTAGCCACCTCATCTTCTGCTCATCCTCTCGCGCACTCTAAAGAGAGCTCAGGTGAGAAATTGCAAACGTCGAGCAATTGCTCAGAGACGAAAAGTGCCAGCACTTAAAGCTGTTGCTAGCCAGCACCCTTCCTTGGAAGCGCTTTCACAGGCGCAGTAACACTGGGGCTTTGCGCTTCTCTAGCCACCAAACGTCACGATCCTTCTCTTTCCGTCGGTAGACACGAGCTGAGAAATTGCAAACGTCGAGCAATTGCTCAGAGATGAAAATTGCCAGCACTGAAAGCTGTTGCTAGCCAGCACCCTTCCTTGGAAGCGCTTTTGTAGGCCTAAGAACACTGGGGCTCTGGGCTTCTCTAGCCACCTCATCTTCTGCTCATCCTCTCGCGCACTATAAAGAGAGCTCAGGTGAGAAATTGCAAATGTCGAGCAATTGCTCAGAGATGAAAAGTGCCAGCACTGAAAGCTCTTGCTAGCCAGCACCCTTCCTTGGAAGCGCTTTCACAGGCGCAGTAACACTGGGGCTTTGCGCTTCTCTAGCCATCAAACGTCATGGTCATTCTCTTTCCATTTCGTAGACACGAGCTGAGAAATTGCAAACGTCGAGCAATTGCTCAGAGATGAAAAGTGCCAGCACTGAAAGCTGTTGCTAGCCAGCACCCTTCCTTGGAAGCGCTTTTGTAGGCCTAAGAACACTGGGGCTCTGGGCTTCTCTAGCCACCTCATCTTCTGCTCATCCTCTCGCGCACTCTAAAGAGAGCTCAGGTGAGAAATTGCAAACGTCGAGCAATTGCTCAGAGATGAAAAGTGCCAGCACTGAAAGCTCTTGCTAGCCAGCACCCTTCCTTGGAAGCGCTTTCACAAGCGCAGTAACACTGGGGCTTTGCACTTCTATACGCACCAAACGTCACGGTCCTTCTCTTTCCGTCTCCTAGACACGAGCTGAGAAATTGCAAACGTCGAGCAATTGCTCAGAGATGAAAAGTGCCAGCACTGAAAGCTCTTGCTAGCCAGCACCCTTCCTTGGAAGCGCTTTCACAGGCGCAGCAACACTGGGGTTTTGCGCTTCTCTAGCCACCAAACGTCATGGTCCTTCTCTTTCCGTCTCCTAGACACGAGCTGAGAAATTGCAAACGTCGAGCAATTGCTCCGAGATGAAAAGTGCCAGCACTGAAAGCTGTTGCTAGCCAGCACCCTTCCTTGGAAGCGCTTTTGTAGGCCTAAGAACACTGGGGCTCTGGGCTTCTCTAGCCACCTCATCTTCTGCTCATCCTCTCGCGCACTCTAAAGAGAGCTCAGGTGAGAAGTTGCAAACGTCGAGCAATTGCTCAGAGATGAAAAGTGCCAGCACTGAAAGCTCTTGCTAGCCAGCACCCTTCCTTGGAAGCGCTTTCACAGGCGCAGCAACACTGGGGCTTTGCGCTTCTATACGCACCAAACATCACGGTCCTTCTCTTTCCGTCTCCTAGACACGAGCTGAGAAATTGCAAACGTCGAGCAATTGCTCCGAGATGAAAAGTGCCAGCACTGAAAGCTGTTGCTAGCCAGCACCCTTCCTTGGAAGCGCTTTTGTAGGCCTAAGCACACTGGGGCTCTGGGCTTCTCTAGCCACCTCATCTTCTGCTCATCCTCTCGCGCACTCTAAAGAGAGCTCAGGTGAGAAATTGCAAACGTGGAGCAATTGCTCAGAGATGAAAAGTGCCAGCACTGAAAGCTCTTGCTAGCCAGCACCCTTCCTTGGAAGCGCTTTCACAGGCGCAGCAACACTGGGGCTTTGCGCTTCTCTAGCCACCAAACGTCACGGTCCTTCTCTTTCCGTCTCGTAGACATGAGCTGAGAAATTGCAAACGTCGAGCAATTGCTCAGAGATGAAAAGTGCCAGCACTGAAAGCTGTTGCTAGCCAGCACCCTTCCTTGGAAGCGCTTTCACAGGCGCAGTAACACTGGGACTTTGCGCTTCTCTAGCCACCAAACGTCACGGTCCTTCTCTTTCCGTCTCGTAGACACGAGCTGAGAAATTGCAAACGTCGAGCAATTGCTCCGAGATGAAAAGTGCCAGCACTGAAAGCTGTTGCTAGCCAGCACCCTTCCTTGGAAGCGCTTTTGTAGGCCTAAGAACACTGGGGCTCTGGGCTTCTCTAGCCACCTCATCTTCTGCTCATCCTCTCGCGCACTCTAAAGAGAGCTCAGGTGAGAAATTGCAAACGTCGAGCAATTGCTCAGAGATGAAAAGTGCCAGCACTGAAAGCTGTTGCTAGCCAGCACCCTTCCTTGGAAGCGCTTTCACAGGCGCAGCAACACTGGGGCTTTGCGCTTCTATACGCACCAAACGTCACGGTCCTTCTCTTTCCGTCTCCTAGACACGAGCTGAGAAATTGCAAAGGTCGAGCAATTGCTCAGAGATGAAAAGTGCCAGCACTGAAAGCTCTTGCTAGCCAGCACCCTTCCTTGGAAGCGCTTTTGTAGGCCTAAGAACACTGGGGCTCTGGGCTTCCCTAGCCACCTCATCTTCTGCTCATCCTCTCGCGCACTCTAAAGAGAGCTCAGGTGAGAAATTGCAAACGTCGAGCAATTGCTCAGAGATGAAAAGTGCCAGCACTGAAAGCTGTTGCTAGCCAGCACCCTTCCTTGGAAGCGCTTTCACAGGCGCAGTAACACTGGGACTTTGCGCTTCTATACGCACCAAACGTCACGGTCCTTCTCTTTCCGTCTCGTAGACACGAGCTGAGAAATTGCAAACGTCGAGCAATTGCTCAGAGATGAAAAGTGCCAGCACTGAAAGCTGTTGCTAGCCAGCACCCTTCCTTGGAAGCGCTTTTGTAGGCCTAAGAACACTGGGGCTCTGGGCTTCTCTAGCCACCTCATCTTCTGCTCATCCTCTCGCGCACTCTAAAGAGAGCTCAGGTGAGAAGTTGCAAACGTCGAGCAATTGCTCAGAGATGAAAAGTGCCAGCACTGAAAGCTCTTGCTAGCCAGCACCCTTCCTTGGAAGCGCTTTCACAGGCGCAGCAACACTGGGGCTTTGCGCTTCTATACGCACCAAACATCACGGTCCTTCTCTTTCCGTCTCCTAGACACGAGCTGAGAAATTGCAAACGTCGAGCAATTGCTCCGAGATGAAAAGTGCCAGCACTGAAAGCTGTTGCTAGCCAGCACCCTTCCTTGGAAGCGCTTTTGTAGGCCTAAGCACACTGGGGCTCTGGGCTTCTCTAGCCACCTCATCTTCTGCTCATCCTCTCGCGCACTCTAAAGAGAGCTCAGGTGAGAAATTGCAAACGTGGAGCAATTGCTCAGAGATGAAAAGTGCCAGCACTGAAAGCTCTTGCTAGCCAGCACCCTTCCTTGGAAGCGCTTTCACAGGCGCAGCAACACTGGGGCTTTGCGCTTCTCTAGCCACCAAACGTCACGGTCCTTCTCTTTCCGTCTCGTAGACATGAGCTGAGAAATTGCAAACGTCGAGCAATTGCTCAGAGATGAAAAGTGCCAGCACTGAAAGCTGTTGCTAGCCAGCACCCTTCCTTGGAAGCGCTTTCACAGGCGCAGTAACACTGGGACTTTGCGCTTCTCTAGCCACCAAACGTCATGGTCCTTCTCTTTCCGTCTCGTAGACACGAGCTGAGAAATTGCAAACGTCGAGCAATTGCTCCGAGATGAAAAGTGCCAGCACTGAAAGCTGTTGCTAGCCAGCACCCTTCCTTGGAAGCGCTTTTGTAGGCCTAAGAACACTGGGGCTCTGGGCTTCTCTAGCCACCTCATCTTCTGCTCATCCTCTCGCGCACTCTAAAGAGAGCTCAGGTGAGAAATTGCAAACGTCGAGCAATTGCTCAGAGATGAAAAGTGCCAGCACTGAAAGCTGTTGCTAGCCAGCACCCTTCCTTGGAAGCGCTTTCACAGGCGCAGCAACACTGGGGCTTTGCGCTTCTATACGCACCAAACGTCACGGTCCTTCTCTTTCCGTCTCCTAGACACGAGCTGAGAAATTGCAAAGGTCGAGCAATTGCTCAGAGATGAAAAGTGCCAGCACTGAAAGCTCTTGCTAGCCAGCACCCTTCCTTGGAAGCGCTTTTGTAGGCCTAAGAACACTGGGGCTCTGGGCTTCCCTAGCCACCTCATCTTCTGCTCATCCTCTCGCGCACTCTAAAGAGAGCTCAGGTGAGAAATTGCAAACGTCGAGCAATTGCTCAGAGATGAAAAGTGCCAGCACTGAAAGCTGTTGCTAGCCAGCACCCTTCCTTGGAAGCGCTTTCACAGGCGCAGTAACACTGGGACTTTGCGCTTCTATACGCACCAAACGTCACGGTCCTTCTCTTTCCGTCTCGTAGACACGAGCTGAGAAATTGCAAACGTCGAGCAATTGCTCAGAGATGAAAAGTGCCAGCACTGAAAGCTGTTGCTAGCCAGCACCCTTCCTTGGAAGCGCTTTTGTAGGCCTAAGAACACTGGGGCTCTGGGCTTCTCTAGCCACCTCATCTTCTGCTCATCCTCTCGCGCACTCTAAAGAGAGCTCAGGTGAGAAATTGCAAACGTGGAGCAATTGCTCAGAGATGAAAAGTGCCAGCACTGAAAGCTGTTGCTAGCCAGCACCCTTCCTTGGAAGCGCTTTCACAGGCGCAGCAACACTGGGGCTTTGCGCTTCTCTAGCCACCAAACGTCACGGTCCTTCTCTTTCCGTCGGTAGACACGAGCTGAGAAATTGCAAACGTCAAGCAATTGCTCAGAGATGAAAAGTGCCAGCACTGAAAGCTGTTGCTAGCCAGCACCCTTCCTTGGAAGCGCTTTCACAGGCGCAGCAACACTGGGGCTTTGCGCTTCTATACGCACCAAACGTCACGGTCCTTCTCTTTCCGTCTCGTAGACACGAGCTGAGAAATTGCAAACGTCGAGCAATTGCTCAGAGATGAAAAGTGCCAGCACTGAAAGCTGTTGCTAGCCAGCACCCTTCCTTGGAAGCGCTTTTGTAGGCCTAAGAACACTGGGGCTCTGGGCTTCTCTAGCCACCTCATCTTCTGCTCATCCTCTCGCGCACTCTAAAGAGAGCTCAGGTGAGAAATTGCAAACGTCGAGCAATTGCTCAGAGATGAAAAGTGCCAGCACTGAAAGCTGTTGCTAGCCAGCACCCTTCCTTGGAAGCACTTTCACAGGCGCAGCAACACTGGGGCTTTGCGCTTCTCTAGCCACCAAACGTCACAGTCATTCTCTTTCCGTCTCGTAGACATGAGCTGAGAAATTGCAAACGTCGAGCAATTGCTCAGAGATGAAAAGTGCCAGCACTGAAAGCTGTTGCTAGCCAGCACCCTTCTTTGGAAGCGCTTTTGTAGGCCTAAGAACACTGGGGCTCTGGGCTTCTCTAGCCACCTCATCCTCTCGCACACTCTAAAGAGAGCTCAGGTGAGAAATTACAAAAGTCGAGCAATTGCTCAGAGATGAAAAGTGCCAGCACTGAAAGCTGTTGCTAGCCAGCACCCTTCCTTGGAAGCGCTTTCACAGGCGCAGCAACACTGGGGCTTTGCACTTCTGTACGCACCAAACGTCACGGTCCTTCTCTTTCCGTCTTGTAGACACGAGCTGAGAAATTGCAAACGTCGAGCAATTGCTCCGAGATGAAAAGTGCCAGCACTGAAAGCTGTTGCTAGCCAGCACCCTTCCTTGGAAGCGCTTTCACAGGCGCAGTAACACTGGGGCTTTGCACTTCTCTAGCCATCAAACGTCATGGTCCTTCTCTTTCCGTCTCGTAGACACGAGCTGAGAAATTGCAAAGGTCGAGCAATTGCTCCGAGATGAAAAGTGCCAGCACTGAAAGCTGTTGCTAGCCAGCACCCTTCCTTGGAAGCGCTTTCACAGGCGCAGCAACACTGGGGCTTTGCGCTTCTATACGCACCAAACGTCACGGTCCTTCTCTTTCCATTTCGTAGACACGAGCTGAGAAATTGCAAACGTCGAGCAATTGCTCAGAGATGAAAAGTGCCAGCACTGAAAGCTGTTGCTAGCCAGCACCCTTCCTTGGAAGCGCTTTCACAAGCGCAGTAACACTGGGACTTTGCCCTTCTCTAGCCACCAAACGTCACGGTCCTTCTCTTTCCGTCTTGTAGACACGAGCTGAGAAATTGCAAACGTGGAGCAATTGCTCCGAGATGAAAAGTGCCAGCACTGAAAGCTGTTGCTAGCCAGCACCCTTCCTTGGAAGCGCTTTTGTAGGCCTAAGAACACTGGGGCTCTGGGCTTCTCTAGCCACCTAATCTTCTGCTCATCCTCTCGCGCACTCTAAAGAGAGCTCAGGTGAGAAATTGCAAACGTCGAGCAATTGCTCAGAGATGAAAAGTGCCAGCACTGAAAGCTGTTGCTAGCCAGCACCCTTCCTTGGAAGCGCTTTCACAGGCGCAGCAACACTGGGGCTTTGCGCTTCTCTAGCCACGAAACGTCACGGTCCTTCTCTTTCCGTCTCGTAGACACGAGCTGAGAAATTGCAAACGTCAAGCAATTGCTCAGAGATGAAAAGTGCCAGCACTGAAAGCTGTTGCTAGCCAGCACCCTTCCTTGGAAGCGCTTTCACAGGCGCAGCAACACTGGGCCTTTGCGCTTCTCTAGCCACCAAATGTCACGGTCCTTCTCTTTCCGTCTCGTAGACACGAGCTGAGAAATTGCAAACGTCGAGCAATTGCTCAGAGATGAAAAGTGCCAGCACTGAAAGCTGTTGCTAGCCAGCACCCTTCCTTGGAAGCGCTTTTGTAGGCCTTAAGAACACTGGGGCTCTGGGCTTCTCTAGCCACCTCATCTTCTGCTCATCCTCTCGCGCACTCTAAAGAGAGCTCAGGTGAGAAATTGCAAACGTCGAGCAATTGCTCAGAGATGAAAAGTGCCAGCACTGAAAGCTGTTGCTAGCCAGCACCCTTCCTTGGAAGCGCTTTTGTAGACCTAAGAACACTGGGGCTCTGGGCTTCTCTAGCCACCTCATCTTCTGCTCATCCTCTCGCGCACTCTAAAGAGAGCTCAGGTGAGAAATTGCAAACGTCGAGCAATTGCTCAGAGATGAAAAGTGCCAGCACTGAAAGCTCTTGCTAGCCAGCACCCTTCCTTGGAAGCGCTTTCACAGGCGCAGCAACACTGGGGCTTTGCGCTTCTCTACCCACCAAACGTCACGGTCCTTCTCTTTCCGTCTCGTAGACACGAGCTGAGAAATTGCAAACGTCGAGCAATTGCTCAGAGATGAAAAGTGCCAGCACTGAAAGCTGTTGCTAGCCAGCAGCCTTCCTTGGAAGCGCTTTTGTAGGCCTAAGAACACTGGGGCTCTGGGCTTCTCTAGCCACCTCATCTTCTGCTCATCCTCTCGCGCACTCTAAAGAGAGCTCAGGTGAGAAATTGCAAACGTCGAGCAATTGCTCAGAGATGAAAAGTGCCAGCACTGAAAGCTCTTGCTAGCCAGCACCCTTCCTTGGAAGCGCTTTCACAGGCGCAGTAACACTGGGGCTTTGCGCTTCTCTAGCCACCAAACGTCACGGTCCTTCTCTTTCCGTCGGTAGACACGAGCTGAGAAATTGCAAACGTCGAGCAATTGCTCAGAGATGAAAAGTGCCAGCACTGAAAGCTCTTGCTAGCCAGCACCCTTCCTTGGAAGCGCTTTCACAGGCGCAGCAACACTGGGGCTTTGCGCTTCTCTACCCACCAAATGTCACGGTCCTTCTCTTTCCGTCGGTAGACACGAGCTGAGAAATTGCAAACGTCGAGCAATTGCTCAGAGATGAAAAGTGCCAGCACTGAAAGCTCTTGCTAGCCAGCACCCTTCCTTGGAAGCGCTTTCACAGGCGCAGTAACACTGGGGCTTTGCGCTTCTATACGCACCAAATGTCACGGTCATTCTCTTTCCATTTCGTAGACACGAGCTGAGAAATTGCAAACGTCGAGCAATTGCTCAGAGATGAAAAGTGCCAGCACTGAAAGCTGTTGCTAGCCAGCCCCCTTCCTTGGAAGCGCTTTCACAGGCGCAGTAACACTGGGGCTTTGCGCTTCTCTAGCCACCAAGCGTCACGGTCCTTCTCTTTCCGTCGGTAGACACGAGCTGAGAAATTGCAAATGTCCAGCAATTGCTCAGAGATGAAAAGTGCCAGCACTGAAAGCTCTTGCTAGCCAGCACCCTTCCTTGGAAGCGCTTTCACAGGCGCAGCAACACTGGGGCTTTGCGCTTCTATACGCACCAAACGTCACGGTCATTCTCTTTCCGTCTCGTAGACACGAGCTGAGAAATTGCAAACGTCGAGCAATTGTTCCGAGATGAAAAGTGCCAGCACTGAAAGCTGTTGCTAGCCAGCACCCTTCCTTGGAAGCGCTTTTGTAGGCCTAAGCACACTGGGGCTCTGGGCTTCTCTAGCCACCTCATCTTCTGCTCATCCTCTCGCGCACTCTAAAGAGAGCTCAGGTGAGAAATTGCAAACGTCCAGCAATTGCTCAGAGATGAAAAGTGCCAGCACTGAAAGCTGTTGCTAGCCAGCACCCTTCCTTGGAAGCGCTTTCACAAGCGCAGTAACACTGGGGCTTTGCACTTCTCTAGCTACCAAACGTCACGGTCATTCTCTTTCCGTCTCGTAGACACGAGCTGAGAAATTGCAAACGTCGAGCAATTGCTCAGAGATAAAAAGTGCCAGCACTGAAAGCTGTTGCTAGCCAGCACCCTTCCCTTGAAGCGCTTTCACAGGCGCAGCAACACTGGGACTTTGCGCTTCTCTAGCCACCAAACGTCACGGTCCTTCTCTTTCCGTCTCCTAGACACGAGCTGAGAAATTGCAAACGTCGAGCAATTGCTCAGAGATGAAAAGTGCCAGCACTGAAAGCTGTTGCTAGCCAGCACCCTTCCTTGGAAGCGCTTTTGTAGGCCTAAGAACACTGGGGCTCTGGGCTTCTCTAGCCACCTCATCTTCTGCTCATCCTCGCGCGCACTCTAAAGAGAGCTCAGGTGAGAAATTGCAAACGTCCAGCAATTGCTCAGAGATGAAAAGTGCCAGCACTGAAAGCTGTTGCTAGCCAGCACCCTTCCTTGGAAGCGCTTTCACAAGCGCAGTAACACTGGGGCTTTGCACTTCTCTAGCTACCAAACGTCACGGTCCTTCTCTTTCCGTCTCGTAGACACGAGCTGAGAAATTGCAAACGTCCAGCATTGCTCAGAGATGAAAAGTGCCAGCACTGAAAGCTCTTGCTAGACAGCACCCTTCCTTGGAAGCGCTTTCACAGGCGCAGCAACACTGGGGCTTTGCGCTTCTCTACCCACCAAACGTCACGGTCCTTCTCTTTCCGTCTCCTAGAGACGACCTGAGAAATTGCAAACGTTGAGCAATTGCTCCGAGATGAAAAGTGCCAGCACTGAAAGCTGTTGCTAGCCAGCACCCTTCCTTGGAAGCGCTTTCACAGGCGCAGCAACACTGGGGCTTTGCGCTTCTCTAGCCACCAAACATCACAGTCCTTCTCTTTCCGTCTTGTAGACACGAGCTGAGAAATTGCAAACGTCGAGCAATTGCTCAGAGATGAAAAGTGCCAGCACTGAAAGCTCTTGCTAGCCAGCCCCCTTCCTTGGAAGCGCTTTTGTAGGCCTAAGAACACTGGGGCTCTGGGCTTCTCTAGCCACCTAATCTTCTGCTCATCCTCTCGCGCACTCTAAAGAGAGCTCAGGTGAGAAATTGCAAACGTCGAGCAATTGCTCCGAGATGAAAAGTGCCAGCACTGAAAGCTCTTGCTAGCCAGCACCCTTCCTTGGAAGCGCTTTTGTAGGCCTAAGAACACTGGGGCTCTGGGCTTCTATACGCACCAAATGTCACGGTCATTCTCTTTCCGTCTCGTAGACACGAGCTGAGAAATTGCAAACGTCGAGCAATTGCTCAGAGATGAAAAGTGCCAGCACTGAAAGCTGTTGCTAGCCAGCACCCTTCCTTGGAAGCGCTTTTGTAGGCCTAAGAACACTGGGGCTCTGGGCTTCTCTAGCCACCTCATCTTCTGCTCATCCTCGCGCGCACTCTAAAGAGAGCTCAGGTGAGAAATTGCAAACGTCCAGCAATTGCTCAGAGATGAAAAGTGCCAGCACTGAAAGCTCTTGCTAGCCAGCACCCTTCCTTGGAAGCGCTTTCACAAGCGCAGTAACACTGGGGCTTTGCACTTCTCTAGCTACCAAACGTCACGGTCCTTCTCTTTCCGTCTCGTAGACATGAGCTGAGAAATTGCAAACGTCGAGCAATTGCTCAGAGATAAAAAGTGCCAGCACTGAAAGCTGTTGCTAGCCAGCACCCTTCCTTGGAAGCGCTTTCACAGGCACAGTAACACTGGGACTTTGCGCTTCTCTAGCCACCAAACGTCACGGTCCTTCTCTTTCCGTCTCGTAGACACGAGCTGAGAAATTGCAAACGTCGAGCAATTGCTCCGAGATGAAAAGTACCAGCACTGAAAGCTGTTGCTAGCCAGCACCCTTCCTTGGAAGCGCTTTTGTAGGCCTAAGAACACTGGGGCTCTGGGCTTCTCTAGCCACCTCATCTTCTGCTCATCCTCGCGCGCACTCTAAAGAGAGCTCAGGTGAGAAATTGCAAACGTCGAGCAATTGCTCAGAGATGAAAAGTGCCAGCACTGAAAGCTCTTGCTAGCCAGCACCCTTCCTTGGAAGCGCTTTCACAGGCGCAGCAACACTGGGGCTTTGCGCTTCTATACGCACCAAACGTCACGGTCATTCTCTTTCCGTCTCGTAGACACGAGCTGAGAAATTGCAAACGTCGAGCAATTGCTCAGAGATGAAAAGTGCCAGCACTGAAAGCTGTTGCTAGCCAGCACCCTTCCTTGGAAGCGCTTTTGTAGGCCTAAGAACACTGGGCCTCTGGGCTTCTCTAGCCACCTCATCTTCTGCTCATCCTCTCGCGCACTCTAAAGAGAGCTCAGGTGAGAAATTGCAAACGTCGAGCAATTGCTCAGAGATGAAAAGTGCCAGCACTGAAAGCTGTTGCTAGCCAGCAGCCTTCCTTGGAAGCGCTTTCACAGGCGCAGTAACACTGGGGCTTTGCGCTTCTCTACCCACCAAACGTCACGGTCCTTCTCTTTCCGTCGGTAGACACGAGCTGAGAAATTGCAAACGTCGAGCAATTGCTCAGAGATGAAAAGTGCCAGCACTGAAAGCTGTTGCTAGCCAGCACCCTTCCTTGGAAGCGCTTTCACAGGCGCAGCAACACTGGGGCTTTGCACTTCTCTACCCACCAAACGTCACGGTCCTTCTCTTTCCGTCTCCTAGACACGAGCTGAGAAATTGCAAACGTCGAGCAATTGCTCAGAGATGAAAAGTGCCAGCACTGAAAGCTCTTGCTAGCCAGCCCCCTTCCTTGGAAGCGCTTTCACAGGCGCAGTAACACTGGGGCTTTGCGCTTCTCTAGCCACCAAGCGTCACGGTCATTCTCTTTCCGTCTCGTAGACACGAGCTGAGAAATTGAAAACGTCAAGCAATTGCTCAGAGATGAAAAGTGCCAGCACTGAAAGCTCTTGCTAGCCAGCACCCTTCCTTGGAAGCGCTTTCACAGGCGCAGCAACACTGGGGCTTTGCGCTTCTCTACCCACCAAACGTCACGGTCATTCTCTTTCCGTCTCGTAGACATGAGCTGAGAAATTGCAAACGTCGAGCAATTGCTCAGAGATGAAAAGTGCCAGCACTGAAAGCTGTTGCTAGCCAGCACCCTTCCTTGGAAGCGCTTTTGTAGGCCTAAGCACACTGGGGCTCTGGGCTTCTCTAGCCACCTCATCTTCTGCTCATCCTCTCGCGCACTCTAAAGAGAGCTCAGGTGAGAAATTGCAAACGTCCAGCAATTGCTCCGAGATGAAAAGTGCCAGCACTGAAAGCTGTTGCTAGCCAGCACCCTTCCTTGGAAGCGCTTTCACAGGCGCAGTAACACTGGGGCTTTGCGCTTCTAAACGCACAAAGCATCACGGTCATTCTCTTTCCGTCTCGTAGACACGAGCTGAGAAATTGCAAACGTCGAGCAATTGCTCCGAGATGAAAAGTGCCAGCACTGAAAGCTCTTGCTAGCCAGCAGCCTTCCTTGGAAGCGCTTTTGTAGGCCTAAGAACACTGGGGCTCTGGGCTTCTCTAGCCACCTAATCTTCTGCTCATCCTCTCGCGCACTCTAAAGAGAGCTCAGGTGAGAAATTGCAAACGTCGAGCAATTGCTCAGAGATGAAAAGTGCCAGCACTGAAAGCTGTTGCTAGCCAGCACCCTTCCTTGGAAGCGCTTTCACAGGCGCAGTAACACTGGGGCTTTGCACTTCTCTAGCTACCAAACGTCACGGTCCTTCTATTTCCGTCTTGTAGACATGAGCTGAGAAATTGCAAATGTCGAGCAATTGCTCAGAGATAAAAAGTGCCAGCACTGAAAGCTGTTGCTAGCCAGCACCCTTCCTTGGAAGCGCTTTCACAGGCGCAGCAACACTGGGGCTTTGCGCTTCTCTAGCCACCAAACGTCACGGTCCTTCACTTTCCGTCTCGTAGACACGAGCTGAGAAATTGCAAACGTCGAGCAATTGCTCCGAGATGAAAAGTGCCAGCACTGAAAGCTGTTGCTAGCCAGCACCCTTCCTTGGAAGCGCTTTTGTAGGCCTAAGAACACTGGGGCTCTGGGCTTCTCTAGCCACCTCATCTTCTGCTCATCCTCTCGCGCACTCTAAAGAGAGCTCAGGTGAGAAATTGCAAACGTCGAGCAATTGCTCAGAGATGAAAAGTGCCAGCACTGAAAGCTGTTGCTAGCCAGCACCCTTCCTTGGAAGCGCTTTCACAGGCGCAGCAACACTGGGGCTTTGCGCTTCTATACGCACCAAACGTCACGGTCCTTCTCTTTTCGCCTCGTAGACACGAGCTGAGAAATTGCAAACGTCGAGCAATTGCTCAGAGATGAAAAGTGCCAGCACTGAAAGCTGTTGCTAGCCAGCACCCTTCCTTGGAAGCGCTTTCACAGGTGCAGCAACACTGGGGCTTTGCGCTTCTCTACCCACCAAACGTCACGGTCCTTCTCTTTCCATCTCGTAGACACGAGCTGAGAAATTGCAAACGTCGAGCAATTGCTCAGAGAGGAAAAGTGCCAGCACTGAAAGCTGTTGCTAGCCAGCACCCTTCCTTGGAAGCGCTTTTGTAGGGCTAAGAACACTGGGGCTCTGGGCTTCTCTAGCCACCTCATCTTCTGCTCATCCTCTCGCGCACTCTAAAGAGAGCTCAGGTGAGAAATTGCAAACGTCGAGCAATTGCTCAGAGATGAAAAGTGCCAGCACTGAAAGCTGTTGCTAGCCAGCACCCTTCCTTGGAAGCGCTTTCACAGGCGCAGCAACACTGGGGCTTTGCGCTTCTATACGCACCAAACGTCACGGTCCTTCTCTTTCCGTCTCCTAGACACGAGCTGAGAAATTGCAAACGTCGAGCAATTGCTCAGAGATGAAAAGTGCCAGCACTGAAAGCTGTTGCTAGCCAGCACCCTTCCTTGGAAGCGCTTTCACAGGCGCAGTAATACTGGGGCTTTGCGCTTCTCTAGCCACCAAACGTCACGGTCCTTCTCTTTCCGTCTCGTAGACACGAGCTGAGAAATTGAAAACGTCCAGCAATTGCTCAGAGATGAAAAGTGCCAGCACTGAAAGCTGTTGCTAGCCAGCACCCTTCCTTGGAAGCGCTTTTGTAGGCCTAAGAACACTGGGGCTCTGGGCTTCTCTAGCCACCTCATCTTCTGCTCATCCTCTCGCGCACTCTAAAGAGAGCTCAGGTGAGAAATTGCAAACGTCGAGCAATTGCTCAGAGATGAAAAGTGCCAGCACTGAAAGCTCTTGCTAGCCAGCACCCTTCCTTGGAAGCGCTTTCACAGGCGCAGCAACACTGGGGCTTTGCACTTCTCTAGCCACCAAACGTCACGGTCCTTCTCTTTCCGTCGGTAGACACGAGCTGAGAAATTGCAAACGTCAAGCAATTGCTCAGAGATGAAAAGTGCCAGCACTGAAAGCTCTTGCTAGCCAGCACCCTTCCTTGGAAGCGCTTTCACAGGCGCAGTAACACTGGGGCTTTGCTCTTCTCTAGCCACCAAACGTCACGGTCATTCTCTTTCCGTCTCGTAAACATGAGCTGAGAAATTGCAAACGTCGAGCAATTGCTCAGAGATGAAAAGTGCCAGCACTGAAAGCTGTTGCTAGCCAGCACCCTTCCTTGGAAGCGCTTTCACAGGCGCAGCAACACTGGGGCTTTGCGCTTCTCTAGCCACCAAACGTCACGGTCATTCTCTTTCCGTCTCGTAGACATGAGCTGAGAAATTGCAAACGTCGAGCAATTGCTCAGAGATGAAAAGTGCCAGCACTGAAAGCTGTTGCTAGCCAGCACCCTTCCTTGGAAGCGCTTTTGTAGACCTAAGAACACTGGGGCTCTGGGCTTCCCTAGCCACCTCATCTTCTGCTCATCCTCTCGCGCACTCTAAAGAGAGCTCAGGTGAGAAATTGCAAACGACGAGCAATTGCTCAGAGATGAAAAGTGCCAGCACTGAAAGCTGTTGCTGGCCAGCACCCTTCCTTGGAAGCGCTTTCACAGGCGCAGTAACACTGGGGCTTTGCACTTCTGTACGTACCAAACGTCACGGTCCTTCTCTTTCCGTCTCCTAGACACGAGCTGAGAAATTGCAAACGTCGAGCAATTGCTCAGAGATGAAAAGTGCCAGCACTGAAAGCTCTTGCTAGCCAGCACCCTTCCTTGGAAGCGCTTTTGTAGGCCTAAGAACACTGGGGCTCTGGGCTTCTCTAGCCACCTCATCTTCTGCTCATCCTCTCGCGCACTCTAAAGAGAGCTCAGGTGAGAAATTGCAAACGTCGAGCAATTGCTCAGAGATGAAAAGTGCCAGCACTGAAAGCTGTTGCTAGCCAGCACCCTTCCTTGGAAGCGCTTTCACAGGCGCAGCAACACTGGGGCTTTGCGCTTCTATACGCACCAAACGTCACGGTCCTTCTCTTTCCATCTTGTAGACACGAGCTGAGAAATTGCAAACGTCGAGCAATTGCTCGGAGATGAAAAGTGCCAGCACTGAAAGCTCTTGCTAGCCAGCACCCTTCCTTGGAAGCGCTTTCACAGGCGCAGCAACACTGGGGCTTTGCGCTTTTATACGCACCAAACGTCACGGTCCTTCTCTTTCCGTCTCCTAGACACGAGCTGAGAAATTGCAAACGTCAAGCAATTGCTCAGAGATGAAAAGTGCCAGCACTGAAAGCTGTTGCTAGCCAGCACCCTTCCTTGGAAGCGCTTTTGTAGGCCTAAGAACACTGGGGCTCTGGGCTTCTCTAGCCACCTCATCTTCTGCTCATCCTCTCGCGCAATCTAAAGAGAGCTCAGGTGAGAAATTGCAAACGTCGAGCAATTGCTCAGAGATGAAAAGTGCCAGCACTGAAAGCTCTTGCTAGCCAGCACCCTTCCTTGGAAGCGCTTTCACAGGCGCAGCAACACTGGGGCTTTGCGCTTCTCTAGCCACCAAACGTCACGGTCATTCTCTTTCCGTCTCATAGACACGAGCTGAGAAATTGCAAACGTCGAGCAATTGCTCAGAGATGAAAAGTGCCAGCACTGAAAGCTCTTGCTAGCCAGCACCCTTCCTTGGAAGCGCTTTCACAGGCGCAGCAACACTGCGGCTTTGCGCTTCTCTACCCACCAAACGTCACGGTCATTCTCTTTCCGTCTCGTAGACATGAGCTGAGAAATTGCAAACGTCGAGCAATTGCTCAGAGATGAAAAGTGCCAGCACTGAAAGCTGTTGCTAGCCAGCACCCTTCCTTGGAAGCGCTTTTGTAGGCCTAAGAACACTGGGGCTCTGGGCTTCCCTAGCCACCTCATATTCTGCTCATCCTCTCGCGCACTCTAAAGAGAGCTCAGGTGAGAAATTGCAAACGACGAGCAATTGCTCAGAGATGAAAAGTGCCAGCAC
The DNA here is from genome assembly GCA_037962945.1 of Sarcoramphus papa. Classification (NCBI taxonomy): domain Eukaryota; kingdom Metazoa; phylum Chordata; class Aves; order Accipitriformes; family Cathartidae; genus Sarcoramphus; species Sarcoramphus papa. Next base: position 1,894,346 of record JBBMRM010000108.1, read on the forward strand.
TGAAAGCTGTTGCTGGCCAGCACCCTTCCTTGGAAGCGCTTTCACAGGCGCAGCAACACTGGGGCTTTGCGCTTCTATACGCACGAAACGTCACGGTCCTTCTCTTTCCTTCTTGTAGACACGAGCTGAGAAATTGCAAACGTCGAGCAATTGCTCGGAGATGAAAAGTGCCAGCACTGAAAGCTGTTGCTAGCCAGCACCCTTCCTTGGAAGCGCTTTCACAGGTGCAGCAACACTGGGGCTTTGCGCTTCTATACGCACCAAACGTCACGGTCCTTCTCTTTCCGTCGGTAGACACGAGCTGAGAAATTGCAAAGGTCGAGCAATTGCTCAGAGATGAAAAGTGCCAGCACTGAAAGCTGTTGCTAGCCAGCACCCTTCCTTGGAAGCGCTTTTGTAGGCCTAAGAACACTGGGGCTCTGGGCTTCTCTAGCCACCTCATCTTCTGCTCATCCTCTCGCGCACTCTAAAGAGAGCTCAGGTGAGAAATTGCAAACGTCGAGCAATTGCTCAGAGATGAAAAGTGCCAGCACTGAAAGCTCTTGCTAGCCAGCACCCTTCCTTGGAAGCGCTTTCACAGGCGCAGCAACACTGGGGCTTTGCGCTTCTCTACCCACCAAACGTCACGGTCCTTCTCTTTCCGTCTCCTAGACACGAGCTGAGAAATTGCAAACGTCGAGCAATTGCTCAGAGATGAAAAGTGCCAGCACTTAAAGCTCTTGCTAGCCAGCACCCTTCCTTGGAAGCGCTTTCACAGGCGCAGCAACACTGGGGCTTTGCGCTTCTATACGCACCAAACGTCACGGTCCTTCTCTTTCTATCGGTAGACACGAGCTGAGAAATTGCAAACGTGGAGCAATTGCTCAGAGATGAAAAGTGCCAGCACTGAAAGCTCTTGCTAGCCAGCACCCTTCCTTGGAAGCGCTTTTGTAGGCCTAAGAACACTGGGGCTCTGGGCTTCTCTAGCCACTTCATCTTCTGCTCATCCTCTCGCGCACTCTAAAGAGAGCTCAGGTGAGAAATTGCAAACGTCGAGCAATTGCTCAGAGATGAAAAGTGCCAGCACTGAAAGCTCTTGCTAGCCAGCACCCTTCCTTGGAAGCGCTTTCACAGGCGCAGCAACACTGGGGCTTTGCGCTTCTCTACCCACCAAACGTCACGGTCCTTCTCTTTCCGTCTCGTAGACACGAGCTGAGAAATTGCAAACGACGAGCAATTGCTCAGAGATGAAAAGTGCCAGCACTGAAAGCTGTTGCTAGCCAGCACCCTTCCTTGGAAGCGCTTTCACAGGCGCAGCAACACTGGGGCTTTGCACTTCTCTACCCACCAAACGTCACGGTCCTTCTCTTTCCGTCTCCTAGACACGAGCTGAGAAATTGCAAACGTCGAGCAATTGCTCAGAGATGAAAAGTGCCAGCACTTAAAGCTCTTGCTAGCCAGCACCCTTCCTTGGAAGCGCTTTCACAGGTGCAGCAACACTGGGGCTTTGCGCTTCTCTACCCACCAAACGTCACGGTCCTTCTCTTTCCATCTCGTAGACATGAGCTGAGAAATTGCAAACGTCGAGCAATTGCTCAGAGATGAAAAGTGCCAGCACTGAAAGCTGTTGCTAGCCAGCACCCTTCCTTGGAAGCGCTTTTGTAGGCCTAAGAACACTGGGGCTCTGGGCTTCTCTAGCCACCTCATCTTCTGCTCATCCTCTCGCGCACTCTAAAGAGAGCTCAGGTGAGAAATTGCAAACGTCGAGCAATTGCTCAGAGATGAAAAGTGCCAGCACTGAAAGCTGTTGCTAGCCAGCACCCTTCCTTGGAAGCGCTTTCACAGGCGCAGCAACACTGGGGCTTTGCGCTTCTATACGCACCAAACGTCACGGTCCTTCTCTTTCCGTCTCGTAGACACGAGCTGAGAAATTGCAAACGTCGAGCAATTGCTCAGAGATGAAAAGTGCCAGCACTGAAAGCTGTTGCTAGCCAGCACCCTTCCTTGGAAGCGCTTTCACAGGCGCAGTAATACTGGGGCTTTGCGCTTCTCTAGCCACCAAACGTCACGGTCCTTCTCTTTCCGTCTCGTAGACACGAGCTGAGAAATTGAAAACGTCAAGCAATTGCTCAGAGATGAAAAGTGCCAGCACTGAAAGCTGTTGCTAGCCAGCCCCCTTCCTTGGAAGCGCTTTCACAGGCGCAGTAACACTGGGGCTTTGCGCTTCTCTAGCCACCAAACGTCACGGTCCTTCTCTTTCCGTCTCGTAGACACGAGCTGAGAAATTGAAAACGTCAAGCAATTGCTCAGAGATGAAAAGTGCCAGCACTGAAAGCTGTTGCTAGCCAGCACCCTTCCTTGGAAGCGCTTTCACAGGCGCAGCAACACTGGGGCTTTGCGTTTCTATACGCACCAAACGTCACGGTCCTTCTCTTTCCGTCTCGTAAACATGAGCTGAGAAATTGCAAACGTCCAGCAATTGCTCAGAGATGAAAAGTGCCAGCACTGAAAGCTGTTGCTAGCCAGCACCCTTCCTTGGAAGCGCTTTTGTAGGCCTAAGAACACTGGGGCTCTGGGCTTCTCTAGCCACCTCATCTTCTGCTCATCCTCTCGCGCACTCTAAAGAGAGCTCAGGTGAGAAATTGCAAACGTCGAGCAATTGCTCAGAGATGAAAAGTGCCAGCACTGAAAGCTCTTGCTAGCCAGCACCCTTCCTTGGAAGCGCTTTCACAGGCGCAGCAACACTGGGGCTTTGCGCTTCTCTAGCCACCAAACGTCACGGTCCTTCTCTTTCCGTCGGTAGACACGAGCTGAGAAATTGCAAACGTCAAGCAATTGCTCAGAGATGAAAAGTGCCAGCACTGAAAGCTGTTGCTAGCCAGCACCCTTCCTTGGAAGCGCTTTCACAGGCGCAGTAACACTGGGGCTTTGCTCTTCTCTAGCCACCAAACGTCACGGTCATTCTCTTTCCGTCTCGTAAACATGAGCTGAGAAATTGCAAACGTCGAGCAATTGCTCAGAGATGAAAAGTGCCAGCACTGAAAGCTGTTGCTAGCCAGCACCCTTCCTTGGAAGCGCTTTCACAGGCGCAGCAACACTGCGGCTTTGCGCTTCTCTACCCACCAAACGTCACGGTCATTCTCTTTCCGTCTCGTAGACATGAGCTGAGAAATTGCAAACGTCGAGCAATTGCTCAGAGATGAAAAGTGCCAGCACTGAAAGCTGTTGCTAGCCAGCACCCTTCCTTGGAAGCGCTTTTGTAGACCTAAGAACACTGGGGCTCTGGGCTTCCCTAGCCACCTCATCTTCTGCTCATCCTCTCGCGCACTCTAAAGAGAGCTCAGGTGAGAAATTGCAAACGACGAGCAATTGCTCAGAGATGAAAAGTGCCAGCACTGAAAGCTGTTGCTGGCCAGCACCCTTCCTTGGAAGCGCTTTCACAGGCGCAGTAACACTGGGGCTTTGCACTTCTGTACGTACCAAACGTCACGGTCCTTCTCTTTCCGTCTCCTAGACACGAGCTGAGAAATTGCAAACGTCGAGCAATTGCTCAGAGATGAAAAGTGCCAGCACTGAAAGCTCTTGCTAGCCAGCACCCTTCCTTGGAAGCGCTTTTGTAGGCCTAAGAACACTGGGGCTCTGGGCTTCTCTAGCCACCTCATCTTCTGCTCATCCTCTCGCGCACTCTAAAGAGAGCTCAGGTGAGAAATTGCAAACGTCGAGCAATTGCTCAGAGATGAAAAGTGCCAGCACTGAAAGCTCTTGCTAGCCAGCACCCTTCCTTGGAAGCGCTTTCACAGGCGCAGCAACACTGGGGCTTTGCGCTTCTATACGCACCAAACGTCACGGTCCTTCTCTTTCCATCTTGTAGACACGAGCTGAGAAATTGCAAACGTCGAGCAATTGCTCGGAGATGAAAAGTGCCAGCACTGAAAGCTCTTGCTAGCCAGCACCCTTCCTTGGAAGCGCTTTCACAGGCGCAGCAACACTGGGGCTTTGCGCTTTTATACGCACCAAACGTCACGGTCCTTCTCTTTCCGTCGGTAGACACGAGCTGAGAAATTGCAAACGTCAAGCAATTGCTCAGAGATGAAAAGTGCCAGCACTGAAAGCTCTTGCTAGCCAGCACCCTTCCTTGGAAGCGCTTTTGTAGGCCTAAGAACACTGGGGCTCTGGGCTTCTCTAGCCACCTCATCTTCTGCTCATCCTCTCGCGCAATCTAAAGAGAGCTCAGGTGAGAAATTGCAAACGTCGAGCAATTGCTCAGAGATGAAAAGTGCCAGCACTGAAAGCTCTTGCTAGCCAGCACCCTTCCTTGGAAGCGCTTTCACAGGCGCAGCAACACTGGGGCTTTGCGCTTCTCTAGCCACCAAACGTCACGGTCATTCTCTTTCCGTCTCATAGACACGAGCTGAGAAATTGCAAACGTCGAGCAATTGCTCAGAGATGAAAAGTGCCAGCACTGAAAGCTCTTGCTAGCCAGCACCCTTCCTTGGAAGCGCTTTCACAGGCGCAGCAACACTGCGGCTTTGCGCTTCTCTACCCACCAAACGTCACGGTCATTCTCTTTCCGTCTCGTAGACATGAGCTGAGAAATTGCAAACGTCGAGCAATTGCTCAGAGATGAAAAGTGCCAGCACTGAAAGCTGTTGCTAGCCAGCACCCTTCCTTGGAAGCGCTTTTGTAGGCCTAAGAACACTGGGGCTCTGGGCTTCCCTAGCCACCTCATCTTCTGCTCATCCTCTCGCGCACTCTAAAGAGAGCTCAGGTGAGAAATTGCAAACGACGAGCAATTGCTCAGAGATGAAAAGTGCCAGCACTGAAAGCTGTTGCTGGCCAGCACCCTTCCTTGGAAGCGCTTTCACAGGCGCAGCAACACTGGGGCTTTGCGCTTCTATACGCACGAAACGTCACGGTCCTTCTCTTTCCTTCTTGTAGACACGAGCTGAGAAATTGCAAACGTCGAGCAATTGCTCGGAGATGAAAAGTGCCAGCACTGAAAGCTGTTGCTAGCCAGCACCCTTCCTTGGAAGCGCTTTCACAGGTGCAGCAACACTGGGGCTTTGCGCTTCTATACGCACCAAACGTCACGGTCCTTCTCTTTCCGTCGGTAGACACGAGCTGAGAAATTGCAAAGGTCGAGCAATTGCTCAGAGATGAAAAGTGCCAGCACTGAAAGCTGTTGCTAGCCAGCACCCTTCCTTGGAAGCGCTTTTGTAGGCCTAAGAACACTGGGGCTCTGGGCTTCTCTAGCCACCTCATCTTCTGCTCATCCTCTCGCGCACTCTAAAGAGAGCTCAGGTGAGAAATTGCAAACGTCGAGCAATTGCTCAGAGATGAAAAGTGCCAGCACTGAAAGCTGTTGCTAGCCAGCACCCTTCCTTGGAAGCGCTTTCACAGGCGCAGCAACACTGGGGCTTTGCGCTTCTCTACCCACCAAACGTCACGGTCCTTCTCTTTCCGTCTCCTAGACACGAGCTGAGAAATTGCAAACGTCGAGCAATTGCTCAGAGATGAAAAGTGCCAGCACTTAAAGCTCTTGCTAGCCAGCACCCTTCCTTGGAAGCGCTTTCACAGGCGCAGCAACACTGGGGCTTTGCGCTTCTATACGCACCAAACGTCACGGTCCTTCTCTTTCTATCGGTAGACACGAGCTGAGAAATTGCAAACGTGGAGCAATTGCTCAGAGATGAAAAGTGCCAGCACTGAAAGCTCTTGCTAGCCAGCACCCTTCCTTGGAAGCGCTTTTGTAGGCCTAAGAACACTGGGGCTCTGGGCTTCTCTAGCCACTTCATCTTCTGCTCATCCTCTCGCGCACTCTAAAGAGAGCTCAGGTGAGAAATTGCAAACGTCGAGCAATTGCTCAGAGATGAAAAGTGCCAGCACTGAAAGCTCTTGCTAGCCAGCACCCTTCCTTGGAAGCGCTTTCACAGGCGCAGCAACACTGGGGCTTTGCGCTTCTCTACCCACCAAACGTCACGGTCCTTCTCTTTCCGTCTCGTAGACACGAGCTGAGAAATTGCAAACGACGAGCAATTGCTCAGAGATGAAAAGTGCCAGCACTGAAAGCTGTTGCTAGCCAGCACCCTTCCTTGGAAGCGCTTTCACAGGCGCAGCAACACTGGGGCTTTGCACTTCTCTACCCACCAAACGTCACGGTCCTTCTCTTTCCGTCTCCTAGACACGAGCTGAGAAATTGCAAACGTCGAGCAATTGCTCAGAGATGAAAAGTGCCAGCACTTAAAGCTCTTGCTAGCCAGCACCCTTCCTTGGAAGCGCTTTCACAGGCGCAGCAACACTGGGGCTTTGCGTTTCTATACGCACCAAACGTCACGGTCCTTCTCTTTCCGTCTCGTAGACATGAGCTGAGAAATTGCAAACGTCGAGCAATTGCTCAGAGATGAAAAGTGCCAGCACTGAAAGCTGTTGCTAGCCAGCACCCTTCCTTGGAAGCGCTTTTGTAGGCCTAAGCACACTGGGGCTCTGGGCTTCTCTAGCCACCTCATCTTCTGCTCATCCTCTCGCGCACTCTAAAGAGAGCTCAGGTGAGAAATTGCAAACGTCGAGCAATTGCTCAGAGATGAAAAGTGCCAGCACTGAAAGCTCTTGCTAGCCAGCACCCTTCCTTGGAAGCGCTTTCACAGGCGCAGCAACACTGGGGCTTTGCGCTTCTCTAGCCACCAAACGTCACGGTCCTTCTCTTTCCGTCGGTAGACACGAGCTGAGAAATTGCAAACGTCAAGCAATTGCTCAGAGATGAAAAGTGCCAGCACTGAAAGCTCTTGCTAGCCAGCACCCTTCCTTGGAAGCGCTTTCACAGGCGCAGCAACACTGGGGCTTTGCTCTTCTATACGCACCAAACGTCACGGTCATTCTCTTTCCGTCTCGTAGACATGAGCTGAGAAATTGCAAACGTCGAGCAATTGCTCAGAGATGAAAAGTGCCAGCACTGAAAGCTGTTGCTAGCCAGCACCCTTCCTTGGAAGCGCTTTCACAGGCGCAGCAACACTGCGGCTTTGCGCTTCTCTACCCACCAAACGTCACGGTCCTTCTCTTTCCGTCTCGTAGACATGAGCTGAGAAATTGCAAACGTCGAGCAATTGCTCAGAGATGAAAAGTGCCAGCACTGAAAGCTGTTGCTAGCCAGCAGCCTTCCTTGGAAGCGCTTTTGTAGGCCTAAGAAGACTGGGGCTCTGGGCTTCTCTAGCCACCTCATCTTCAGCTCATCCTCTCGCGCACTCTAAAGAGAGCTCAGGTGAGAAACTGCAAACGTCGAGCAATTGCTCAGAGATGAAAAGTGCCAGCACTGAAAGCTCTTGCTAGCCAGCACCCTTCCTTGGAAGCGCTTTCACAGGCGCAGCAACACTGGGGCTTTGCGCTTCTATACGCACCAAACGTCACGGTCCTTCTCTTTCCATCTTGTAGACACGAGCTGAGAAATTGCAAACGTCGAGCAATTGCTCAGAGATGAAAAGTGCCAGCACTGAAAGCTGTTGCTAGCCAGCACCCTTCCTTGGAAGCGCTTTCACAGGCGCAGCAACACTGGGGCTTTGCGCTTCTATACGCACCAAACGTCACGGTCCTTCTCTTTCCGTCGGTAGACACGAGCTGAGAAATTGCAAACGTCAAGCAATTGCTCAGAGATGAAAAGTGCCAGCACTGAAAGCTGTTGCTAGCCAGCACCCTTCCTTGGAAGCGCTTTTGTAGGCCTAAGAACACTGGGGCTCTGGGCTTCTCTAGCCACCTCATCTTCTGCTCATCCTCTCGCGCACTCTAAAGAGAGCTCAGGTGAGAAATTGCAAACGTCGAGCAATTGCTCAGAGATGAAAAGTGCCAGCACTGAAAGCTGTTGCTAGCCAGCACCCTTCCTTGGAAGCGCTTTCACAGGCGCAGCAACACTGGGGCTTTGCGCTTCTCTACCCACCAAACGTCACGGTCCTTCTCTTTCCGTCTCCTAGACACGAGCTGAGAAATTGCAAACGTCGAGCAATTGCTCAGAGATGAAAAGTGCCAGCACTGAAAGCTGTTGCTAGCCAGCACCCTTCCTTGGAAGCGCTTTCACAGGCGCAGCAACACTGGGGCTTTGCGCTTCTATACGCACCAAACGTCACGGTCCTTCTCTTTCCATCGGTAGACACGAGCTGAGAAATTGCAAACGTCGAGCAATTGCTCAGAGATGAAAAGTGCCAGCACTGAAAGCTGTTGCTAGCCAGCACCCTTCCTTGCAAGCGCTTTTGTAGGCCTAAGAACACTGGGGCTCTGGGCTTCTCTAGCCACCTCATCTTCTGCTCATCCTCTCGCGCACTCTAAAGAGAGCTCAGGTGAGAAATTGCAAACGTCGAGCAATTGCTCAGAGATGAAAAGTGCCAGCACTGAAAGCTGTTGCTAGCCAGCACCCTTCCTTGGAAGCGCTTTCACAGGTGCAGCAACACTGGGGCTTTGCGCTTCTATACGCACCAAATGTCACGGTCCTTCTCTTTCCGTCTTGTAGACACGAGCTGAGAAATTGCAAGCGTCGAGCAATTGCTCAGAGATGAAAAGTGCCAGCACTGAAAGCTCTTGCTAGCCAGCACTCTTCCTTGGAAGCGCTTTCACAGGCGCAGCAACACTGGGGCTTTGCTCTTCTATACGCACCAAACGTCACGGTCATTCTCTTTCCGTCTCGTAGACATGAGCTGAGAAATTGCAAACGTCGAGCAATTGCTCAGAGATGAAAAGTGCCAGCACTGAAAGCTCTTGCTAGCCAGCACCCTTCCTTGGAAGCGCTTTCACAGGCGCAGCAACACTGCGGCTTTGCGCTTCTCTACCCACCAAACGTCACGGTCCTTCTCTTTCCGTCTCGTAGACATGAGCTGAGAAATTGCAAACGTCGAGCAATTGCTCAGAGATGAAAAGTGCCAGCACTGAAAGCTGTTGCTAGCCAGCACACTTCCTTGGAAGCGCTTTTGTAGCCCTAAGAACACTGGGGCTCTGGGCTTCCCTAGCCACCTCATCTTCTGCTCATCCTCTCGCGCACTCTAAAGAGAGCTCAGGTGAGAAATTGCAAACGACGAGCAATTGCTCAGAGATGAAAAGTGCCAGCACTGAAAGCTGTTGCTGGCCAGCACCCTTCCTTGGAAGCGCTTTCACAGGCGCAGTAACACTGGGGCTTTGCACTTCTGTACGTACCAAACGTCACGGTCCTTCTCTTTCCGTCTCGTAGACACGAGCTGAGAAATTGCAAACGTCGAGCAATTGCTCAGAGATGAAAAGTGCCAGCACTGAAAGCTGTTGCTAGCCAGCACCCTTCCTTGGAAGCGCTTTTGTAGGCCTAAGAACACTGGGGCTCTGGGCTTCTCTAGCCACCTCATCTTCAGCTCATCCTCTCGCGCACTCTAAAGAGAGCTCAGGTGAGAAACTGCAAACGTCGAGCAATTGCTCAGAGATGAAAAGTGCCAGCACTGAAAGCTCTTGCTAGCCAGCACCCTTCCTTGGAAGCGCTTTCACAGGCGCAGCAACACTGGGGCTTTGCGCTTCTATACGCACCAAACGTCACGGTCCTTCTCTTTCCATCTTGTAGACACGAGCTGAGAAATTGCAAACGTCGAGCAATTGCTCAGAGATGAAAAGTGCCAGCACTGAAAGCTGTTGCTAGCCAGCACCCTTCCTTGGAAGCGCTTTCACAGGCGCAGCAACACTGGGGCTTTGCGCTTCTATACGCACCAAACGTCACGGTCCTTCTCTTTCCGTCGGTAGACACGAGCTGAGAAATTGCAAACGTCAAGCAATTGCTCAGAGATGAAAAGTGCCAGCACTGAAAGCTGTTGCTAGCCAGCACCCTTCCTTGGAAGCGCTTTTGTAGGCCTAAGAACACTGGGGCTCTGGGCTTCTCTAGCCACCTCATCTTCTGCTCATCCTCTCGCGCACTCTAAAGAGAGCTCAGGTGAGAAATTGCAAACGTGGAGCAATTGCTCAGAGATGAAAAGTGCCAGCACTGAAAGCTGTTGCTAGCCAGCACCCTTCCTTGGAAGCGCTTTCACAGGCGCAGCAACACTGGGGCTTTGCGCTTCTCTACCCACCAAACGTCACGGTCCTTCTCTTTCCGTCTCCTAGACACGAGCTGAGAAATTGCAAACGTCGAGCAATTGCTCAGAGATGAAAAGTGCCAGCACTGAAAGCTGTTGCTAGCCAGCACCCTTCCTTGGAAGCGCTTTCACAGGCGCAGCAACACTGGGGCTTTGCGCTTTTATACGCACCAAACGTCACGGTCCTTCTCTTTCCATCGGTAGACACGAGCTGAGAAATTGCAAACGTCGAGCAATTGCTCAGAGATGAAAAGTGCCAGCACTGAAAGCTGTTGCTAGCCAGCACCCTTCCTTGGAAGCGCTTTTGTAGGCCTAAGAACACTGGGGCTCTGGGCTTCTCTAGCCACCTCATCTTCTGCTCATCCTCTCGCGCACTCTAAAGAGAGCTCAGGTGAGAAATTGCAAACGTCGAGCAATTGCTCAGAGATGAAAAGTGCCAGCACTGAAAGCTGTTGCTAGCCAGCACCCTTCCTTGGAAGCGCTTTCACAGGTGCAGCAACACTGGGGCTTTGCGCTTCTATACGCACCAAATGTCACGGTCCTTCTCTTTCCGTCTTGTAGACACGAGCTGAGAAATTGCAAGCGTCGAGCAATTGCTCAGAGATGAAAAGTGCCAGCACTGAAAGCTGTTGCTAGCCAGCACCCTTCCTTGGAAGCGCTTTTGTAGGCCTAAGAACACTGGGGCTCTGGGCTTCTCTAGCCACCTCATCTTCTGCTCATCCTCTCACGCACTCTAAAGAGAGCTCAGGTGAGAAATTGCAAACGTCGAGCAATTGCTCAGAGATGAAAAGTGCCAGCACTGACAGCTGTTGCTAGCCAGCACCCTTCCTTGGAAGCGCTTTCACAGGCGCAGCAACACTGGGGCTTTGCGCTTCTCTACCCACCAAATGTCACGGTCCTTCTCTTTCCGTCTCGTAGACACGAGCTGAGAAATTGCAAACGTCGAGCAATTGCTCCGAGATGAAAAGTGCCAGCACTGAAAGCTCTTGCTAGCCAGCCCCCTTCCTTGGAAGCGCTTTTGTAGGCCTAAGAACACTGGGGCTCTGGGCTTCTCTAGCCACCTAATCTTCTGCTCATCCTCTCGCACACTCTAAAGAGAGCTCAGGTGAGAAATTGCAAACGTCGAGCAATTGCTCAGAGATGAAAAGTGCCAGCACTGAAAGCTGTTGCTAGCCAGCACCCTTCCTTGGAAGCGCTTTCACAGGCGCAGCAACACTGGGGCTTTGCGCTTCTCTACCCACCAAACGTCACGGTCCTTCTCTTTCCGTCGGTAGACACGAGCTGAGAAATTGTAAATGTCCCGCAATTGCTCAGAGATGAAAAGTGCCAGCACTGAAAGCTCTTGCTAGCCAGCACCCTTCCTTGGAAGCGCTTTCACAGGCGCAGCAACACTGGGGCTTTGCGCTTCTATACGAACCAAGCATCACGGTCCTTCTCTTTCCGTCTCCTAGACACGAGCTGAGAAATTGCAAACGTCGAGCAATTGCTCCGAGATGAAAAGTGCCAGCACTGAAAGCTGTTGCTAGCCAGCACCCTTCCTTGGAAGCGCTTTTGCAGGCCTAAGAACACTGGGGCTCTGGGCTTCTCTAGCCACCTCATCTTCTGCTCATCCTCTCGCGCACTCTATAGAGAGCTCAGGTGAGAAATTGCAAACGTCGAGCAATTGCTCAGAGATGAAAAGTGCCAGCACTGAAAGCTCTTGCTAGCCAGCACCCTTCCTTGGAAGCGCTTTCACAGGCGCAGCAACACTGGGGCTTTGCGCTTCTCTAGCCACCAAACGTCACGGTCCTTCTCTTTCCGTCTCGTAGACACGAGCTGAGAAATTGCAAACGTCGAGCAATTGCTCAGAGATGAAAAGTGCCAGCACTGAAAGCTGTTGCTAGCCAGCACCCTTCCTTGGAAGCGCTTTCACAGGCGCAGCAACACTGGGGCTTTGCGCTTCTCTAGCCACCAAACATCACGGTCCTTCTCTTTCCGTCTCGTAGACACGAGCTGAGAAATTGCAAACGTCGAGCAATTGCTCAGAGATGAAAAGTGCCAGCACTGAAAGCTCTTGCTAGCCAGCACCCTTCCTTGGAAGCGCTTTCACAGGCGCAGCAACACTGGGGCTTTGCGCTTCTATACGCACCAAACGTCACGGTCCTTCTCTTTCCGTCTCGTAGACACGAGCTGAGAAATTGCAAACGTCGAGCAATTGCTCAGAGATGAAAAGTGCCAGCACTGAAAGCTGTTGCTAGCCAGCAGCCTTCCTTGGAAGCGCTTTTGTAGGCCTAAGAACACTGGGGCTCTGGGCTTCTCTAGCCACCTCATCTTCTGCTCATCCTCTCGCGCACTCTAAAGAGAGCTCAGGTGAGAAATTGCAAACGTGGAGCAATTGCTCAGAGATGAAAAGTGCCAGCACTGAAAGCTGTTGCTAGCCAGCACCCTTCCTTGGAAGCGCTTTCACAGGTGCAGCAACACTGGGGCTTTGCGCTTCTCTACCCACCAAATGTCACGGTCCTTCTCTTTCCGTCTCGTAGACACGAGCTGAGAAATTGCAAGCGTCGAGCAATTGCTCAGAGATGAAAAGTGCCAGCACTGAAAGCTGTTGCTAGCCAGCACCCTTCCTTGGAAGCGCTTTTGTAGGCCTAAGAACACTGGGGCTCTGGGCTTCTCTAGCCACCTCATCTTCTGCTCATCCTCTCACGCACTCTAAAGAGAGCTCAGGTGAGAAATTGCAAACGTCGAGCAATTGCTCAGAGATGAAAAGTGCCAGCACTGACAGCTGTTGCTAGCCAGCACCCTTCCTTGGAAGCGCTTTCACAGGCGCAGCAACACTGGGGCTTTGCGCTTCTCTACCCACCAAATGTCACGGTCCTTCTCTTTCCGTCTCGTAGACACGAGCTGAGAAATTGCAAACGTCGAGCAATTGCTCCGAGATGAAAAGTGCCAGCACTGAAAGCTCTTGCTAGCCAGCCCCCTTCCTTGGAAGCGCTTTTGTAGGCCTAAGAACACTGGGGCTCTGGGCTTCTCTAGCCACCTAATCTTCTGCTCATCCTCTCGCACACTCTAAAGAGAGCTCAGGTGAGAAATTGCAAACGTCGAGCAATTGCTCAGAGATGAAAAGTGCCAGCACTGAAAGCTGTTGCTAGCCAGCACCCTTCCTTGGAAGCGCTTTCACAGGCGCAGCAACACTGGGGCTTTGCGCTTCTCTACCCACCAAACGTCACGGTCCTTCTCTTTCCGTCGGTAGACACGAGCTGAGAAATTGTAAATGTCCCGCAATTGCTCAGAGATGAAAAGTGCCAGCACTGAAAGCTCTTGCTAGCCAGCACCCTTCCTTGGAAGCGCTTTCACAGGCGCAGCAACACTGGGGCTTTGCGCTTCTATACGAACCAAGCATCACGGTCCTTCTCTTTCCGTCTCCTAGACACGAGCTGAGAAATTGCAAACGTCGAGCAATTGCTCCGAGATGAAAAGTGCCAGCACTGAAAGCTGTTGCTAGCCAGCACCCTTCCTTGGAAGCGCTTTTGCAGGCCTAAGAACACTGGGGCTCTGGGCTTCTCTAGCCACCTCATCTTCTGCTCATCCTCTCGCGCACTCTATAGAGAGCTCAGGTGAGAAATTGCAAACGTCGAGCAATTGCTCAGAGATGAAAAGTGCCAGCACTGAAAGCTCTTGCTAGCCAGCACCCTTCCTTGGAAGCGCTTTCACAGGCGCAGCAACACTGGGGCTTTGCGCTTCTCTAGCCACCAAACGTCACGGTCCTTCTCTTTCCGTCTCGTAGACACGAGCTGAGAAATTGCAAACGTCGAGCAATTGCTCAGAGATGAAAAGTGCCAGCACTGAAAGCTGTTGCTAGCCAGCACCCTTCCTTGGAAGCGCTTTCACAGGCGCAGCAACACTGGGGCTTTGCGCTTCTCTAGCCACCAAACATCACGGTCCTTCTCTTTCCGTCTCGTAGACACGAGCTGAGAAATTGCAAACGTCGAGCAATTGCTCAGAGATGAAAAGTGCCAGCACTGAAAGCTCTTGCTAGCCAGCACCCTTCCTTGGAAGCGCTTTCACAGGCGCAGCAACACTGGGGCTTTGCGCTTCTATACGCACCAAACGTCACGGTCCTTCTCTTTCCGTCTCGTAGACACGAGCTGAGAAATTGCAAACGTCGAGCAATTGCTCAGAGATGAAAAGTGCCAGCACTGAAAGCTGTTGCTAGCCAGCAGCCTTCCTTGGAAGCGCTTTTGTAGGCCTAAGAACACTGGGGCTCTGGGCTTCTCTAGCCACCTCATCTTCTGCTCATCCTCTCGCGCACTCTAAAGAGAGCTCAGGTGAGAAATTGCAAACGTGGAGCAATTGCTCAGAGATGAAAAGTGCCAGCACTGAAAGCTGTTGCTAGCCAGCACCCTTCCTTGGAAGCGCTTTCACAGGTGCAGCAACACTGGGGCTTTGCGCTTCTCTACCCACCAAATGTCACGGTCCTTCTCTTTCCGTCTCGTAGACACGAGCTGAGAAATTGCAAGCGTCGAGCAATTGCTCAGAGATGAAAAGTGCCAGCACTGAAAGCTGTTGCTAGCCAGCACCCTTCCTTGGAAGCGCTTTTGTAGGCCTAAGAACACTGGGGCTCTGGGCTTCTCTAGCCACCTCATCTTCTGCTCATCCTCTCGCGCACTCTAAAGAGAGCTCAGGTGAGAAATTGCAAACGTCGAGCAATTGCTCAGAGATGAAAAGTGCCAGCACTGAAAGCTCTTGCTAGCCAGCACCCTTCCTTGGAAGCGCTTTCACAGGCGCAGTAACACTGGGGCTTTGCGCTTCTCTAGCCACCAAACGTCACGGTCCTTCTCTTTCCGTCTCGTAGACATGAGCTGAGAAATTGCAAACGTCGAGCAATTGCTCAGAGATGAAAAGTGCCAGCACTGAAAGCTCTTGCTAGCCAGCACCCTTCCTTGGAAGCGCTTTTGTAGGCCTAAGAACACTGGGGCTCTGGGCTTCTCTAGCCACCTCATCTTCTGCTCATCCTCTCGCGCACTCTAAAGAGAGCTCAGGTGAGAAATTGC
The DNA here is from genome assembly GCA_037962945.1 of Sarcoramphus papa. Lineage (NCBI taxonomy): Eukaryota > Metazoa > Chordata > Aves > Accipitriformes > Cathartidae > Sarcoramphus > Sarcoramphus papa. The sequence goes on from JBBMRM010000108.1 coordinate 1,909,422, forward strand.
AAACGTGGAGCAATTGCTCAGAGATGAAAAGTGCCAGCACTGAAAGCTGTTGCTAGCCAGCACCCTTCCTCGGAAGCGCTTTCACAGGCGCAGCAACACTGGGGCTTTGCGCTTCTCTAGCCACCAAACGTCACGGTCCTTCCCTTTCCGTCGGTAGACACGAGCTGAGAAATTGTAAATGTCCAGCAATTGCTCAGAGATGAAAAGTGCCAGCACTGAAAGCTCTTGCTAGCCAGCACCCTTCCTTGGAAGCGCTTTCACAGGCGCAGCAACACTGGGGCTTTGCGCTTCTATACGCACCAAGCATCACGGTCATTCTCTTTCCGTCTCGTAGACACGAGCTGAGAAATTGCAAACGTCGAGCAATTGCTCAGAGATGAAAAGTGCCAGCACTGAAAGCTGTTGCTAGCCAGCCCCCTTCCTTGGAAGCGCTTTTGTAGGCCTAAGAACACTGGGGCTCTGGGCTTCTCTAGCCACCTAATCTTCTGCTCATCCTCTCGCGCACTCTAAAGAGAGCTCAGGTGAGAAATTGCAAACGTCCAGCAATTGCTCAGAGATGAAAAGTGCCAGCACTGAAAGCTCTTGCTAGCCAGCACCCTTCCTTGGAAGCGCTTTCACAGGCGCAGCAACACTGGGGCTTTGCGCTTCTATACGCACCAAACGTCACGGTCCTTCTCTTTCCGTCTCGTAGACACGAGCTGAGAAATTGCAAACGTCGAGCAATTGCTCAGAGATGAAAAGTGCCAGCACTGAAAGCTCTTGCTAGCCAGCACCCTTCCTTGGAAGCGCTTTTGTAGGCCTAAGAACACTGGGGCTCTGGGCTTCTCTAGCCACCTCATCTTCTGCTCATCCTCGCGCGCACTCTAAAGAGAGCTCAGGTGAGAAATTGCAAATGTCGAGCAATTGCTCAGAGATGAAAAGTGCCAGCACTGAAAGCTCTTGCTAGCCAGCACCCTTCCTTGGAAGCGCTTTCACAGGCGCAGTAACACTGGGGCTTTGCGCTTCTCTAGCCACCAAACGTCACGGTCCTTCTCTTTCCGTCGGTAGACACGAGCTGAGAAATTGCAAACGTGGAGCAATTGCTCAGAGATGAAAAGTGCCAGCACTGAAAGCTCTTGCTAGCCAGCACCCTTCCTTGGAAGCGCTTTCACAGGCGCAGCAACACTGGGGCTTTGCGCTTCTCTACGCACCAAATGTCACGGTCCTTCTCTTTCCGTCTTGTAGACACGAGCTGAGAAATTGCAAACGTCGAGCAATTGCTCAGAGATGAAAAGTGCCAGCACTGAAAGCTGTTGCTAGCCAGCACCCTTCCTTGGAAGCGCTTTTGTAGGCCTAAGAACACTGGGGCTCTGGGCCTCTCTAGCCACCTCATCTTCTGCTCATCCTCCCGCGCACTCTAAAGAGAGCTCAGGTGAGAAATTGCAAACGTCGAGCAATTGCTCAGAGATGAAAAGTGCCAGCACTGAAAGCTGTTGCTAGCCAGCACCCTTCCTTGGAAGCGCTTTCACAGGCGCAGCAACACTGGGGCTTTGCGCTTCTCTACCCACCAAAAGTCACGGTCTTTCTCTTTCCGTCGGTAGACACGAGCTGAGAAATTGCAAACGTCCAGCAATTGCTCCGAGATGAAAAGTGCCAGCACTGAAAGCTGTTGCTAGCCAGCCCCCTTCCTTGGAAGCGCTTTTGTAGGCCTAAGAACACTGGGGCTCTGGGCTTCTCTAGCCACCTCATCTTCTGCTCATCCTCTCGCGCACTCTAAAGAGAGCTCAGGTGAGAAATTGCAAACGTGGAGCAATTGCTCAGAGATGAAAAGTGCCAGCACTGAAAGCTGTTGCTAGCCAGCACCCTTCCTCGGAAGCGCTTTCACAGGCGCAGCAACACTGGGGCTTTGCGCTTCTCTAGCCACCAAACGTCACGGTCCTTCCCTTTCCGTCGGTAGACACGAGCTGAGAAATTGTAAATGTCCAGCAATTGCTCAGAGATGAAAAGTGCCAGCACTGAAAGCTCTTGCTAGCCAGCACCCTTCCTTGGAAGCGCTTTCACAGGCGCAGCAACACTGGGGCTTTGCGCTTCTATACGCACCAAGCATCACGGTCATTCTCTTTCCGTCTCGTAGACACGAGCTGAGAAATTGCAAACGTCGAGCAATTGCTCAGAGATGAAAAGTGCCAGCACTGAAAGCTGTTGCTAGCCAGCCCCCTTCCTTGGAAGCGCTTTTGTAGGCCTAAGAACACTGGGGCTCTGGGCTTCTCTAGCCACCTAATCTTCTGCTCATCCTCTCGCGCACTCTAAAGAGAGCTCAGGTGAGAAATTGCAAACGTCCAGCAATTGCTCAGAGATGAAAAGTGCCAGCACTGAAAGCTCTTGCTAGCCAGCACCCTTCCTTGGAAGCGCTTTCACAGGCGCAGCAACACTGGGGCTTTGCGCTTCTATACGCACCAAACGTCACGGTCCTTCTCTTTCCGTCTCGTAGACACGAGCTGAGAAATTGCAAACGTCGAGCAATTGCTCAGAGATGAAAAGTGCCAGCACTGAAAGCTCTTGCTAGCCAGCACCCTTCCTTGGAAGCGCTTTTGTAGGCCTAAGAACACTGGGGCTCTGGGCTTCTCTAGCCACCTCATCTTCTGCTCATCCTCGCGCGCACTCTAAAGAGAGCTCAGGTGAGAAATTGCAAATGTCGAGCAATTGCTCAGAGATGAAAAGTGCCAGCACTGAAAGCTCTTGCTAGCCAGCACCCTTCCTTGGAAGCGCTTTCACAGGCGCAGTAACACTGGGGCTTTGCGCTTCTCTAGCCACCAAACGTCACGGTCCTTCTCTTTCCGTCGGTAGACACGAGCTGAGAAATTGCAAACGTGGAGCAATTGCTCAGAGATGAAAAGTGCCAGCACTGAAAGCTGTTGCTAGCCAGCACCCTTCCTTGGAAGCGCTTTCACAGGCGCAGCAACACTGGGGCTTTGCGCTTCTCTACGCACCAAATGTCACGGTCCTTCTCTTTCCGTCTTGTAGACACGAGCTGAGAAATTGCAAACGTCGAGCAATTGCTCAGAGATGAAAAGTGCCAGCACTGAAAGCTGTTGCTAGCCAGCACCCTTCCTTGGAAGCGCTTTTGTAGGCCTAAGAACACTGGGGCTCTGGGCCTCTCTAGCCACCTCATCTTCTGCTCATCCTCCCGCGCACTCTAAAGAGAGCTCAGGTGAGAAATTGCAAACGTCGAGCAATTGCTCAGAGATGAAAAGTGCCAGCACTGAAAGCTGTTGCTAGCCAGCACCCTTCCTTGGAAGCGCTTTCACAGGCGCAGCAACACTGGGGCTTTGCGCTTCTCTACCCACCAAAAGTCACGGTCTTTCTCTTTCCGTCGGTAGACACGAGCTGAGAAATTGCAAACGTCCAGCAATTGCTCCGAGATGAAAAGTGCCAGCACTGAAAGCTGTTGCTAGCCAGCACCCTTCCTTGGAAGCGCTTTCACAGGCGCAGCAACACTGGGGCTTTGCGCTTCTCTACGCACCAAACGTCACGGTCCTTCTCTTTCCGTCTCGTAGACACGAGCTGAGAAATTGCAAACGTGGAGCAATTGCTCCGAGATGAAAAGTGCCAGCACTGAAAGCTGTTGCTAGCCAGCACCCTTCCTTGGAAGCGCTTTTGTAGGCCTAAGAACACTGGGGCTCTGGGCTTCTCTAGCCACCTCATCTTCTGCTCATCCTCGCGCGCACTCTAAAGAGAGCTCAGGTGAGAAATTGCAAATGTCGAGCAATTGCTCAGAGATGAAAAGTGCCAGCACTGAAAGCTGTTGCTAGCCAGCACCCTTCCTTGGAAGCGCTTTCACAGGCGCAGCAACACTGGGGCTTTGCGCTTCTCTACGCACCAAACGTCACGGTCCTTCTCTTTCCGTCTCCTAGACACGAGCTGAGAAATTGCAAACGTCGAGCAATTGCTCCGAGATGAAAAGTGCCAGCACTGAAAGCTGTTGCTAGCCAGCACCCTTCCTTGGAAGCGCTTTCACAGGCGCAGCAACACTGGGGCTTTGCGCTTCTGTACGCACCAAACGTCACGGTCCTTCTCTTTCCGTCTCGTAGACACGAGCTGAGAAATTGCAAACGTCGAGCAATTGCTCAGAGATGAAAAGTGCCAGCACTGAAAGCTCTTGCTGGCCAGCACCCTTCCTTGGAAGCGCTTTTGTAGGCCTAAGAACACTGGCGCTCTGGGCTTCTCTAGCCACCTCATCTTCTGCTCATCCTCGCGCGCACTCTAAAGAGAGCTCAGGTGAGAAATTGCAAACGTCGAGCAATTGCTCAGAGATGAAAAGTGCCAGCACTGAAAGCTGTTGCTAGCCAGCACCCTTCCTTGGAAGCGCTTTTGTAGGCCTAAGAACACTGGGGCTCTGGGCTTCTCTAGCCACCTCATCTTCTGCTCATCCTCCCGCGCACTCTAAAGAGAGCTCAGGTGAGAAATTGCAAACGTCGAGCAATTGCTCAGAGATGAAAAGTGCCAGCACTGAAAGCTCTTGCTAGCCAGCACCCTTCCTTGGAAGCGCTTTCACAGGCGCAGCAACACTGGGGCTTTGCGCTTCTCTAGCCACCAAACGTCACGGTCCTTCTCTTTCCGTCTCGTAGACATGAGCTGAGAAATTGCAAACGTCGAGCAATTGCTCAGAGATGAAAAGTGCCAGCACTGAAAGCTGTTGCTAGCCAGCACCCTTCCTTGGAAGCGCTTTCACAGGCGCAGCAACACTGGGGCTTTGCGCTTCTCTACGCACCAAACGTCACGGTCATTCTCTTTCCATCTCGTAGACACGAGCTGAGAAATTGCAAACGTCGAGCAATTGCTCAGAGATGAAAAGTGCCAGCACTGAAAGCTCTTGCTAGCCAGCACCCTTCCTTGGAAGCGCTTTCACAGGCGCAGCAACACTGGGGCTTTGCGCTTCTCTACCCACCAAACGTCACGGTCCTTCTCTTTCCGTCTCGTAGACACGAGCTGAGAAATTGCAAACGTCGAGCAATTGCTCAGAGATGAAAAGTGCCAGCACTGAAAGCTGTTGCTAGCCAGCACCCTTCCTTGGAAGCGCTTTCACAGGCGCAGCAACACTGGGGCTTTGCGCTTCTATACGCACCAAACGTCACGGTCCTTCTCTTTCCGTCTCGTAGACACGAGCTGAGAAATTGCAAACGTGGAGCAATTGCTCAGAGATGAAAAGTGCCAGCACTGAAAGCTCTTGCTAGCCAGCACCCTTCCTTGGAAGCGCTTTTGTAGGCCTAAGAACACTGGGGCTCTGGGCTTCTCTAGCCACCTCATCTTCTGCTCATCCTCTCGCGCACTCTAAAGAGAGCTCAGGTGAGAAATTGCAAACGTCGAGCAATTGCTCAGAGATGAAAAGTGCCAGCACTGAAAGCTGTTGCTAGCCAGCACCCTTCCTTGGAAGCGCTTTCACAGGTGCAGCAACACTGGGGCTTTGTGCTTCTATACGCACCAAATGTCACGGTCCTTCTCTTTCCGTCTCGTAGACACGAGCTGAGAAATTGCAAGCGTCGAGCAATTGCTCAGAGATGAAAAGTGCCAGCACTGAAAGCTGTTGCTAGCCAGCACCCTTCCTTGGAAGCGCTTTTGTAGGCCTAAGAACACTGGGGCTCTGGGCTTCTCTAGCCACCTCATCTTCTGCTCATCCTCTCGCGCACTCTAAAGAGAGCTCAGGTGAGAAATTGCAAACGTCGAGCAATTGCTCAGAGATGAAAAGTGCCAGCACTGAAAGCTGTTGCTAGCCAGCAGCCTTCCTCGGAAGCGCTTTCACAGGCGCAGCAACACTGGGGCTTTGCGCTTCTCTAGCCACCAAACGTCACGGTCCTTCTCTTTCCGTCTCCTAGACACGAGCTGAGAAATTGCAAACGTCGAGCAATTGCTCAGAGATGAAAAGTGCCAGCACTGAAAGCTGTTGCTAGCCAGCACCCTTCCTTGGAAGCGCTTTCACAGGCGCAGCAACACTGGGGCTTTGCGCTTCTCTAGCCACCAAACGTCACGGTCCTTCTCTTTCCGTCTCCTAGACACGAGCTGAGAAATTGCAAACGTCGAGCAATTGCTCAGAGATGAAAAGTGCCAGCACTGAAAGCTGTTGCTAGCCAGCACCCTTCCTTGGAAGCGCTTTCAAAGGCGCAGCAACACTGGGGCTTTGCGCTTCTATACGCACCAAATGTCACGGTCCTTCTCTTTCCGTCTGGTAGACACGAGCTGAGAAATTGCAAACGTCGAGCAATTGCTCAGAGATGAAAAGTGCCAGCACTGAAAGCTCTTGCTAGCCAGCACCCTTCCTTGGAAGCGCTTTTGTAGGCCTAAGAACACTGGGGCTCTGGGCTTCTCTAGCCACCTCATCTTCTGCTCATCCTCTCGCGCACTCTAAAGAGAGCTCAGGTGAGAAGTTGCAAACGTCGAGCAATTGCTCAGAGATGAAAAGTGCCAGCACTGAAAGCTGTTGCTAGCCAGCACCCTTCCTTGGAAGCGCTTTCACAGGTGCAGTAACACTGGGGCTTTGCACTTCTCTACGCACCAAACGTCACGGTCATTCTCTTTCTGTCTCGTAGACACGAGCTGAGAAATTGCAAACGTCGAGCAATTGCTCAGAGATGAAAAGTGCCAGCACTGAAAGCTCTTGCTAGCCAGCACCCTTCCTTGGAAGCGCTTTTGTAGGCCTAAGAACACTGGGGCTCTGGGCTTCTCTAGCCACCTCATCTTCTGCTCATCCTCCCGCGCACTCTAAAGAGAGCTCAGGTGAGAAATTGCAAACGTCGAGCAATTGCTCAGAGATGAAAAGTGCCAGCACTGAAAGCTGTAGCTAGCCAGCACCCTTCCTTGGAAGCGCTTTTGTAGGCCTAAGAACACTGGGGCTCTGGGCTTCTCTAGCCACCTCATCTTCTGCTCATCCTCCCGCGCACTCTAAAGAGAGCTCAGGTGAGAAATTGCAAACGTCGAGCAATTGCTCAGAGATGAAAAGTGCCAGCACTGAAAGCTCTTGCTAGCCAGCACCCTTCCTTGGAAGCGCTTTCACAGGCGCAGCAACACTGGGGCTTTGCGCTTCTCTAGCCACCAAACGTCACGGTCCTTCTCTTTCCGTCTCGTAGACACGAGCTGAGAAATTGCAAACGTCGAGCAATTGCTCAGAGATGAAAAGTGCCAGCACTGAAAGCTGTTGCTAGCCAGCACCCTTCCTTGGAAGCGCTTTCACAGGCGCAGCAACACTGGGGCTTTGCGCTTCTAAACGCAACAAGCATCACGGTCATTCTCTTTCCGTCTCGTAGACACGAGCTGAGAAATTGCAAACGTCGAGCAATTGCTCAGAGATGAAAAGTGCCAGCACTGAAAGCTGTTGCTAGCCAGCACCCTTCCTTGGAAGCGCTTTTGTAGGCCTAAGAACACTGGGGCTCTGGGCTTCTCTAGCCACCTCATCTTCTGCTCATCCTCGCGCGCACTCTAAAGAGAGCTCAGGTGAGAAATTGCAAACGTCGAGCAATTGCTCAGAGATGAAAAGTGCCAGCACTGAAAGCTCTTGCTAGCCAGCACCCTTCCTTGGAAGCGCTTTCACAGGCACAGCAACACTGGGGCTTTGCGCTTCTCTACCCACCAAAAGTCACGGTCCTTCTCTTTCCGTCAGTAGACACGAGCTGAGAAATTGCAAACGTCGAGCAATTGCTCAGAGATGAAAAGTGCCAGCACTGAAAGCTGTTGCTAGCCAGCACCCTTCCTTGGAAGCGCTTTTGTAGGCCTAAGAACACTGGGGCTCTGGGCTTCTCTAGCCACCTCATCTTCTGCTCATCCTCTCGCGCACTCTAAAGAGAGCTCAGGTGAGAAATTGCAAACGTCGAGCAATTGCTCAGAGATGAAAAGTGCCAGCACTGAAAGCTCTTGCTAGCCAGCACCCTTCCTTGGAAGCGCTTTCACAAGCGCAGTAACACTGGGGCTTTGCACTTCTCTACGCACCAAACGTCACGGTCATTCTCTTTCCGTCTCGTAGACACGAGCTGAGAAATTGCAAACGTCGAGCAATTGCTCAGAGGTGAAAAGTGCCAGCACTGAAAGCTCTTGCTAGCCAGCACCCTTCCTTGGAAGCGCTTCCACAGGCGCAGTAACACTGGGGCTTTGCGCTTCTCTAGCCACCAAACATCACGGTCATTCTCTTTCCGTCTCCTAGACACGAGCTGAGAAATTGCAAACGTCGAGCAATTGCTCAGAGATGAAAAGTGCCAGCACTGAAAGCTGTTGCTAGCCAGCACCCTTCCTTGGAAGCGCTTTTGTAGGCCTAAGCACACTGGGGCTCTGGGCTTCTCTAGCCACCTCATCTTCTGCTCATCCTCTCGCGCACTCTAAAGAGAGCTCAGGTGAGAAATTGCAAACGTCCAGCAATTGCTCAGAGATGAAAAGTGCCAGCACTGAAAGCTGTTGCTAGCCAGCACCCTTCCTTGGAAGCGCTTTCACAGGCGCAGCAACACTGGGGCTTTGCGCTTCTATACGCACCAAACGTCACGGTCCTTCTCTTTCCATCTTGTAGACACGAGCTGAGAAATTGCAAACGTCGAGCAATTGCTCCGAGATGAAAAGTGCCAGCACTGAAAGCTCTTGCTAGCCAGCACCCTTCCTTGGAAGCGCTTTCACAGGCGCAGCAACACTGGGGCTTTGCGCTTCTATACGCACCAAACGTCACGGTCCTTCTCTTTCCGTCGGTAGACACGAGCTGAGAAATTGCAAACGTCAAGCAATTGCTCAGAGATGAAAAGTGCCAGCACTGAAAGCTGTTGCTAGCCAGCACCCTTCCTTGGAAGCGCTTTTGTAGCCCTTAGAACACTGGGGCTCTGGGCTTCTCTAGCCACCTCATCTTCTGCTCATCCTCTCGCGCACTCTAAAGAGAGCTCAGGTGAGAAATTGCAAACGTCCAGCAATTGCTCAGAGATGAAAAGTGCCAGCACTGAAAGCTCTTGCTAGCCAGCACCCTTCCTTGGAAGCGCTTTCACAGGCGCAGCAACACTGGGGCTTTGCGCTTCTCTAGCCACCAAACGTCACGGTCCTTCTCTTTCCGTCTCCTAGACACGAGCTGAGAAATTGCAAACGTCGAGCAATTGCTCAGAGATGAAAAGTGCCAGCACTTAAAGCTCTTGCTAGCCAGCACCCTTCCTTGGAAGCGCTTTCACAGGCGCAGCAACACTGGGGCTTTGCGCTTCTCTACCCACCAAACGTCACGGTCCTTCTCTTTCCATCGGTAGACACGAGCTGAGAAATTGCAAACGTCGAGCAATTGCTCAGAGATGAAAAGTGCCAGCACTGAAAGCTCTTGCTAGCCAGCACCCTTCCTTGGAGGCGCTTTTGTAGGCCTAAGAACACTGGGGCTCTGGGCTTCTCTAGCCACCTCATCTTCTGCTCATCCTCTCGCGCACTCTAAAGAGAGATCAGGTGAGAAATTGCAAACGTCGAGCAATTGCTCAGAGATGAAAAGTGCCAGCACTGAAAGCTGTTGCTAGCCAGCACCCTTCCTTGGAAGCGCTTTCACAGGCGCAGCAACACTGGGGCTTTGCGCTTCTATACGCACCAAACGTCACGGTCCTTCTCTTTCCGTCTCGTAGACACGAGCTGAGAAATTGCAAACGTCGAGCAATTGCTCAGAGATGAAAAGTGCCAGCACTGAAAGCTCTTGCTAGCCAGCACCCTTCCTTGGAAGCGCTTTTGTAGGCCTAAGAACACTGGGGCTCTGGGCTTCTCTAGCCACCTCATCTTCTGCTCATCCTCTCGCGCACTCTAAAGAGAGCTCAGGTGAGAAATTGCAAACGTCGAGCAATTGCTCAGAGATGAAAAGTGCCAGCACTGAAAGCTGTTGCTAGCCAGCACCCTTCCTTGGAAGCGCTTTCACAGGTGCAGTAACACTGGGGCTTTGCACTTCTCTACGCACCAAATGTCACGGTCCTTCTCTTTCCGTCTCGTAGACACGAGCTGAGAAATTGCAAGCGTCGAGCAATTGCTCAGAGATGAAAAGTGCCAGCACTGAAAGCTCTTGCTAGCCAGCACCCTTCCTTGGAAGCGCTTTTGTAGGCCTAAGAACACTGGGGCTCTGGGCTTCTCTAGCCACCTCATCTTCTGCTCATCCTCTCGCGCACTCTAAAGAGAGCTCAGGTGAGAAATTGCAAACGTCGAGCAATTGCTCAGAGATGAAAAGTGCCAGCACTGAAAGCTCTTGCTAGCCAGCACCCTTCCTTGGAAGCGCTTTCACAGGCGCAGTAACACTGGGGCTTTGCGCTTCTCTAGCCACCAAACGTCACGGTCCTTCTCTTTCCGTCTCGTAGACACGAGCTGAGAAATTGCAAACGTCGAGCAATTGCTCAGAGATGAAAAGTGCCAGCACTGAAAGCTCTTGCTAGCCAGCACCCTTCCTTGGAAGCGCTTTTGTAGGCCTAAGAACACTGGGGCTCTGGGCTTCTCTAGCCACCTAATCTTCTGCTCATCCTCTCGCGCACTCTAAAGAGAGCTCAGGTGAGAAATTGCAAACGTGGAGCAATTGCTCAGAGATGAAAAGTGCCAGCACTGAAAGCTGTTGCTAGCCAGCACCCTTCCTCGGAAGCGCTTTCACAGGCGCAGCAACACTGGGGCTTTGCGCTTCTCTAGCCACCAAACGTCACGGTCCTTCTCTTTCCGTCGGTAGACACGAGCTGAGAAATTGCAAACGTCGAGCAATTGCTCAGAGATGAAAAGTGCCAGCACTGAAAGCTGTTGCTAGCCAGCACCCTTCCTTGGAAGCGCTTTCACAGGCGCAGCAACACTGGGGCTTTGCGCTTCTATACGCACCAAGCATCACGGTCCTTCTCTTTCCGTCTTGTAGACACGAGCTGAGAAATTGCAAACGTCGAGCAATTGCTCAGAGATGAAAAGTGCCAGCACTGAAAGCTGTTGCTAGCCAGCACCCTTCCTTGGAAGCGCTTTTGTAGGCCTAAGAACACTGGGGCTCTGGGCTTCTCTAGCCACCTCATCTTCTGCTCATCCTCTCGCGCACTCTAAAGAGAGCTCAGGTGAGAAGTTGCAAACGTCGAGCAATTGCTCAGAGATGAAAAGTGCCAGCACTGAAAGCTGTTGCTAGCCAGCACCCTTCCTTGGAAGCGCTTTCACAGGTGCAGTAACACTGGGGCTTTGCACTTCTCTACGCACCAAACGTCACGGTCATTCTCTTTCTGTCTCGTAGACACGAGCTGAGAAATTGCAAACGTCGAGCAATTGCTCAGAGATGAAAAGTGCCAGCACTGAAAGCTGTTGCTAGCCAGCACCCTTCCTTGGAAGCGCTTTTGTAGGCCTAAGAACACTGGGGCTCTGGGCTTCTCTAGCCACCTCATCTTCTGCTCATCCTCGCGCGCACTCTAAAGAGAGCTCAGGTGAGAAATTGCAAACGTCCAGCAATTGCTCAGAGATGAAAAGTGCCAGCACTGAAAGCTCTTGCTAGCCAGCACCCTTCCTTGGAAGCGCTTTCACAGGCGCAGCAACACTGGGGCTTTGCGCTTCTATACGCACCAAACGTCACGGTCCTTCTCTTTCCATCTTGTAGACACGAGCTGAGAAATTGCAAACGTCGAGCAATTGCTCCGAGATGAAAAGTGCCAGCACTGAAAGCTCTTGCTAGCCAGCACCCTTCCTTGGAAGCGCTTTCACAGGCGCAGCAACACTGGGGCTTTGCGCTTCTATACGCACCAAACGTCACGGTCCTTCTCTTTCCGTCGGTAGACACGAGCTGAGAAATTGCAAACGTCAAGCAATTGCTCAGAGATGAAAAGTGCCAGCACTGAAAGCTGTTGCTAGCCAGCACCCTTCCTTGGAAGCGCTTTTGTAGCCCTTAGAACACTGGGGCTCTGGGCTTCTCTAGCCACCTCATCTTCTGCTCATCCTCTCGCGCACTCTAAAGAGAGTTCAGGTGAGAAATTGCAAACGTCCAGCAATTGCTCAGAGATGAAAAGTGCCAGCACTGAAAGCTCTTGCTAGCCAGCACCCTTCCTTGGAAGCGCTTTCACAGGCGCAGCAACACTGGGGCTTTGCGCTTCTCTAGCCACCAAACGTCACGGTCCTTCTCTTTCCGTCTCCTAGACACGAGCTGAGAAATTGCAAACGTCGAGCAATTGCTCAGAGATGAAAAGTGCCAGCACTGAAAGCTGTTGCTAGCCAGCACCCTTCCTTGGAAGCGCTTTCACAGGCGCAGCAACACTGGGGCTTTGCGCTTCTCTACCCACCAAACGTCACGGTCCTTCTCTTTCCATCGGTAGACACGAGCTGAGAAATTGCAAACGTCGAGCAATTGCTCAGAGATGAAAAGTGCCAGCACTGAAAGCTCTTGCTAGCCAGCACCCTTCCTTGGAGGCGCTTTTGTAGGCCTAAGAACACTGGGGCTCTGGGCTTCTCTAGCCACCTCATCTTCTGCTCATCCTCTCGCGCACTCTAAAGAGAGATCAGGTGAGAAATTGCAAACGTCGAGCAATTGCTCAGAGATGAAAAGTGCCAGCACTGAAAGCTGTTGCTAGCCAGCACCCTTCCTTGGAAGCGTTTTCACAGGTGCAGCAACACTGGGGCTTTGTGCTTCTATACGCACCAAAAGTCATGGTCCTTCTCTTTCCGTCTTGTAGACACGAGCTGAGAAATTGCAAACGTCGAGCAATTGCTCAGAGATGAAAAGTGCCAGCACTGAAAGCTGTTGCTAGCCAGCACCCTTCCTTGGAAGCGCTTTTGTAGGCCTAAGAACACTGGGGCTCTGGGCTTCTCTAGCCACCTCATCTTCTGCTCATCCTCGCGCGCACTCTAAAGAGAGCTCAGGTGAGAAATTGCAAACGTCGAGCAATTGCTCAGAGATGAAAAGTGCCAGCACTGAAAGCTCTTGCTAGACAGCACCCTTCCTTGGAAGCGTTTTCACAGGCGCAGCAACACTGGGGCTTTGCGCTTCTCTAGCCACCAAACGTCACGGTCCTTCTCTTTCCGTCTCGTAGACACGAGCTGAGAAATTGCAAACGTCCAGCAATTGCTCCGAGATGAAAAGTGCCAGCACTGAAAGCTGTTGCTAGCCAGCACCCTTCCTTGGAAGCGCTTTTGTAGGCCTAAGAACACTGGGGCTCTGGGCTTCTCTAGCCACCTCATCTTCTGCTCATCCTCTCGCGCACTCTAAAGAGAGCTCAGGTGAGAAATTGCAAACGTCCAGCAATTGCTCAGAGATGAAAAGTGCCAGCACTGAAAGCTCTTGCTAGCCAGCACCCTTCCTTGGAAGCGCTTTCACAGGCGCAGCAACACTGGGGCTTTGCGCTTCTCTACCCACCAAACGTCACGGTCCTTCTCTTTCCGTCGGTAGACACGAGCTGAGAAATTGTAAATGTCCAGCAATTGCTCAGAGATGAAAAGTGCCAGCACTGAAAGCTCTTGCTAGCCAGCACCCTTCCTTGGAAGCGCTTTTGTAGGCCTAAGAACACTGGGGCTCTGGGCTTCTCTAGCCACCTCATCTTCTGCTCATCCTCTCGCGCACTCTAAAGAGAGCTCAGGTGAGAAATTGCAAACGTCGAGCAATTGCTCAGAGATGAAAAGTGCCAGCACTGAAAGCTGTTGCTAGCCAGCACCCTTCCTTGGAAGCGCTTTTGTAGGCCTAAGAACACTGGGGCTCTGGGCTTCTCTAGCCACCTCATCTTCTGCTCATCCTCTCGCGCACTCTAAAGAGAGCTCAGGTGAGAAATTACAAACGTCGAGCAATTGCTCAGAGATGAAAAGTGCCAGCACTGAAAGCTCTTGCTAGCCAGCACCCTTCCTTGGAAGCGCTTTCACAGGCGCAGCAACACTGGGGCTTTGCGCTTCTCTACCCACCAAACGTCACGGTCCTTCTCTTTCCGTCTCGTAGACACGAGCTGAGAAATTGCAAACGTGGAGCAATTGCTCAGAGATGAAAAGTGCCAGCACTGAAAGCTGTTGCTAGCCAGCACCCTTCCTTGGAAGCGCTTTTGTAGGCCTAAGAACACTGGGGCTCTGGGCTTCTCTAGCCACCTCATCTTCTGCTCATCCTCTCGCGCACTCTAAAGAGAGCTCAGGTGAGAAATTGCAAACGTCGAGCAATTGCTCAGAGATGAAAAGTGCCAGCACTGAAAGCTCTTGCTAGCCAGCACCCTTCCTTGGAAGCGCTTTCACAGGCGCAGCAACACTGGGGCTTTGCGCTTCTCTAGCCACCAAACGTCACGGTCCTTCTCTTTCCGTCTTGTAGACACGAGCTGAGAAATTGCAAACGTCCAGCAATTGCTCCGAGATGAAAAGTGCCAGCACTGAAAGCTGTTGCTAGCCAGCACCCTTCCTTGGAAGCGCTTTTGTAGGCCTAAGAACACTGGGGCTCTGGGCTTCTCTAGCCACCTAATCTTCTGCTCATCCTCTCGCGCACTCTAAAGAGAGCTCAGGTGAGAAATTGCAAACGTGGAGCAATTGCTCAGAGATGAAAAGTGCCAGCACTGAAAGCTGTTGCTAGCCAGCACCCTTCCTCGGAAGCGCTTTCACAGGCGCAGCAACACTGGGGCTTTGCGCTTCTCTAGCCACCAAACGTCACGGTCCTTCTCTTTCCGTCGGTAGACACGAGCTGAGAAATTGTAAATGTCCAGCAATTGCTCAGAGATGAAAAGTGCCAGCACTGAAAGCTGTTGCTAGCCAGCACCCTTCCTTGGAAGCGCTTTCACAGGCGCAGCAACACTGGGGCTTTGCGCTTCTATACGCACCAAGCATCACGGTCATTCTCTTTCCGTCTCGTAGACACGAGCTGAGAAATTGCAAACGTCCAGCAATTGCTCCGAGATGAAAAGTGCCAGCACTGAAAGCTCTTGCTAGCCAGCACCCTTCCTTGGAAGCGCTTTTGTAGGCCTAAGAACACTGGGGCTCTGGGCTTCTCTAGCCACCTCATCTTCTGCTCATCCTCTCGCGCACTCTAAAGAGAGCTCAGGTGAGAAATTGCAAACGTCGAGCAATTGCTCAGAGATGAAAAGTGCCAGCACTGAAAGCTGTTGCTAGCCAGCACCCTTCCTTGGAAGCGCTTTCACAGGCGCAGCAACACTGGGGCTTTGCGCTTCTATACGCACCAAACGTCACGGTCCGTCTCTTTCCGTCTCGTAGACACTAGCTGAGAAATTGCAAACGTCGAGCAATTGCTCAGAGATGAAAAGTGCCAGCACTGAAAGCTGTTGCTAGCCAGCACCCTTCCTTGGAAGCGCTTTTGTAGGCCTAAGAACACTGGGGCTCTGGGCTTCTCTAGCCACCTCATCTTCTGCTCATCCTCGCGCGCACTCTAAAGAGAGCTCAGGTGAGAAATTGCAAACGTCCAGCAATTGCTCAGAGATGAAAAGTGCCAGCACTGAAAGCTGTTGCTAGCCAGCACCCTTCCTTGGAAGCGCTTTCACAGGCGCAGCAACACTGGGGCTTTGCGCTTCTATACGCACCAAACGTCACGGTCCTTCTCTTTCCGTCGGTAGACACGAGCTGAGAAATTGCAAACGTGGAGCAATTGCTCAGAGATGAAAAGTGCCAGCACTGAAAGCTGTTGCTAGCCAGCACCCTTCCTTGGAAGCGCTTTCACAGGCGCAGCAACACTGGGGCTTTGCGCTTCTCTACCCACCAAATGTCACGGTCCTTCTCTTTCCGTCTTGTAGACACGAGCTGAGAAATTGCAAACGTCGAGCAATTGCTCAGAGATGAAAAGTGCCAGCACTGAAAGCTGTTGCTAGCCAGCACCCTTCCTTGGAAGCGCTTTTGTAGGCCTAAGAACACTGGGGCTCTGGGCTTCTCTAGCCACCTCATCTTCTGCTCATCCTCGCGCGCACTCTAAAGAGAGCTCAGGTGAGAAATTGCAAACGTCGAGCAATTGCTCAGAGATGAAAAGTGCCAGCACTGAAAGCTGTTGCTAGCCAGCACCCTTCCTTGGAAGCGCTTTCACAGGTGCAGCAACACTGGGGCTTTGTGCTTCTATACGCACCAAACGTCACGGTCCTTCTCTTTCCGTCTCCTAGACACGAGCTGAGAAATTGCAAGCGTCGAGCAATTGCTCAGAGATGAAAAGTGCCAGCACTGAAAGCTGTTGCTAGCCAGCCCCCTTCCTTGGAAGCGCTTTTGTAGCCCTTAGAACACTGGGGCTCTGGGCTTCTCTAGCCACCTCATCTTCTGCTCATCCTCTCGCGCACTCTAAAGAGAGCTCAGGTGAGAAATTGCAAACGTCGAGCAATTGCTCAGAGATGAAAAGTGCCAGCACTGAAAGCTCTTGCTAGCCAGCACCCTTCCTTGGAAGCGCTTTCACAGGCGCAGCAACACTGGGGCTTTGCGCTTCTCTAGCCACCAAACGTCACGGTCCTTCTCTTTCCGTCTTGTAGACACGAGCTGAGAAATTGCAAACGTCCAGCAATTGCTCCGAGATGAAAAGTGCCAGCACTGAAAGCTGTTGCTAGCCAGCACCCTTCCTTGCAAGCGCTTTTGTAGGCCTAAGAACACTGGGGCTCTGGGCTTCTCTAGCCACCTAATCTTCTGCTCATCCTCTCGCGCACTCTAAAGAGAGCTCAGGTGAGAAATTGCAAACGTGGAGCAATTGCTCAGAGATGAAAAGTGCCAGCACTGAAAGCTGTTGCTAGCCAGCACCCTTCCTCGGAAGCGCTTTCACAGGCGCAGCAACACTGGGGCTTTGCGCTTCTCTAGCCACCAAACGTCACGGTCCTTCTCTTTCCGTCGGTAGACACGAGCTGAGAAATTGTAAATGTCCAGCAATTGCTCAGAGATGAAAAGTGCCAGCACTGAAAGCTGTTGCTAGCCAGCACCCTTCCTTGGAAGCGCTTTCACAGGCGCAGCAACACTGGGGCTTTGCGCTTCTATACGCACCAAGCATCACGGTCATTCTCTTTCCGTCTCGTAGACACGAGCTGAGAAATTGCAAACGTCCAGCAATTGCTCCGAGATGAAAAGTGCCAGCACTGAAAGCTCTTGCTAGCCAGCACCCTTCCTTGGAAGCGCTTTTGTAGGCCTAAGAACACTGGGGCTCTGGGCTTCTCTAGCCACCTCATCTTCTGCTCATCCTCTCGCGCACTCTAAAGAGAGCTCAGGTGAGACATTGCAAACGTCGAGCAATTGCTCAGAGATGAAAAGTGCCAGCACTGAAAGCTCTTGCTAGCCAGCACCCTTCCTTGGAAGCGCTTTCACAGGCGCAGCAACACTGGGGCTTTGCGCTTCTATACGCACCAAACGTCACGGTCCGTCTCTTTCCGTCTCGTAGACACTAGCTGAGAAATTGCAAACGTCGAGCAATTGCTCAGAGATGAAAAGTGCCAGCACTGAAAGCTGTTGCTAGCCAGCACCCTTCCTTGGAAGCGCTTTTGTAGGCCTAAGAACACTGGGGCTCTGGGCTTCTCTAGCCACCTCATCTTCTGCTCATCCTCGCGCGCACTCTAAAGAGAGCTCAGGTGAGAAATTGCAAACGTCCAGCAATTGCTCAGAGATGAAAAGTGCCAGCACTGAAAGCTGTTGCTAGCCAGCACCCTTCCTTGGAAGCGCTTTCACAGGCGCAGCAACACTGGGGCTTTGCGCTTCTATACGCACCAAACGTCACGGTCCTTCTCTTTCCGTCGGTAGACACGAGCTGAGAAATTGCAAACGTGGAGCAATTGCTCAGAGATGAAAAGTGCCAGCACTGAAAGCTGTTGCTAGCCAGCACCCTTCCTTGGAAGCGCTTTCACAGGCGCAGCAACACTGGGGCTTTGCGCTTCTCTACCCACCAAAAGTCACGGTCCTTCTCTTTCCGTCGGTAGACACGAGCTGAGAAATTGCAAACGTTGAGCAATTGCTCAGAGATGAAAAGTGCCAGCACTGAAAGCTGTTGCTAGCCAGCACCCTTCCTTGGAAGCGCTTTTGTAGGCCTAAGAACACTGGGGCTCTGGGCTTCTCTAGCCACCTCATCTTCTGCTCATCCTCCCGCGCACTCTAAAGAGAGCTCAGGTGAGAAATTGCAAACGTCGAGCAATTGCTCAGAGATGAAAAGTGCCAGCACTGAAAGCTCTTGCTAGCCAGCACCCTTCCTTGGAAGCGCTTTTGTAGGCCTAAGAACACTGGGGCTCTGGGCTTCTCTAGCCACCTAATCTTCTGCTCATCCTCCCGCGCACTCTAAAGAGAGCTCAGGTGAGAAATTGCAAACGTCGAGCAATTGCTCAGAGATGAAAAGTGCCAGCACTGAAAGCTCTTGCTAGCCAGCACCCTTCCTTGGAAGCGCTTTCACAGGCGCAGCAACACTGGGGCTTTGCGTTTCTAAACGCAACAAGCATCACGGTCATTCTCTTTCCGTCTCGTAGACACGAGCTGAGAAATTGCAAACGTCGAGCAATTGCTCAGAGATGAAAAGTGCCAGCACTGAAAGCTGTTGCTAGCCAGCACCCTTCCTTGGAAGCGCTTTTGTAGGCCTAAGAACACTGGGGCTCTGGGCTTCTCTAGCCACCTCATCTTCTGCTCATCCTCTCGCGCACTCTAAAGAGAGCTCAGGTGAGAAATTGCAAACGTCCAGCAATTGCTCAGAGATGAAAAGTGCCAGCACTGAAAGCTCTTGCTAGCCAGCACCCTTCCTTGGAAGCGCTTTCACAGGCGCAGTAACACTGGGACTTTGCGCTTCTGTACGCACCAAACGTCACGGTCCTTCTCTTTCCGTCGGTAGACACGAGCTGAGAAATTGCAAACGTCGAGCAATTGCTCAGAGATGAAAAGTGCCAGCACTGAAAGCTGTTGCTAGCCAGCACCCTTCCTTGGAAGCGCTTTTGTAGGCCTAAGAACACTGGGGCTCTGGGCTTCTGTAGCCACCTCATCTTCTGCTCATCCTCTCGCGCACTCTAAAGAGAGCTCAGGTGAGAAATTGCAAACGTCGAGCAATTGCTCAGAGATGAAAAGTGCCAGCACTGAAACCTGTTGCTAGCCAGCACCCTTCCTTGGAAGCGCTTTCACAGGCGCAGCAACACTGGGGCTTTGCGCTTCTCTACCCACCAAAAATCACGGTCCTTCTCTTTCCGTCGGTAGACACGAGCTGAGAAATTGCAAACGTGGAGCAATTGCTCAGAGATGAAAAGTGCCAGCACTGAAAGCTGTTGCTAGCCAGCACCCTTCCTTGGAAGCGCTTTCACAGGCGCAGTAACACTGGGGCTTTGCACTTGTCTACGCACCAAACGTCACGGTCATTCTCTTTCTGTCTCGTAGACACGAGCTGAGAAATTGCAAACGTCGAGCAATTGCTCCGAGATGAAAAGTGCCAGCACTGAAAGCTGTTGCTAGCCAGCACCCTTCCTTGGAAGCGCTTTTGTAGGCCTAAGAACACTGGGGCTCTGGGCTTCTCTAGCCACCTCATCTTCTGCTCATCCTCCCGCGCACTCTAAAGAGAGCTCAGGTGAGAAATTGCAAACGTCGAGCAATTGCTCAGAGATGAAAAGTGCCAGCACTGAAAGCTCTTGCTAGCCAGCACCCTTCCTTGGAAGCGCTTTTGTAGGCCTAAGAACACTGGGGCTCTGGGCTTCTCTAGCCACCTCATCTTCTGCTCATCCTCCCGCGCACTCTAAAGAGAGCTCAGGTGAGAAATTGCAAACGTCCAGCAATTGCTCAGAGATGAAAAGTGCCAGCACTGAAAGCTGTTGCTAGCCAGCACCCTTCCTTGGAAGCGCTTTCACAGGCGCAGCAACACTGGGGCTTTGCGCTTCTAAACGCAACAAGCATCACGGTCATTCTCTTTCCGTCTCGTAGACACGAGCTGAGAAATTGCAAACGTCGAGCAATTGCTCAGAGATGAAAAGTGCCAGCACTGAAAGCTGTTGCTAGCCAGCACCCTTCCTTGGAAGCGCTTTTGTAGGCCTAAGAACACTGGGGCTCTGGGCTTCTCTAGCCACCTCATCTTCTGCTCATCCTCTCGCGCACTCGAAAGAGAGCTCAGGGGAGAAATTGCAAACGTCGAGCAATTGCTCAGAGATGAAAAGTGCCAGCACTGAAAGCTCTTGCTAGCCAGCACCCTTCCTTGGAAGCGCTTTCACAGGCGCAGCAACACTGGGGCTTTGCGCTTCTCTAGCCACCAAAAGTCACGGTCCTTCTCTTTCCGTCGGTAGAGACGAGCTGAGAAATTGCAAACGTGGAGCAATTGCTCAGAGATGAAAAGTGCCAGCACTGAAAGCTGTTGCTAGCCAGCACCCTTCCTTGGAAGCGCTTTTGTAGGCCTAAGAACACTGGGGCTCTGGGCTTCTCTAGCCACATCATCTTCTGCTCATCCTCTCGCGCACTCTAAAGAGAGCTCAGGTGAGAAATTGCAAACGTCGAGCAATTGCTCAGAGATGAAAAGTGCCAGCACTGAAAGCTGTTGCTAGCCAGCACCCTTCCTTGGAAGCGCTTTCACAGGCGCAGTAACACTGGGGCTTTGCACTTCTGTACGTACCAAACGTCACGGTCATTCTCTTTCTGTCTCGTAGACACGAGCTGAGAAATTGCAAACGTCGAGCAATTGCTCAGAGATGAAAAGTGCCAGCACTGAAAGCTCTTGCTAGCCAGCACCCTTCCTTGGAAGCGCTTTTGTAGGCCTAAGAACACTGGGGCTCTGGGCTTCTCTAGCCACCTCATCTTCTGCTCATCCTCCCGCGCACTCTAAAGAGAGCTCAGGTGAGAAATTGCAAACGTGGAGCAATTGCTCAGAGATGAAAAGTGCCAGCACTGAAAGCTCTTGCTAGCCAGCACCCTTCCTTGGAAGCGCTTTCACAGGCGCAGTAACACTGGGGCTTTGCACTTCTCTACGCACCAAACGTCACGGTCATTCTCTTTCTGTGTCATAGACACGAGCTGAGAAATTGCAAACGTGGAGCAATTGCTCAGAGATGAAAAGTGCCAGCACTGAAAGCTCTTGCTAGCCAGCACCCTTCCTTGGAAGCGCTTTCACAGGCGCAGCAGCACTGGGGCTTTGCGCTTCTAAACGCAACAAGCATCACGGTCATTCTCTTCCCGTCTCGTAGACACGAGCTGAGAAATTGCAAACGTCGAGCAATTGCTCAGAGATGAAAAGTGCCAGCACTGAAAGCTGTTGCTAGCCAGCACCCTTCCTTGGAAGCGCTTTTGTAGGCCTAAGAACACTGGGGCTCTGGGCTTCTCTAGCCACCTCATCTTCTGCTCATCCTCTCGCGCACTCTAAAGAGAGCTCAGGTGAGAAATTGCAAACGACGAGCAATTGCTCAGAGATGAAAAGTGCCAGCACTGAAAGCTCTTGCTAGCCAGCACCCTTCCTTGGAAGCGCTTTTGTAGGCCTAAGAACACTGGGGCTCTGGGCTTCTCTAGCCACCTCATCTTCTGCTCATCCTCTCGCGCACTCTAAAGAGAGCTCAGGTGAGAAATTGCAAACGTCGAGCAATTGCTCAGAGATGAAAAGTGCCAGCACTGAAAGCTCTTGCTAGCCAGCACCCTTCCTTGGAAGCGCTTTCACAGGCGCAGTAACACTGGGACTTTGCGCTTCTATACGCACCAAACGTCACGGTCCTTCTCTTTCCGTCTCCTAGACACGAGCTGAGAAATTGCAAACGTCGAGCAATTGCTCAGAGATGAAAAGTGCCAGCACTGAAAGCTCTTGCTAGCCAGCACCCTTCCTTGCAAGCGCTTTTGTAGGCCTAAGAACACTGGGGCTCTGGGCTTCTCTAGCCACCTCATCTTCTGCTCATCCTCTCGCGCACTCTAAAGAGAGCTCAGGTGAGAAATTGCAAACGTCCAGCAATTGCTCAGAGATGAAAAGTGCCAGCACTGAAAGCTGTTGCTAGCCAGCACCCTTCCTTGGAAGCGCTTTCACAGGCGCAGCAACACTGGGGCTTTGCGCTTCTCTACCCACCAAAAGTCACGGTCCTTCTCTTTCCGTCGGTAGACACGAGCTGAGAAATTGCAAACGTCGAGCAATTGCTCAGAGATGAAAAGTGCCAGCACTGAAAGCTGTTGCTAGCCAGCACCCTTCCTTGGAAGCGCTTTTGTAGGCCTAAGAACACTGGGGCTCTGGGCTTCTCTAGCCACCTCATCTTCTGCTCATCCTCTCGCGCACTCTAAAGAGAGCTCAGGTGAGAAATTGCAAACGTCGAGCAATTGCTCAGAGATGAAAAGTGCCAGCACTGAAAGCTGTTGCTAGCCAGCACCCTTCCTTGCAAGCGCTTTCACAGGCGCAGCAACACTGGGGCTTTGCGCTTCTATACGCACCAAATGTCACGGTCCTTCTCTTTCCGTCTTGTAGACACGAGCTGAGAAATTGCAAACGTCGAGCAATTGCTCAGAGATGAAAAGTGCCAGCACTGAAAGCTCTTGCTAGCCAGCACCCTTCCTTGGAAGCGCTTTCACAGGCGCAGTAACACTGGGGCTTTGCACTTCTCTAGCCACCAAACGTCACGGTCATTCTCTTTCTGTCTCATAGACACGAGCTGAGAAATTGCAAACGTGGAGCAATTGCTCAGAGATGAAAAGTGCGAGCACTGAAAGCTCTTGCTAGCCAGCACCCTTCCTTGGAAGCGCTTTCACAGGCGCAGCAACACTGGGGCTTTGCGCTTCTAAACGCACCAAACGTCACGGTCCTTCTCTTTCCGTCTCGTAGACACGAGCTGAGAAATTGCAAACGTCCAGCAATTGCTCAGAGATGAAAAGTGCCAGCACTGAAAGCTGTTGCTAGCCAGCACCCTTCCTTGGAAGCGCTTTTGTAGGCCTAAGAACACTGGGGCTCTGGGCTTCTCTAGCCACCTCATCTTCTGCTCATCCTCTCGCGCACTCTAAAGAGAGCTCAGGTGAGAAATTGCAAAAGTCGAGCAATTGCTCAGAGATGAAAAGTGCCAGCACTGAAAGCTCTTGCTAGCCAGCACCCTTCCTTGGAAGCGCTTTCACAGGCGCAGCAACACTGGGGCTTTGCGCTTCTCCAGCCACCAAACGTCACGGTCCTTCTCTTTCCGTCTCGTAGACACGAGCTGAGAAATTGCAAACGTCGAGCAATTGCTCAGAGATGAAAAGTGCCAGCACTGAAAGCTCTTGCTAGCCAGCACCCTTCCTTGGAAGCGCTTTTGTAGGCCTAAGAACACTGGGGCTCTGGGCTTCTCTAGCCACCTCATCTTCTGCTCATCCTCTCGCGCACTCTAAAGAGAGCTCAGGTGAGAAATTGCAAACGTCCAGCAATTGCTCCGAGATGAAAAGTGCCAGCACTGAAAGCTCTTGCTAGCCAGCACCCTTCCTTGGAAGCGCTTTCACAGGCGCAGCAACACTGGGGCTTTGCGCTTCTATACGCACCAAATGTCACGGTCCTTCTCTTTCCGTCTTGTAGACACGAGCTGAGAAATTGCAAACGTCGAGCAATTGCTCCGAGATGAAAAGTGCCAGCACTGAAAGCTGTTGCTAGCCAGCACCCTTCCTTGGAAGCGCTTTCACAGGCGCAGGAACACTGGGGCTTTGCGCTTCTCTAGCCACCAAGCGTCACGGTCCTTCTCTTTCCATCTCGTAGACACGAGCTGAGAAATTGCAAACGTCGAGCAATTGCTCAGAGATGAAAAGTGCCAGCACTGAAAGCTGTTGCTAGCCAGCACCCTTCCTTGGAAGCGCTTTCACAGGCGCAGCAACACTGGGGCTTTGCGCTTCTATACGCACCAAACGTCACGGTCCTTCTCTTTCCGTCTCGTAGACACGAGCTGAGAAATTGCAAACGTCCAGCAATTGCTCAGAGATGAAAAGTGCCAGCACTGAAAGCTCTTGCTAGCCAGCACCCTTCCTTGGAAGCGCTTTTGTAGGCCTAAGAACACTGGGGCTCTGGGCTTCTCTAGCCACCTCATCTTCTGCTCATCCTCTCGCGCACTCTAAAGAGAGCTCAGGGGAGAAATTGCAAACGTCGAGCAATTGCTCAGAGATGAAAAGTGCCAGCACTGAAAGCTCTTGCTAGCCAGCACCCTTCCTTGGAAGCGCTTTCACAGGCGCAGCAACACTGGGGCTTTGCGCTTCTCTAGCCACCAAACGTCACGGTCCTTCTCTTTCCGTCGGTAGACACGAGCTGAGAAATTGCAAACGTCGAGCAATTGCTCAGAGATGAAAAGTGCCAGCACTGAAAGCTCTTGCTAGCCAGCACCCTTCCTTGGAAGCGCTTTCACAGGCGCAGCAACACTGGGGCTTTGCGCTTCTCTACCCACCAAACGTCACGGTCCTTCTCTTTCCGTCTTGTAGACACGAGCTGAGAAATTGCAAACGTCGAGCAATTGCTCAGAGATGAAAAGTGCCAGCACTGAAAGCTGTTGCTAGCCAGCACCCTTCCTTGGAAGCGCTTTCACAGGCGCAGCAACACTGGGGCTTTGCGCTTCTATACGCACCAAACGTCACGGTCCTTCTCTTTCCGTCTCGTAGACACGAGCTGAGAAATTGCAAACGTCCAGCAATTGCTCAGAGATGAAAAGTGCCAGCACTGAAAGCTGTTGCTAGCCAGCACCCTTCCTTGGAAGCGCTTTCACAAGCGCAGTAACACTGGGGCTTTGCACTTCTCTACGCACCAAACGTCACGGTCCTTCTCTTTCTGTCGGTAGACACGAGCTGAGAAATTGCAAACGTCAAGCAATTGCTCAGAGATGAAAAGTGCCAGCACTGAAAGCTCTTGCTAGCCAGCACCCTTCCTTGGAAGCGCTTTTGTAGGCCTAAGAACACTGGGGCTCTGGGCTTCTCTAGCCACCTCATCTTCTGCTCATCCTCTCGCGCACTCTAAAGAGAGCTCAGGTGAGAAATTGCAAACGTCCAGCAATTGCTCAGAGATTAAAAGTGCCAGCACTGAAAGCTGTTGCTAGCCAGCACCCTTCCTTGGAAGCGCTTTCACAGGCGCAGCAACACTGGGGCTTTGCGCTTCTATACGCACCAAACGTCACGGTCCTTCTCTTTCCGTCTCGTAGACACGAGCTGAGAAATTGCAAACGTCGAGCAATTGCTCAGAGATGAAAAGTGCCAGCACTGAAAGCTGTTGCTAGCCAGCACCCTTCCTTGGAAGCGCTTTTGTAGGCCTAAGAACACTGGGGCTCTGGGCTTCTCTAGCCACCTAAGCTTCTGCTCATCCTCTCGCGCACTCTAAAGAGAGCTCAGGTGAGAAATTGCAAACGTCGAGCAATTGCTCAGAGATGAAAAGTGCCAGCACTGAAAGCTCTTGCTAGCCAGCACCCTTCCTTGGAAGCGCTTTCACAGGCGCAGCAACACTGGGGCTTTGCGCTTCTCTAGCCACCAAACATCACGGTCCTTCTCTTTCCGTCTCGTAGACACGAGCTGAGAAATTGCAAACGTGGAGCAATTGCTCCGAGATGAAAAGTGCCAGCACTGAAAGCTGTTGCTAGCCAGCACCCTTCCTTGGAAGCGCTTTCACAGGCGCAGCAACACTGGGGCTTTGCGCTTCTCTACGCACGAAATGTCACGGTCCTTCTCTTTCCGTCTTGTAGACACGAGCTGAGAAATTGCAAACGTCCAGCAATTGCTCCGAGATGAAAAGTGCCAGCACTGAAAGCTGTTGCTAGCCAGCACCCTTCCTTGGAAGCGCTTTTGTAGGCCTAAGAACACTGGGGCTCTGGGCTTCTCTAGCCACCTCATCTTCTGCTCATCCTCTCGCGCACTCTAAAGAGAGCTCAGGTGAGAAATTGCAAACGTCCAGCAATTGCTCAGAGATGAAAAGTGCCAGCACTGAAAGCTCTTGCTAGCCAGCACCCTTCCTTGGAAGCGCTTTCACAGGCGCAGCAACACTGGGGCTTTGTGCTTCTATACGCACCAAACGTCACGGTCCTTCTCTTTCCGTCGGTAGACACGAGCTGAGAAATTGTAAATGTCCAGCAATTGCTCAGAGATGAAAAGTGCCAGCACTGAAAGCTCTTGCTAGCCAGCACCCTTCCTTGGAAGCGCTTTTGTAGGCCTAAGAAGACTGGGGCTCTGGGCTTCTCTAGCCACCTCATCTTCTGCTCATCCTCTCGCGCACTCTAAAGAGAGCTCAGGTGAGAAATTGCAAACGTCGAGCAATTGCTCAGAGATGAAAAGTGCCAGCACTGAAAGCTGTTGCTAGCCAGCACCCTTCCTTGGAAGCGCTTTCACAGGCGCAGCAACACTGGGGCTTTGCGCTTCTCTACCCACCAAAAGTCACGGTCCTTCTCTTTCCGTCGGTAGACACGAGCTGAGAAATTGCAAACGTCGAGCAATTGCTCAGAGATGAAAAGTGCCAGCACTGAAAGCTCTTGCTAGCCAGCACCCTTCCTTGGAAGCGCTTTTGTAGGCCTAAGAACACTGGGGCTCTGGGCTTCTCTAGCCACCTCATCTTCTGCTCATCCTCTCGCGCACTCTAAAGAGAGCTCAGGTGAGAAATTGCAAACGTCGAGCAATTGCTCAGAGATGAAAAGTGCCAGCACTGAAAGCTGTTGCTAGCCAGCACCCTTCCTTGGAAGCGCTTTCACAGACGCAGCAACACTGGGGTTTTGCGCTTCTCTACCCACCAAACGTCACGGTCATTCTCTTTCCATCTCGTAGACACGAGCTGAGAAATTGCAAACGTCCAGCAATTGCTCAGAGATGAAAAGTGCCAGCACTGAAAGCTCTTGCTAGCCAGCACCCTTTCTTGGAAGCGCTTTTGTAGGCCTAAGAACACTGGGGCTCTGGGCTTCTCTAGCCACCTCATCTTCTGCTCATCCTCGCGCGCACTCTAAAGAGAGCTCAGGTGAGAAATTGCAAACGTCCAGCAATTGCTCAGAGATGAAAAGTGCCAGCACTGAAAGCTCTTGCTAGCCAGCACCCTTCCTTGGAAGCGCTTTCACAGGCGCAGCAACACTGGGGCTTTGCGCTTCTATACGCACCAAACGTCACGGTCCTTCTCTTTCCATCTTGTAGACACGAGCTGAGAAATTGCAAACGTCGAGCAATTGCTCCGAGATGAAAAGTGCCAGCACTGAAAGCTCTTGCTAGCCAGCACCCTTCCTTGGAAGCGCTTTCACAGGCGCAGCAACACTGGGGCTTTGCGCTTCTATACGCACCAAACGTCACGGTCCTTCTCTTTCCGTCGGTAGACACGAGCTGAGAAATTGCAAACGTCAAGCAATTGCTCAGAGATGAAAAGTGCCAGCACTGAAAGCTGTTGCTAGCCAGCACCCTTCCTTGGAAGCGCTTTTGTAGCCCTTAGAACACTGGGGCTCTGGGCTTCTCTAGCCACCTCATCTTCTGCTCATCCTCTCGCGCACTCTAAAGAGAGCTCAGGTGAGAAATTGCAAACGTCGAGCAATTGCTCAGAGATGAAAAGTGCCAGCACTGAAAGCTCTTGCTAGCCAGCACCCTTCCTTGGAAGCGCTTTCACAGGCGCAGCAACACTGGGGCTTTGCGCTTCTCTAGCCACCAAACGTCACGGTCCTTCTCTTTCCGTCTCCTAGACACGAGCTGAGAAATTGCAAACGTCGAGCAATTGCTCAGAGATGAAAAGTGCCAGCACTGAAAGCTGTTGCTAGCCAGCACCCTTCCTTGGAAGCGCTTTTGTAGGCCTAAGAACACTGGGGCTCTGGGCTTCTCTAGCCACCTCATCTTCTGCTCATCCTCTCGCGCACTCTAAAGAGAGCTCAGGTGAGAAATTGCAAACGACGAGCAATTGCTCAGAGATGAAAAGTGCCAGCACTGAAAGCTCTTGCTAGCCAGCACCCTTCCTTGGAAGCGCTTTTGTAGGCCTAAGAACACTGGGGCTCTGGGCTTCTCTAGCCACCTCATCTTCTGCTCATCCTCTCGCGCACTCTAAAGAGAGCTCAGGTGAGAAATTGCAAACGTCGAGCAATTGCTCAGAGATGAAAAGTGCCAGCACTGAAAGCTCTTGCTAGCCAGCACCCTTCCTTGGAAGCGCTTTCACAGGCGCAGTAACACTGGGACTTTGCGCTTCTATACGCACCAAACGTCACGGTCATTCTCTTTCCGTCTCCTAGACACGAGCTGAGAAATTGCAAACGTCGAGCAATTGCTCAGAGATGAAAAGTGCCAGCACTGAAAGCTCTTGCTAGCCAGCACCCTTCCTTGCAAGCGCTTTTGTAGGCCTAAGAACACTGGGGCTCTGGGCTTCTCTAGCCACCTCATCTTCTGCTCATCCTCTCGCGCACTCTAAAGAGAGCTCAGGTGAGAAATTGCAAACGTCCAGCAATTGCTCAGAGATGAAAAGTGCCAGCACTGAAAGCTGTTGCTAGCCAGCACCCTTCCTTGGAAGCGCTTTCACAGGCGCAGCAACACTGGGGCTTTGCGCTTCTCTACCCACCAAAAGTCACGGTCCTTCTCTTTCCGTCGGTAGACACGAGCTGAGAAATTGCAAACGTCGAGCAATTGCTCAGAGATGAAAAGTGCCAGCACTGAAAGCTGTTGCTAGCCAGCACCCTTCCTTGGAAGCGCTTTTGTAGGCCTAAGAACACTGGGGCTCTGGGCTTCTCTAGCCACCTCATCTTCTGCTCATCCTCTCGCGCACTCTAAAGAGAGCTCAGGTGAGAAATTGCAAACGTCGAGCAATTGCTCAGAGATGAAAAGTGCCAGCACTGAAAGCTGTTGCTAGCCAGCACCCTTCCTTGCAAGCGCTTTCACAGGCGCAGCAACACTGGGGCTTTGCGCTTCTATACGCACCAAATGTCACGGTCCTTCTCTTTCCGTCTTGTAGACACGAGCTGAGAAATTGCAAACGTCGAGCAATTGCTCAGAGATGAAAAGTGCCAGCACTGAAAGCTCTTGCTAGCCAGCACCCTTCCTTGGAAGCGCTTTCACAGGCGCAGTAACACTGGGGCTTTGCACTTCTCTAGCCACCAAACGTCACGGTCATTCTCTTTCTGTCTCATAGACACGAGCTGAGAAATTGCAAACGTGGAGCAATTGCTCAGAGATGAAAAGTGCGAGCACTGAAAGCTCTTGCTAGCCAGCACCCTTCCTTGGAAGCGCTTTCACAGGCGCAGCAACACTGGGGCTTTGCGCTTCTAAACGCACCAAACGTCACGGTCCTTCTCTTTCCGTCTCGTAGACACGAGCTGAGAAATTGCAAACGTCCAGCAATTGCTCAGAGATGAAAAGTGCCAGCACTGAAAGCTGTTGCTAGCCAGCACCCTTCCTTGGAAGCGCTTTTGTAGGCCTAAGAACACTGGGGCTCTGGGCTTCTCTAGCCACCTCATCTTCTGCTCATCCTCTCGCGCACTCTAAAGAGAGCTCAGGTGAGAAATTGCAAAAGTCGAGCAATTGCTCAGAGATGAAAAGTGCCAGCACTGAAAGCTCTTGCTAGCCAGCACCCTTCCTTGGAAGCGCTTTCACAGGCGCAGCAACACTGGGGCTTTGCGCTTCTCCAGCCACCAAACGTCACGGTCCTTCTCTTTCCGTCTCGTAGACACGAGCTGAGAAATTGCAAACGTCGAGCAATTGCTCAGAGATGAAAAGTGCCAGCACTGAAAGCTCTTGCTAGCCAGCACCCTTCCTTGGAAGCGCTTTTGTAGGCCTAAGAACACTGGGGCTCTGGGCTTCTCTAGCCACCTCATCTTCTGCTCATCCTCTCGCGCACTCTAAAGAGAGCTCAGGTGAGAAATTGCAAACGTCGAGCAATTGCTCAGAGATGAAAAGTGCCAGCACTGAAAGCTCTTGCTAGCCAGCACCCTTCCTTGGAAGCGCTTTCACAGGCGCAGCAACACTGGGGCTTTGCGCTTCTCTACGCACCAAATGTCACGGTCCTTCTCTTTCCGTCTTGTAGACACGAGCTGAGAAATTGCAAACGTCGAGCAATTGCTCCGAGATGAAAAGTGCCAGCACTGAAAGCTGTTGCTAGCCAGCACCCTTCCTTGGAAGCGCTTTCACAGGCGCAGGAACACTGGGGCTTTGCGCTTCTCTAGCCACCAAGCGTCACGGTCCTTCTCTTTCCATCTCGTAGACACGAGCTGAGAAATTGCAAACGTCGAGCAATTGCTCAGAGATGAAAAGTGCCAGCACTGAAAGCTGTTGCTAGCCAGCACCCTTCCTTGGAAGCGCTTTCACAGGCGCAGCAACACTGGGGCTTTGCGCTTCTATACGCACCAAACGTCACGGTCCTTCTCTTTCCGTCTCGTAGACACGAGCTGAGAAATTGCAAACGTCCAGCAATTGCTCAGAGATGAAAAGTGCCAGCACTGAAAGCTCTTGCTAGCCAGCACCCTTCCTTGGAAGCGCTTTTGTAGGCCTAAGAACACTGGGGCTCTGGGCTTCTCTAGCCACCTCATCTTCTGCTCATCCTCTCGCGCACTCTAAAGAGAGCTCAGGGGAGAAATTGCAAACGTCGAGCAATTGCTCAGAGATGAAAAGTGCCAGCACTGAAAGCTCTTGCTAGCCAGCACCCTTCCTTGGAAGCGCTTTCACAGGCGCAGCAACACTGGGGCTTTGCGCTTCTCTAGCCACCAAACGTCACGGTCCTTCTCTTTCCGTCGGTAGACACGAGCTGAGAAATTGCAAACGTCGAGCAATTGCTCAGAGATGAAAAGTGCCAGCACTGAAAGCTCTTGCTAGCCAGCACCCTTCCTTGGAAGCGCTTTCACAGGCGCAGCAACACTGGGGCTTTGCGCTTCTCTACCCACCAAACGTCACGGTCCTTCTCTTTCCGTCTTGTAGACACGAGCTGAGAAATTGCAAACGTCGAGCAATTGCTCAGAGATGAAAAGTGCCAGCACTGAAAGCTCTTACTAGCCAGCACCCTTCCTTGGAAGCGCTTTCACAGACGCAGCAACACTGGGGCTTTGCGCTTCTATACGCACCAAACGTCACGGACCTTCTCTTTCCGCCTCGTAGACACGAGCTGAGAAATTGAAAACGTCAAGCAATTGCTCAGAGATGAAAAGTGCCAGCACTGAAAGCTGTTGCTAGCCAGCACCCTTCCTTGGAAGCGCTTTCACAAGCGCAGTAACACTGGGGCTTTGCACTTCTCTACGCACCAAACGTCACGGTCCTTCTCTTTCTGTCGGTAGACACGAGCTGAGAAATTGCAAACGTCAAGCAATTGCTCAGAGATGAAAAGTGCCAGCACTGAAAGCTGTTGCTAGCCAGCACCCTTCCTTGGAAGCGCTTTTGTAGGCCTAAGAACACTGGGGCTCTGGGCTTCTCTAGCCACCTCATCTTCTGCTCATCCTCTCGCGCACTCTAAAGAGAGCTCAGGTGAGAAATTGCAAACGTCGAGCAATTGCTCAGAGATGAAAAGTGCCAGCACTGAAAGCTGTTGCTAGCCAGCACCCTTCCTTGGAAGCGCTTTCACAGGCGCAGCAACACTGGGGCTTTGCGCTTCTATACGCACCAAACGTCACGGTCCTTCTCTTTCCGTCTCGTAGACACGAGCTGAGAAATTGCAAACGTCGAGCAATTGCTCAGAGATGAAAAGTGCCAGCACTGAAAGCTGTTGCTAGCCAGCCCCCTTCCTTGGAAGCGCTTTTGTAGGCCTAAGAACACTGGGGCTCTGGGCTTCTCTAGCCACCTAAGCTTCTGCTCATCCTCTCGCGCACTCTAAAGAGAGCTCAGGTGAGAAATTGCAAACGTCGAGCAATTGCTCAGAGATGAAAAGTGCCAGCACTGAAAGCTCTTGCTAGCCAGCACCCTTCCTTGGAAGCGCTTTCACAGGCGCAGCAACACTGGGGCTTTGCGCTTCTCTAGCCACCAAACATCACGGTCCTTCTCTTTCCGTCTCGTAGACACGAGCTGAGAAATTGCAAACGTGGAGCAATTGCTCCGAGATGAAAAGTGCCAGCACTGAAAGCTGTTGCTAGCCAGCACCCTTCCTTGGAAGCGCTTTCACAGGCGCAGCAACACTGGGGCTTTGCGCTTCTCTACGCACGAAATGTCACGGTCCTTCTCTTTCCGTCTTGTAGACACGAGCTGAGAAATTGCAAACGTCCAGCAATTGCTCCGAGATGAAAAGTGCCAGCACTGAAAGCTGTTGCTAGCCAGCACCCTTCCTTGGAAGCGCTTTTGTAGGCCTAAGAACACTGGGGCTCTGGGCTTCTCTAGCCACCTCATCTTCTGCTCATCCTCTCGCGCACTCTAAAGAGAGCTCAGGTGAGAAATTGCAAACGTCCAGCAATTGCTCAGAGATGAAAAGTGCCAGCACTGAAAGCTCTTGCTAGCCAGCACCCTTCCTTGGAAGCGCTTTCACAGGCGCAGCAACACTGGGGCTTTGTGCTTCTATACGCACCAAACGTCACGGTCCTTCTCTTTCCGTCGGTAGACACGAGCTGAGAAATTGTAAATGTCCAGCAATTGCTCAGAGATGAAAAGTGCCAGCACTGAAAGCTCTTGCTAGCCAGCACCCTTCCTTGGAAGCGCTTTTGTAGGCCTAAGAACACTGGGGCTCTGGGCTTCTCTAGCCACCTCATCTTCTGCTCATCCTCTCGCGCACTCTAAAGAGAGCTCAGGTGAGAAATTGCAAACGTCGAGCAATTGCTCAGAGATGAAAAGTGCCAGCACTGAAAGCTGTTGCTAGCCAGCACCCTTCCTTGGAAGCGCTTTCACAGGCGCAGCAATACTGGGGCTTTGCGCTTCTATACGCACCAAACGTCACGGTCCTTCTCTTTCCGTCTCCTAGACACGAGCTGAGAAATTGCAAACGTCGAGCAATTGCTCAGAGATGAAAAGTGCCAGCACTGAAAGCTCTTGCTAGCCAGCACCCTTCCTTGGAAGCGCTTTTGTAGGCCTAAGAACACTGGGGCTCTGGGCTTCTCTAGCCACCTCATCTTCTGCTCATCCTCTCGCGCACTCTAAAGAGAGCTCAGGTGAGAAATTGCAAACGTCGAGCAATTGCTCAGAGATGAAAAGTGCCAGCACTGAAAGCTGTTGCTAGCCAGCACCCTTCCTTGGAAGCGCTTTCACAGACGCAGCAACACTGGGGTTTTGCGCTTCTCTACCCACCAAACGTCACGGTCATTCTCTTTCCATCTCGTAGACACGAGCTGAGAAATTGCAAACGTCCAGCAATTGCTCAGAGATGAAAAGTGCCAGCACTGAAAGCTCTTGCTAGCCAGCACCCTTTCTTGGAAGCGCTTTTGTAGGCCTAAGAACACTGGGGCTCTGGGCTTCTCTAGCCACCTCATCTTCTGCTCATCCTCGCGCGCACTCTAAAGAGAGCTCAGGTGAGAAATTGCAAACGTCCAGCAATTGCTCAGAGATGAAAAGTGCCAGCACTGAAAGCTCTTGCTAGCCAGCACCCTTCCTTGGAAGCGCTTTCACAGGCGCAGCAACACTGGGGCTTTGCGCTTCTATACGCACCAAACGTCACGGTCCTTCTCTTTCCATCTTGTAGACACGAGCTGAGAAATTGCAAACGTCGAGCAATTGCTCCGAGATGAAAAGTGCCAGCACTGAAAGCTCTTGCTAGCCAGCACCCTTCCTTGGAAGCGCTTTCACAGGCGCAGCAACACTGGGGCTTTGCGCTTCTATACGCACCAAACGTCACGGTCCTTCTCTTTCCGTCGGTAGACACGAGCTGAGAAATTGCAAACGTCAAGCAATTGCTCAGAGATGAAAAGTGCCAGCACTGAAAGCTGTTGCTAGCCAGCACCCTTCCTTGGAAGCGCTTTTGTAGCCCTTAGAACACTGGGGCTCTGGGCTTCTCTAGCCACCTCATCTTCTGCTCATCCTCTCGCGCACTCTAAAGAGAGCTCAGGTGAGAAATTGCAAACGTCGAGCAATTGCTCAGAGATGAAAAGTGCCAGCACTGAAAGCTCTTGCTAGCCAGCACCCTTCCTTGGAAGCGCTTTCACAGGCGCAGCAACACTGGGGCTTTGCGCTTCTCTAGCCACCAAACGTCACGGTCCTTCTCTTTCCGTCGGTAGACACGAGCTGAGAAATTGTAAATGTCCAGCAATTGCTCAGAGATGAAAAGTGCCAGCACTGAAAGCTGTTGCTAGCCAGCACCCTTCCTTGGAAGCGCTTTCACAGGCGCAGCAACACTGGGGCTTTGCGCTTCTCTACCCACCAAACGTCACGGTCCTTCTCTTTCCATCGGTAGACACGAGCTGAGAAATTGCAAACGTCGAGCAATTGCTCAGAGATGAAAAGTGCCAGCACTGAAAGC
This sequence comes from Sarcoramphus papa, assembly GCA_037962945.1. NCBI lineage: Eukaryota > Metazoa > Chordata > Aves > Accipitriformes > Cathartidae > Sarcoramphus > Sarcoramphus papa. The sequence goes on from JBBMRM010000108.1 coordinate 1,943,473, forward strand.
TCTTGCTAGCCAGCACCCTTCCTTGGAGGCGCTTTTGTAGGCCTAAGAACACTGGGGCTCTGGGCTTCTCTAGCCACCTAATCTTCTGCTCATCCTCTCGCGCACTCTAAAGAGAGCTCAGGTGAGAAATTGCAAACGTCGAGCAATTGCTCAGAGATGAAAAGTGCCAGCACTGAAAGCTGTTGCTAGCCAGCACCCTTCCTTGGAAGCGCTTTCACAGGCGCAGCAACACTGGGGCTTTGCGCTTCTATACGCACCAAGCATCACGGTCATTCTCTTTCCGTCTCGTAGACACGAGCTGAGAAATTGCAAACGTCCAGCAATTGCTCCGAGATGAAAAGTGCCAGCACTGAAAGCTCTTGCTAGCCAGCACCCTTCCTTGGAAGCGCTTTTGTAGGCCTAAGAAGACTGGGGCTCTGGGCTTCTCTAGCCACCTCATCTTCTGCTCATCCTCGCGCGCACTCTAAAGAGAGCTCAGGTGAGAAATTGCAAACGTCGAGCAATTGCTCAGAGATGAAAAGTGCCAGCACTGAAAGCTGTTGCTAGCCAGCACCCTTCCTTGGAAGCGCTTTCACAGGCGCAGCAATACTGGGGCTTTGCGCTTCTATACGCACCAAACGTCACGGTCCTTCTCTTTCCGTCTCCTAGACACGAGCTGAGAAATTGCAAACGTCGAGCAATTGCTCAGAGATGAAAAGTGCCAGCACTGAAAGCTCTTGCTAGCCAGCACCCTTCCTTGGAAGCGCTTTTGTAGGCCTAAGAACACTGGGGCTCTGGGCTTCTCTAGCCACCTCATCTTCTGCTCATCCTCTCGCGCACTCTAAAGAGAGCTCAGGTGAGAAATTGCAAACGTCGAGCAATTGCTCAGAGATGAAAAGTGCCAGCACTGAAAGCTGTTGCTAGCCAGCACCCTTCCTTGGAAGCGCTTTCACAGACGCAGCAACACTGGGGTTTTGCGCTTCTCTACCCACCAAACGTCACGGTCATTCTCTTTCCATCTCGTAGACACGAGCTGAGAAATTGCAAACGTCCAGCAATTGCTCAGAGATGAAAAGTGCCAGCACTGAAAGCTCTTGCTAGCCAGCACCCTTTCTTGGAAGCGCTTTTGTAGGCCTAAGAACACTGGGGCTCTGGGCTTCTCTAGCCACCTCATCTTCTGCTCATCCTCGCGCGCACTCTAAAGAGAGCTCAGGTGAGAAATTGCAAACGTCCAGCAATTGCTCAGAGATGAAAAGTGCCAGCACTGAAAGCTCTTGCTAGCCAGCACCCTTCCTTGGAAGCGCTTTCACAGGCGCAGCAACACTGGGGCTTTGCGCTTCTATACGCACCAAACGTCACGGTCCTTCTCTTTCCATCTTGTAGACACGAGCTGAGAAATTGCAAACGTCGAGCAATTGCTCCGAGATGAAAAGTGCCAGCACTGAAAGCTCTTGCTAGCCAGCACCCTTCCTTGGAAGCGCTTTCACAGGCGCAGCAACACTGGGGCTTTGCGCTTCTATACGCACCAAACGTCACGGTCCTTCTCTTTCCGTCGGTAGACACGAGCTGAGAAATTGCAAACGTCAAGCAATTGCTCAGAGATGAAAAGTGCCAGCACTGAAAGCTGTTGCTAGCCAGCACCCTTCCTTGGAAGCGCTTTTGTAGCCCTTAGAACACTGGGGCTCTGGGCTTCTCTAGCCACCTCATCTTCTGCTCATCCTCTCGCGCACTCTAAAGAGAGCTCAGGTGAGAAATTGCAAACGTCGAGCAATTGCTCAGAGATGAAAAGTGCCAGCACTGAAAGCTCTTGCTAGCCAGCACCCTTCCTTGGAAGCGCTTTCACAGGCGCAGCAACACTGGGGCTTTGCGCTTCTCTAGCCACCAAACGTCACGGTCCTTCTCTTTCCGTCGGTAGACACGAGCTGAGAAATTGTAAATGTCCAGCAATTGCTCAGAGATGAAAAGTGCCAGCACTGAAAGCTGTTGCTAGCCAGCACCCTTCCTTGGAAGCGCTTTCACAGGCGCAGCAACACTGGGGCTTTGCGCTTCTCTACCCACCAAACGTCACGGTCCTTCTCTTTCCATCGGTAGACACGAGCTGAGAAATTGCAAACGTCGAGCAATTGCTCAGAGATGAAAAGTGCCAGCACTGAAAGCTCTTGCTAGCCAGCACCCTTCCTTGGAGGCGCTTTTGTAGGCCTAAGAACACTGGGGCTCTGGGCTTCTCTAGCCACCTAATCTTCTGCTCATCCTCTCGCGCACTCTAAAGAGAGCTCAGGTGAGAAATTGCAAACGTCGAGCAATTGCTCAGAGATGAAAAGTGCCAGCACTGAAAGCTGTTGCTAGCCAGCACCCTTCCTTGGAAGCGCTTTCACAGGCGCAGCAACACTGGGGCTTTGCGCTTCTATACGCACCAAGCATCACGGTCATTCTCTTTCCGTCTCGTAGACACGAGCTGAGAAATTGCAAACGTCCAGCAATTGCTCCGAGATGAAAAGTGCCAGCACTGAAAGCTCTTGCTAGCCAGCACCCTTCCTTGGAAGCGCTTTTGTAGGCCTAAGAAGACTGGGGCTCTGGGCTTCTCTAGCCACCTCATCTTCTGCTCATCCTCGCGCGCACTCTAAAGAGAGCTCAGGTGAGAAATTGCAAACGTCGAGCAATTGCTCAGAGATGAAAAGTGCCAGCACTGAAAGCTGTTGCTAGCCAGCACCCTTCCTTGGAAGCGCTTTCACAGGCGCAGCAACACTGGGGCTTTGCGCTTCTATACGCACCAAACGTCACGGTCCGTCTCTTTCCGTCTCGTAGACACTAGCTGAGAAATTGCAAACGTCGAGCAATTGCTCAGAGATGAAAAGTGCCAGCACTGAAAGCTCTTGCTAGCCAGCACCCTTCCTTGGAAGCGCTTTTGTAGGCCTAAGAACACTGGGGCTCTGGGCTTCTCTAGCCACCTCATCTTCTGCTCATCCTCGCGCGCACTCTAAAGAGAGCTCAGGTGAGAAATTGCAAACGTCCAGCAATTGCTCAGAGATGAAAAGTGCCAGCACTGAAAGCTGTTGCTAGCCAGCACCCTTCCTTGGAAGCGCTTTCACAGGCGCAGCAACACTGGGGCTTTGCGCTTCTATACGCACCAAACGTCACGGTCCTTCTCTTTCCGTCGGTAGACACGAGCTGAGAAATTGCAAACGTGGAGCAATTGCTCAGAGATGAAAAGTGCCAGCACTGAAAGCTGTTGCTAGCCAGCACCCTTCCTTGGAAGCGCTTTCACAGGCGCAGCAACACTGGGGCTTTGCGCTTCTCTACCCACCAAATGTCACGGTCCTTCTCTTTCCGTCTTGTAGACACGAGCTGAGAAATTGCAAACGTCGAGCAATTGCTCAGAGATGAAAAGTGCCAGCACTGAAAGCTGTTGCTAGCCAGCACCCTTCCTTGGAAGCGCTTTTGTAGGCCTAAGAACACTGGGGCTCTGGGCTTCTCTAGCCACCTCATCTTCTGCTCATCCTCGCGCGCACTCTAAAGAGAGCTCAGGTGAGAAATTGCAAACGTCGAGCAATTGCTCAGAGATGAAAAGTGCCAGCACTGAAAGCTGTTGCTAGCCAGCACCCTTCCTTGGAAGCGCTTTCACAGGTGCAGCAACACTGGGGCTTTGTGCTTCTATACGCACCAAACGTCACGGTCCTTCTCTTTCCGTCTCCTAGACACGAGCTGAGAAATTGCAAGCGTCGAGCAATTGCTCAGAGATGAAAAGTGCCAGCACTGAAAGCTGTTGCTAGCCAGCCCCCTTCCTTGGAAGCGCTTTTGTAGCCCTTAGAACACTGGGGCTCTGGGCTTCTCTAGCCACCTCATCTTCTGCTCATCCTCTCGCGCACTCTAAAGAGAGCTCAGGTGAGAAATTGCAAACGTCGAGCAATTGCTCAGAGATGAAAAGTGCCAGCACTGAAAGCTCTTGCTAGCCAGCACCCTTCCTTGGAAGCGCTTTCACAGGCGCAGCAACACTGGGGCTTTGCGCTTCTCTAGCCACCAAACGTCACGGTCCTTCTCTTTCCGTCTTGTAGACACGAGCTGAGAAATTGCAAACGTCCAGCAATTGCTCCGAGATGAAAAGTGCCAGCACTGAAAGCTGTTGCTAGCCAGCACCCTTCCTTGCAAGCGCTTTTGTAGGCCTAAGAACACTGGGGCTCTGGGCTTCTCTAGCCACCTAATCTTCTGCTCATCCTCTCGCGCACTCTAAAGAGAGCTCAGGTGAGAAATTGCAAACGTGGAGCAATTGCTCAGAGATGAAAAGTGCCAGCACTGAAAGCTGTTGCTAGCCAGCACCCTTCCTCGGAAGCGCTTTCACAGGCGCAGCAACACTGGGGCTTTGCGCTTCTCTAGCCACCAAACGTCACGGTCCTTCTCTTTCCGTCGGTAGACACGAGCTGAGAAATTGTAAATGTCCAGCAATTGCTCAGAGATGAAAAGTGCCAGCACTGAAAGCTGTTGCTAGCCAGCACCCTTCCTTGGAAGCGCTTTCACAGGCGCAGCAACACTGGGGCTTTGCGCTTCTATACGCACCAAGCATCACGGTCATTCTCTTTCCGTCTCGTAGACACGAGCTGAGAAATTGCAAACGTCCAGCAATTGCTCCGAGATGAAAAGTGCCAGCACTGAAAGCTCTTGCTAGCCAGCACCCTTCCTTGGAAGCGCTTTTGTAGGCCTAAGAACACTGGGGCTCTGGGCTTCTCTAGCCACCTCATCTTCTGCTCATCCTCTCGCGCACTCTAAAGAGAGCTCAGGTGAGAAATTGCAAACGTCGAGCAATTGCTCAGAGATGAAAAGTGCCAGCACTGAAAGCTCTTGCTAGCCAGCACCCTTCCTTGGAAGCGCTTTCACAGGCGCAGCAACACTGGGGCTTTGCGCTTCTATACGCACCAAACGTCACGGTCCGTCTCTTTCCGTCTCGTAGACACTAGCTGAGAAATTGCAAACGTCGAGCAATTGCTCAGAGATGAAAAGTGCCAGCACTGAAAGCTGTTGCTAGCCAGCACCCTTCCTTGGAAGCGCTTTTGTAGGCCTAAGAACACTGGGGCTCTGGGCTTCTCTAGCCACCTCATCTTCTGCTCATCCTCGCGCGCACTCTAAAGAGAGCTCAGGTGAGAAATTGCAAACGTCCAGCAATTGCTCAGAGATGAAAAGTGCCAGCACTGAAAGCTGTTGCTAGCCAGCACCCTTCCTTGGAAGCGCTTTCACAGGCGCAGCAACACTGGGGCTTTGCGCTTCTATACGCACCAAACGTCACGGTCCTTCTCTTTCCGTCGGTAGACACGAGCTGAGAAATTGCAAACGTGGAGCAATTGCTCAGAGATGAAAAGTGCCAGCACTGAAAGCTGTTGCTAGCCAGCACCCTTCCTTGGAAGCGCTTTCACAGGCGCAGCAACACTGGGGCTTTGCGCTTCTCTACCCACCAAATGTCACGGTCCTTCTCTTTCCGTCTTGTAGACACGAGCTGAGAAATTGCAAACGTCGAGCAATTGCTCAGAGATGAAAAGTGCCAGCACTGAAAGCTGTTGCTAGCCAGCACCCTTCCTTGGAAGCGCTTTTGTAGGCCTAAGAACACTGGGGCTCTGGGCTTCTCTAGCCACCTCATCTTCTGCTCATCCTCGCGCGCACTCTAAAGAGAGCTCAGGTGAGAAATTGCAAACGTGGAGCAATTGCTCAGAGATGAAAAGTGCCAGCACTGAAAGCTGTTGCTAGCCAGCACCCTTCCTTGGAAGCGCTTTCACAGACGCAGCAACACTGGGGCTTTGCGCTTCTCTACCCACCAAAAGTCATGGTCCTTCTCTTTCCATCTCGTAGACACGAGCTGAGAAATTGCAAACGTCCAGCAATTGCTCCGAGATGAAAAGTGCCAGCACTGAAAGCTCTTGCTAGCCAGCACCCTTCCTTGGAAGCGCTTTCACAGGCGCAGCAACACTGGGGCTTTGCGCTTCTCTACCCACCAAAAGTCACGGTCCTTCTCTTTCCGTCGGTAGACACGAGCTGAGAAATTGCAAACGTTGAGCAATTGCTCAGAGATGAAAAGTGCCAGCACTGAAAGCTGTTGCTAGCCAGCACCCTTCCTTGGAAGCGCTTTTGTAGGCCTAAGAACACTGGGGCTCTGGGCTTCTCTAGCCACCTCATCTTCTGCTCATCCTCCCGCGCACTCTAAAGAGAGCTCAGGTGAGAAATTGCAAACGTCGAGCAATTGCTCAGAGATGAAAAGTGCCAGCACTGAAAGCTCTTGCTAGCCAGCACCCTTCCTTGGAAGCGCTTTTGTAGGCCTAAGAACACTGGGGCTCTGGGCTTCTCTAGCCACCTCATCTTCTGCTCATCCTCCCGCGCACTCTAAAGAGAGCTCAGGTGAGAAATTGCAAACGTCGAGCAATTGCTCAGAGATGAAAAGTGCCAGCACTGAAAGCTCTTGCTAGCCAGCACCCTTCCTTGGAAGCGCTTTCACAGGCGCAGCAACACTGGGGCTTTGCGTTTCTAAACGCAACAAGCATCACGGTCATTCTCTTTCCGTCTCGTAGACACGAGCTGAGAAATTGCAAACGTCGAGCAATTGCTCAGAGATGAAAAGTGCCAGCACTGAAAGCTGTTGCTAGCCAGCCCCCTTCCTTGGAAGCGCTTTTGTAGGCCTAAGAACACTGGGGCTCTGGGCTTCTCTAGCCACCTCATCTTCTGCTCATCCTCTCGCGCACTCTAAAGAGAGCTCAGGTGAGAAATTGCAAACGTCCAGCAATTGCTCAGAGATGAAAAGTGCCAGCACTGAAAGCTCTTGCTAGCCAGCACCCTTCCTTGGAAGCGCTTTCACAGGCGCAGTAACACTGGGACTTTGCGCTTCTGTACGCACCAAACGTCACGGTCCTTCTCTTTCCGTCGGTAGACACGAGCTGAGAAATTGCAAACGTCGAGCAATTGCTCAGAGATGAAAAGTGCCAGCACTGAAAGCTGTTGCTAGCCAGCACCCTTCCTTGGAAGCGCTTTTGTAGGCCTAAGAACACTGGGGCTCTGGGCTTCTGTAGCCACCTCATCTTCTGCTCATCCTCTCGCGCACTCTAAAGAGAGCTCAGGTGAGAAATTGCAAACGTCGAGCAATTGCTCAGAGATGAAAAGTGCCAGCACTGAAAGCTGTTGCTAGCCAGCACCCTTCCTTGGAAGCGCTTTCACAGGCGCAGCAACACTGGGGCTTTGCGCTTCTCTACCCACCAAAAATCACCGTCCTTCTCTTTCCGTCGGTAGACACGAGCTGAGAAATTGCAAACGTGGAGCAATTGCTCAGAGATGAAAAGTGCCAGCACTGAAAGCTGTTGCTAGCCAGCACCCTTCCTTGGAAGCGCTTTCACAGGCGCAGTAACACTGGGGCTTTGCACTTGTCTACGCACCAAACGTCACGGTCATTCTCTTTCTGTCTCGTAGACACGAGCTGAGAAATTGCAAACGTCGAGCAATTGCTCAGAGATGAAAAGTGCCAGCACTGAAAGCTCTTGCTAGCCAGCACCCTTCCTTGGAAGCGCTTTTGTAGGCCTAAGAACACTGGGGCTCTGGGCTTCTCTAGCCACCTCATCTTCTGCTCATCCTCCCGCGCACTCTAAAGAGAGCTCAGGTGAGAAATTGCAAACGTCGAGCAATTGCTCAGAGATGAAAAGTGCCAGCACTGAAAGCTCTTGCTAGCCAGCACCCTTCCTTGGAAGCGCTTTTGTAGGCCTAAGAACACTGGGGCTCTGGGCTTCTCTAGCCACCTCATCTTCTGCTCATCCTCCCGCGCACTCTAAAGAGAGCTCAGGTGAGAAATTGCAAACGTCCAGCAATTGCTCAGAGATGAAAAGTGCCAGCACTGAAAGCTGTTGCTAGCCAGCACCCTTCCTTGGAAGCGCTTTCACAGGCGCAGCAACACTGGGGCTTTGCGCTTCTAAACGCAACAAGCATCACGGTCATTCTCTTTCCGTCTCGTAGACACGAGCTGAGAAATTGCAAACGTCGAGCAATTGCTCAGAGATGAAAAGTGCCAGCACTGAAAGCTGTTGCTAGCCAGCACCCTTCCTTGGAAGCGCTTTTGTAGGCCTAAGAACACTGGGGCTCTGGGCTTCTCTAGCCACCTCATCTTCTGCTCATCCTCTCGCGCACTCGAAAGAGAGCTCAGGGGAGAAATTGCAAACGTCGAGCAATTGCTCAGAGATGAAAAGTGCCAGCACTGAAAGCTCTTGCTAGCCAGCACCCTTCCTTGGAAGCGCTTTCACAGGCGCAGCAACACTGGGGCTTTGCGCTTCTCTAGCCACCAAAAGTCACGGTCCTTCTCTTTCCGTCGGTAGAGACGAGCTGAGAAATTGCAAACGTCGAGCAATTGCTCAGAGATGAAAAGTGCCAGCACTGAAAGCTGTTGCTAGCCAGCACCCTTCCTTGGAAGCGCTTTTGTAGGCCTAAGAACACTGGGGCTCTGGGCTTCTCTAGCCACCGAATCTTCTGCTCATCCTCTCGCGCACTCTAAAGAGAGCTCAGGTGAGAAATTGCAAACGTCGAGCAATTGCTCAGAGATGAAAAGTGCCAGCACTGAAAGCTGTTGCTAGCCAGCACCCTTCCTTGGAAGCGCTTTCACAGGCGCAGCAACACTGGGGCTTTGCGCTTCTATACGCACCAAATGTCACGGTCCTTCTCTTTCCGTCTTGTAGACACGAGCTGAGAAATTGCAAACGTCGAGCAATTGCTCAGAGATGAAAAGTGCCAGCACTGAAAGCTGTTGCTAGCCAGCACCCTTCCTTGGAAGCGCTTTCACAGGCGCAGTAACACTGGGGCTTTGCACTTCTCTACGCACCAAACGTCACGGTCATTCTCTTTCTGTCTCGTAGACACGAGCTGAGAAATTGCAAACGTCGAGCAATTGCTCAGAGATGAAAAGTGCCAGCACTGAAAGCTCTTGCTAGCCAGCACCCTTCCTTGGAAGCGCTTTTGTAGGCCTAAGAACACTGGGGCTCTGGGCTTCTCTAGCCACCTCATCTTCTGCTCATCCTCCCGCGCACTCTAAAGAGAGCTCAGGTGAGAAATTGCAAACGTGGAGCAATTGCTCAGAGATGAAAAGTGCCAGCACTGAAAGCTCTTGCTAGCCAGCACCCTTCCTTGGAAGCACTTTTGTAGGCCTAAGAACACTGGGGCTCTGGGCTTCTCTAGCCACCTCATCTTCTGCTCATCCTCCCGCGCACTCTAAAGAGAGCTCAGGTGAGAAATTGCAAACGTGGAGCAATTGCTCAGAGATGAAAAGTGCCAGCACTGAAAGCTGTTGCTAGCCAGCACCCTTCCTTGGAAGCGCTTTCACAGGCGCAGTAACACTGGGGCTTTGCACTTCTCTACGCACCAAACGTCACGGTCATTCTCTTTCTGTCTCGTAGACACGAGCTGAGAAATTGCAAACGTCGAGCAATTGCTCAGAGATGAAAAGTGCCAGCACTGAAAGCTCTTGCTAGCCAGCACCCTTCCTTGGAAGCGCTTTTGTAGGCCTAAGAACACTGGGGCTCTGGGCTTCTCTAGCCACCTCATCTTCTGCTCATCCTCCCGCGCACTCTAAAGAGAGCTCAGGTGAGAAATTGCAAACGTGGAGCAATTGCTCAGAGATGAAAAGTGCCAGCACTGAAAGCTCTTGCTAGCCAGCACCCTTCCTTGGAAGCGCTTTCACAGGCGCAGCAACACTGGGGCTTTGCACTTCTCTACGCACCAAACGTCACGGTCATTCTCTTTCTGTGTCATAGACACGAGCTGAGAAATTGCAAACGTGGAGCAATTGCTCAGAGATGAAAAGTGCCAGCACTGAAAGCTCTTGCTAGCCAGCACCCTTCCTTGGAAGCGCTTTCACAGGCGCAGCAGCACTGGGGCTTTGCGCTTCTAAACGCAACAAGCATCACGGTCATTCTCTTTCCGTCTCGTAGACACGAGCTGAGAAATTGCAAACGTCGAGCAATTGCTCAGAGATGAAAAGTGCCAGCACTGAAAGCTGTTGCTAGCCAGCACCCTTCCTTGGAAGCGCTTTTGTAGGCCTAAGAACACTGGGGCTCTGGGCTTCTCTAGCCACCTCATCTTCTGCTCATCCTCTCGCGCACTCTAAAGAGAGCTCAGGTGAGAAATTGCAAACGACGAGCAATTGCTCAGAGATGAAAAGTGCCAGCACTGAAAGCTCTTGCTAGCCAGCACCCTTCCTTGGAAGCGCTTTTGTAGGCCTAAGAACACTGGGGCTCTGGGCTTCTCTAGCCACCTCATCTTCTGCTCATCCTCTCGCGCACTCTAAAGAGAGCTCAGGTGAGAAATTGCAAACGTCGAGCAATTGCTCAGAGATGAAAAGTGCCAGCACTGAAAGCTCTTGCTAGCCAGCACCCTTCCTTGGAAGCGCTTTCACAGGCGCAGTAACACTGGGACTTTGCGCTTCTATACGCACCAAACGTCACGGTCCTTCTCTTTCCGTCTCCTAGACACGAGCTGAGAAATTGCAAACGTCGAGCAATTGCTCAGAGATGAAAAGTGCCAGCACTGAAAGCTCTTGCTAGCCAGCACCCTTCCTTGCAAGCGCTTTTGTAGGCCTAAGAACACTGGGGCTCTGGGCTTCTCTAGCCACCTCATCTTCTGCTCATCCTCTCGCGCACTCTAAAGAGAGCTCAGGTGAGAAATTGCAAACGTCGAGCAATTGCTCAGAGATGAAAAGTGCCAGCACTGAAAGCTGTTGCTAGCCAGCACCCTTCCTTGGAAGCGCTTTCACAGGCGCAGCAACACTGGGGCTTTGCGCTTCTCTACCCACCAAAAGTCACGGTCCTTCTCTTTCCATCGGTAGACACGAGCTGAGAAATTGCAAACGTCGAGCAATTGCTCAGAGATGAAAAGTGCCAGCACTGAAAGCTGTTGCTAGCCAGCACCCTTCCTTGGAAGCGCTTTTGTAGGCCTAAGAACACTGGGGCTCTGGGCTTCTCTAGCCACCTCATCTTCTGCTCATCCTCTCGCGCACTCTAAAGAGAGCTCAGGTGAGAAATTGCAAACGTGGAGCAATTGCTCAGAGATGAAAAGTGCCAGCACTGAAAGCTCTTGCTAGCCAGCACCCTTCCTTGCAAGCGCTTTCACAGGCGCAGCAACACTGGGGCTTTGCGCTTCTATACGCACCAAATGTCACGGTCCTTCTCTTTCCGTCTTGTAGACACGAGCTGAGAAATTGCAAACGTCGAGCAATTGCTCAGAGATGAAAAGTGCCAGCACTGAAAGCTCTTGCTAGCCAGCACCCTTCCTTGGAAGCGCTTTCACAGGCGCAGTAACACTGGGGCTTTGCACTTCTCTAGCCACCAAACGTCACGGTCATTCTCTTTCTGTCTCATAGACACGAGCTGAGAAATTGCAAACGTGGAGCAATTGCTCAGAGATGAAAAGTGCGAGCACTGAAAGCTCTTGCTAGCCAGCACCCTTCCTTGGAAGCGCTTTCACAGGCGCAGCAACACTGGGGCTTTGCGCTTCTAAATGCACCAAACGTCACGGTCCTTCTCTTTCCGTCTCGTAGACACGAGCTGAGAAATTGCAAACGTCCAGCAATTGCTCAGAGATGAAAAGTGCCAGCACTGAAAGCTGTTGCTAGCCAGCACCCTTCCTTGGAAGCGCTTTTGTAGGCCTAAGAACACTGGGGCTCTGGGCTTCTCTAGCCACCTCATCTTCTGCTCATCCTCTCGCGCACTCTAAAGAGAGCTCAGGTGAGAAATTGCAAAAGTCGAGCAATTGCTCAGAGATGAAAAGTGCCAGCACTGAAAGCTCTTGCTAGCCAGCACCCTTCCTTGGAAGCGCTTTCACAGGCGCAGCAACACTGGGGCTTTGCGCTTCTCCAGCCACCAAACGTCACGGTCCTTCTCTTTCCGTCTCGTAGACACGAGCTGAGAAATTGCAAACGTCGAGCAATTGCTCAGAGATGAAAAGTGCCAGCACTGAAAGCTCTTGCTAGCCAGCACCCTTCCTTGGAAGCGCTTTTGTAGGCCTAAGAACACTGGGGCTCTGGGCTTCTCTAGCCACCTCATCTTCTGCTCATCCTCTCGCGCACTCTAAAGAGAGCTCAGGTGAGAAATTGCAAACGTCCAGCAATTGCTCCGAGATGAAAAGTGCCAGCACTGAAAGCTCTTGCTAGCCAGCACCCTTCCTTGGAAGCGCTTTCACAGGCGCAGCAACACTGGGGCTTTGCGCTTCTATACGCACCAAATGTCACGGTCCTTCTCTTTCCGTCTTGTAGACACGAGCTGAGAAATTGCAAACGTCGAGCAATTGCTCCGAGATGAAAAGTGCCAGCACTGAAAGCTGTTGCTAGCCAGCACCCTTCCTTGGAAGCGCTTTCACAGGCGCAGGAACACTGGGGCTTTGCGCTTCTCTAGCCACCAAGCGTCACGGTCCTTCTCTTTCCATCTCGTAGACACGAGCTGAGAAATTGCAAACGTCGAGCAATTGCTCAGAGATGAAAAGTGCCAGCACTGAAAGCTGTTGCTAGCCAGCACCCTTCCTTGGAAGCGCTTTCACAGGCGCAGCAACACTGGGGCTTTGCGCTTCTATACGCACCAAACGTCACGGTCCTTCTCTTTCCGTCTCGTAGACACGAGCTGAGAAATTGCAAACGTCCAGCAATTGCTCAGAGATGAAAAGTGCCAGCACTGAAAGCTCTTGCTAGCCAGCACCCTTCCTTGGAAGCGCTTTTGTAGGCCTAAGAACACTGGGGCTCTGGGCTTCTCTAGCCACCTCATCTTCTGCTCATCCTCTCGCGCACTCTAAAGAGAGCTCAGGGGAGAAATTGCAAACGTCGAGCAATTGCTCAGAGATGAAAAGTGCCAGCACTGAAAGCTCTTGCTAGCCAGCACCCTTCCTTGGAAGCGCTTTCACAGGCGCAGCAACACTGGGGCTTTGCGCTTCTCTAGCCACCAAACGTCACGGTCCTTCTCTTTCCGTCGGTAGACACGAGCTGAGAAATTGCAAACGTCGAGCAATTGCTCAGAGATGAAAAGTGCCAGCACTGAAAGCTGTTGCTAGCCAGCACCCTTCCTTGGAAGCGCTTTCACAGGCGCAGCAACACTGGGGCTTTGCGCTTCTCTACCCACCAAACGTCACGGTCCTTCTCTTTCCGTCTTGTAGACACGAGCTGAGAAATTGCAAACGTCGAGCAATTGCTCAGAGATGAAAAGTGCCAGCACTGAAAGCTCTTACTAGCCAGCACCCTTCCTTGGAAGCGCTTTCACAGACGCAGCAACACTGGGGCTTTGCGCTTCTATACGCACCAAACGTCACGGACCTTCTCTTTCCGCCTCGTAGACACGAGCTGAGAAATTGAAAACGTCAAGCAATTGCTCAGAGATGAAAAGTGCCAGCACTGAAAGCTGTTGCTAGCCAGCACCCTTCCTTGGAAGCGCTTTCACAAGCGCAGTAACACTGGGGCTTTGCACTTCTCTACGCACCAAACGTCACGGTCCTTCTCTTTCTGTCGGTAGACACGAGCTGAGAAATTGCAAACGTCAAGCAATTGCTCAGAGATGAAAAGTGCCAGCACTGAAAGCTCTTGCTAGCCAGCACCCTTCCTTGGAAGCGCTTTTGTAGGCCTAAGAACACTGGGGCTCTGGGCTTCTCTAGCCACCTCATCTTCTGCTCATCCTCTCGCGCACTCTAAAGAGAGCTCAGGTGAGAAATTGCAAACGTCCAGCAATTGCTCAGAGATGAAAAGTGCCAGCACTGAAAGCTGTTGCTAGCCAGCACCCTTCCTTGGAAGCGCTTTCACAGGCGCAGCAACACTGGGGCTTTGCGCTTCTATACGCACCAAACGTCACGGTCCTTCTCTTTCCGTCTCGTAGACACGAGCTGAGAAATTGCAAACGTCGAGCAATTGCTCAGAGATGAAAAGTGCCAGCACTGAAAGCTGTTGCTAGCCAGCACCCTTCCTTGGAAGCGCTTTTGTAGGCCTAAGAACACTGGGGCTCTGGGCTTCTCTAGCCACCTCATCTTCTGCTCATCCTCTCGCGCACTCTAAAGAGAGCTCAGGTGAGAAATTGCAAATGTCGAGCAATTGCTCAGAGATGAAAAGTGCCAGCACTGAAAGCTCTTGCTAGCCAGCACCCTTCCTTGGAAGCGCTTTCACAGGCGCAGCAACACTGGGGCTTTGCGCTTCTCTAGCCACCAAACGTCACGGTCCTTCTCTTTCCGTCTCGTAGACACGAGCTGAGAAATTGCAAACGTGGAGCAATTGCTCCGAGATGAAAAGTGCCAGCACTGAAAGCTGTTGCTAGCCAGCACCCTTCCTTGGAAGCGCTTTCACAGGCGCAGCAACACTGGGGCTTTGCGCTTCTCTACGCACGAAATGTCACGGTCCTTCTCTTTCCGTCTTGTAGACACGAGCTGAGAAATTGCAAACGTCCAGCAATTGCTCCGAGATGAAAAGTGCCAGCACTGAAAGCTGTTGCTAGCCAGCACCCTTCCTTGGAAGCGCTTTTGTAGGCCTAAGAACACTGGGGCTCTGGGCTTCTCTAGCCACCTCATCTTCTGCTCATCCTCTCGCGCACTCTAAAGAGAGCTCAGGTGAGAAATTGCAAACGTCGAGCAATTGCTCAGAGATGAAAAGTGCCAGCACTGAAAGCTCTTGCTAGCCAGCACCCTTCCTTGGAAGCGCTTTCACAGGCGCAGCAACACTGGGGCTTTGTGCTTCTATACGCACCAAACGTCACGGTCCTTCTCTTTCCGTCTTGTAGACACGAGCTGAGAAATTGCAAACGTCGAGCAATTGCTCAGAGATGAAAAGTGCCAGCACTGAAAGCTGTTGCTAGCCAGCACCCTTCCTTGGAAGCGCTTTTGTAGGCCTAAGAAGACTGGGGCTCTGGGCTTCTCTAGCCACCTCATCTTCTGCTCATCCTCTCGCGCACTCTAAAGAGAGCTCAGGTGAGAAATTGCAAACGTCGAGCAATTGCTCAGAGATGAAAAGTGCCAGCACTGAAAGCTGTTGCTAGCCAGCACCCTTCCTTGGAAGCGCTTTCACAGGCGCAGCAACACTGGGGCTTTGCGCTTCTCTACCCACCAAAAGTCACGGTCCTTCTCTTTCCGTCGGTAGACACGAGCTGAGAAATTGCAAACGTCGAGCAATTGCTCAGAGATGAAAAGTGCCAGCACTGAAAGCTCTTGCTAGCCAGCACCCTTCCTTGGAAGCGCTTTTGTAGGCCTAAGAACACTGGGGCTCTGGGCTTCTCTAGCCACCTCATCTTCTGCTCATCCTCTCGCGCACTCTAAAGAGAGCTCAGGTGAGAAATTGCAAACGTCGAGCAATTGCTCAGAGATGAAAAGTGCCAGCACTGAAAGCTGTTGCTAGCCAGCACCCTTCCTTGGAAGCGCTTTCACAGACGCAGCAACACTGGGGTTTTGCGCTTCTCTACCCACCAAACGTCACGGTCATTCTCTTTCCATCTCGTAGACACGAGCTGAGAAATTGCAAACGTCCAGCAATTGCTCAGAGATGAAAAGTGCCAGCACTGAAAGCTCTTGCTAGCCAGCACCCTTTCTTGGAAGCGCTTTTGTAGGCCTAAGAACACTGGGGCTCTGGGCTTCTCTAGCCACCTCATCTTCTGCTCATCCTCGTGCGCACTCTAAAGAGAGCTCAGGTGAGAAATTGCAAATGTCGAGCAATTGCTCAGAGATGAAAAGTGCCAGCACTGAAAGCTGTTGCTAGCCAGCACCCTTCCTTGGAAGCGCTTTCACAGACGCAGCAACACTGGGGTTTTGCGCTTCTCTAGCCACCAAACGTCACGGTCCTTCTCTTTCCGTCTCGTAGACACGAGCTGACAAATTGCAAACGTCGAGCAATTGCTCAGAGATGAAAAGTGCCAGCACTGAAAGCTATTCCTAGCCAGCACCCTTCCTTGGAAGCGCTTTCACAGGCGCAGCAACACTGGGGCTTTGCGCTTCTCTAGCCACCAAACGTCACGGTCATTCTCTTTCCGTCTCGTAGACACGAGCTGAGAAATTGCAAACGTCGAGCAATTGCTCAGAGATGAAAAGTGCTAGCACTGAAAGCTGTTGCTAGCCAGCACCCTTCCTTGGAAGCGCTTTTGTAGGCCTAAGAACACTGGGGCTCTGGGCTTCTCTAGCCACCTCATCTTCTGCTCATCCTCTCGCGCACTCTAAAGAGAGCTCAGGTGAGAAATTGCAAACGTCGAGCAATTGCTCAGAGATGAAAAGTGCCAGCACTGAAAGCTCTTGCTAGCCAGCACCCTTCCTTGGAAGCGCTTTCACAGGCGCAGCAACACTGGGGCTTTGCGCTTCTATACGCACCAAACGTCACGGTCCTTCTCTTTCCGTCTCCTAGACACGAGCTGAGAAATTGCAAACGTGGAGCAATTGCTCAGAGATGAAAAGTGCCAGCACTGAAAGCTCTTGCTAGCCAGCACCCTTCCTTGGAAGCGCTTTTGTAGGCCTAAGAACACTGGGGCTCTGGGCTTCTCTAGCCACCTCATCTTCTGCTCATCCTCTCGCGCACTCTAAAGAGAGCTCAGGTGAGAAATTGCAAACGTCGAGCAATTGCTCAGAGATGAAAAGTGCCAGCACTGAAAGCTGTTGCTAGCCAGCACCCTTCCTTGGAAGCGCTTTCACAGGCGCAGCAACACTGGGGCTTTGCGCTTCTCTACCCACCAAACGTCACGGTCCTTCTCTTTCCATCTCGTAGACACGAGCTGAGAAATTGCAAACGTCCAGCAATTGCTCCGAGATGAAAAGTGCCAGCACTGAAAGCTGTTGCTAGCCAGCACCCTTCCTTGGAAGCGCTTTCACAGGCGCAGCAACACTGGGGCTTTGCGCTTCTATACGCACCAAACGTCACGGTCCTTCTCTTTCCGTCTCGTAGACACGAGCTGAGAAATTGCAAACGTCGAGCAATTGCTCAGAGATGAAAAGTGCCAGCACTGAAAGCTGTTGCTAGCCAGCACCCTTCCTTGGAAGCGCTTTTGTAGGCCTAAGAACACTGGGGCTCTGGGCTTCTCTAGCCACCTCATCTTCTGCTCATCCTCGCGCGCACTCTAAAGAGAGCTCAGGTGAGAAATTGCAAACGTCCACCAATTGCTCAGAGATGAAAAGTGCCAGCACTGAAAGCTCTTGCTAGCCAGCACCCTTCCTTGGAAGCGCTTTCACAGGCGCAGCAACACTGGGGCTTTGCGCTTCTCTAGCCACCAAACGTCACGGTCATTCTCTTTCCGTCTCGTAGACACGAGCTGAGAAATTGCAAATGTCGAGCAATTGCTCAGAGATGAAAAGTGCCAGCACTGAAAGCTGTTGCTAGCCAGCACCCTTCCTTGGAAGCGCTTTCACAGGCGCAGCAACACTGGGGCTTTGCGTTTCTCTACCCACCAAACGTCACTGTCCTTCTCTTTCCGTCTCGTAGACACGAGCTGAGAAATTGCAAACGTCCAGCAATTGCTCAGAGATGAAAAGTGCCAGCACTGAAAGCTCTTGCTAGCCAGCACCCTTCCTTGGAATCGCTTTTGTAGGCCTAAGAACACTGGGGCTCTGGGCTTCTCTAGCCACCTCATCTGCTCATCCTCCCGCGCACTCTAAAGAGAGCTCAGGTGAGAAATTGCAAACGTCGAGCAATTGCTCAGAGATGAAAAGTGCCAGCACTGAAAGCTGTTGCTAGCCAGCACCCTTCCTTGGAAGCGCTTTCACAGGCGCAGTAACACTGGGGCTTTGCACTTCTCTACCCACCAAACGTCACGGTCATTCTCTTTCTGTCTCGTAGACACGAGCTGAGAAATTGCAAACGTGGAGCAATTGCTCAGAGATGAAAAGTGCCAGCACTGAAAGCTCTTGCTAGCCAGCACCCTTCCTTGGAAGCGCTTTCACAGGCGCAGCAACACTGGGGCTTTGCGCTTCTAAACGCAACAAGCATCACGGTCATTCTCTTTCCGTCTCGTAGACACGAGCTGAGAAATTGCAAACGTGGAGCAATTGCTCAGAGATGAAAAGTGCCAGCACTGAAAGCTCTTGCTAGCCAGCACCCTTCCTTGGAAGCGCTTTTGTAGGCCTAAGAACACTGGGGCTCTGGGCTTCTCTAGCCACCTCATCTTCTGCTCATCCTCTCGCGCACTCTAAAGAGAGCTCAGGTGAGAAATTGCAAACGTCGAGCAATTGCTCAGAGATGAAAAGTGCCAGCACTGAAAGCTGTTGCTAGCCAGCACCCTTCCTTGGAAGCGCTTTCACAGGCGCAGCAACACTGGGGCTTTGCGCTTCTATACGCACCAAACGTCACGGTCCTTCTCTTTCCGTCTCGTAGACACGAGCTGAGAAATTGCAAACGTCAAGCAATTGCTCAGAGATGAAAAGTGCCAGCACTGAAAGCTGTTGCTAGCCAGCACCCTTCCTTGGAAGCGCTTTTGTAGGCCTAAGAACACTGGGGCTCTGGGCTTCTCTAGCCACCTCATCTTCTGCTCATCCTCGCGCGCACTCCAAAGAGAGCTCAGGTGAGAAATTGCAAACGTCGAGCAATTGCTCAGAGATGAAAAGTGCCAGCACTGAAAGCTCTTGCTAGCCAGCACCCTTCCTTGGAAGCGCTTTCACAGGCGCAGCAACACTGGGGCTTTGCGCTTCTCTACCCACCAAACGTCACGGTCCTTCTCTTTCCGTCTCGTAGACACGAGCTGAGAAATTGCAAACGTCGAGCAATTGCTCAGAGATGAAAAGTGCCAGCACTGAAAGCTGTTGCTAGCCAGCACCCTTCCTTGGAAGCGCTTTCACAGGCGCAGCAACACTGGGGCTTTGCGCTTCTCTACCCACCAAACGTCACGGTCCTTCTCTTTCCGTCTCGTAGACACGAGCTGAGAAATTGCAAACGTCCAGCAATTGCTCAGAGATGAAAAGTGCCAGCACTGAAAGCTGTTGCTAGCCAGCACCCTTCCTTGGAAGCGCTTTTGTAGGCCTAAGAAGACTGGGGCTCTGGGCTTCTCTAGCCACCTCATCTTCTGCTCATCCTCGCGCGCACTCCAAAGAGAGCTCAGGTGAGAAATTGCAAACGTCGAGCAATTGCTCAGAGATGAAAAGTGCCAGCACTGAAAGCTGTTGCTAGCCAGCACCCTTCCTTGGAAGCGCTTTCACAGGCGCAGCAACACTGGGGCTTTGCGCTTCTCTACCCACCAAACGTCACGGTCCTTCTCTTTCCATCTCGTAGACACGAGCTGAGAAATTGCAAACGTCGAGCAATTGCTCCGAGATGAAAAGTGCCAGCACTGAAAGCTGTTGCTAGCCAGCACCCTTCCTTGGAAGCGCTTTCACAGGCGCAGTAACACTGGGGCTTTGCGCTTCTCTAGCCATCAAACGTCATGGTCATTCTCTTTCCGTCTCGTAGACACGAGCTGAGAAATGGCAAACGTCGAGCAATTGCTCCGAGATGAAAAGTGCCAGCACTGAAAGCTGTTGCTAGCCAGCACCCTTCCTTGGAAGCGCTTTCACAGGCGCAGCAACACTGGGGCTTTGCGCTTCTCTAGCCACCAAACGTCACGGTCCTTCTCTTTCCGTCGGTAGACACGAGCTGAGAAATTGCAAACGTCGAGCAATTGCTCAGAGATGAAAAGTGCCAGCACTGAAAGCTGTTGCTAGCCAGCACCCTTCCTTGGAAGCGCTTTTGTAGGCCTAAGAAGACTGGGGCTCTGGGCTTCTCTAGCCACCTCATCTTCTGCTCATCCTCTCGCGCACTCTAAAGAGAGCTCAGGTGAGAAATTGCAAACGTCGAGCAATTGCTCAGAGATGAAAAGTGCCAGCACTGAAAGCTGTTGCTAGCCAGCACCCTTCCTTGGAAGCGCTTTCACAGGCGCAGTAACACTGGGGCTTTGCGCTTCTCTAGCCACCAAACGTCACGGTCCTTCTCTTTCCGTCGGTAGACACGAGCTGAGAAATTGCAAACGTCGAGCAATTGCTCAGAGATGAAAAGTGCCAGCACTGAAAGCTCTTGCTAGCCAGCACCCTTCCTTGGAAGCGCTTTCACAGGCGCAGCAACACTGGGGCTTTGCGCTTCTCTAGCCACCAAACGTCACGGTCCTTCTCTTTCCGTCTTGTAGACACGAGCTGAGAAATTGCAAACGTCGAGCAATTGCTCAGAGATGAAAAGTGCCAGCACTGAAAGCTCTTGCTAGCCAGCACCCTTCCTTGGAAGCGCTTTCACAGGCGCAGCAACACTGGGGCTTTGCGCTTCTATACGCACCAAACGTCACGGTCCTTCTCTTTCCGCCTCGTAGACACGAGCTGAGAAATTGAAAACGTCAAGCAATTGCTCAGAGATGAAAAGTGCCAGCACTGAAAGCTGTTGCTAGCCAGCACCCTTCCTTGGAAGCGCTTTCACAAGCGCAGTAACACTGGGGCTTTGCGCTTCTATACGCACCAAACGTCACGGTCCTTCTCTTTCCGTCTCCTAGACACGAGCTGAGAAATTGCAAACGTCGAGCAATTGCTCAGAGATGAAAAGTGCCAGCACTGAAAGCTGTTGCTAGCCAGCACCCTTCCTTGGAAGCGCTTTCACAGGCGCAGCAACACTGGGGCTTTGCGCTTCTATACGCACCAAACGTCACGGTCCTTCTCTTTCCGTCGGTAGACACGAGCTGAAAAATTGCAAACGTCCAGCAATTGCTCAGAGATGAAAAGTGCCAGCACTGAAAGCTGTTGCTAGCCAGCACCCTTCCTTGGAAGCGCTTTCACAGGCGCAGTAACACTGGGGCTTTGCGCTTCTCTAGCCACCAAGCGTCACGGTCCTTCTCTTTCCATCTCGTAGACACGAGCTGAGAAATTGCAAACGTCGAGCAATTGCTCAGAGATGAAAAGTGCCAGCACTGAAAGCTCTTGCTAGCCAGCCCCCTTCCTTGGAAGCGCTTTTGTAGGCCTAAGAACACTGGGGCTCTGGGCTTCTCTAGCCACCTCATCTTCTGCTCATCCTCTCGCGCACTCTAAAGAGAGCTCAGGTGAGAAATTGCAAACGTCGAGCAATTGCTCAGAGATGAAAAGTGCCAGCACTGAAAGCTGTTGCTAGCCAGCACCCTTCCTTGGAAGCGCTTTCACAGGCGCAGTAACACTGGGGCTTTGCGCTTCTCTAGCCACCAAACGTCACGGTCCTTCTCTTTCCGTCGGTAGACACGAGCTGAGAAATTGCAAACGTCGAGCAATTGCTCAGAGATGAAAAGTGCCAGCACTGAAAGCTCTTGCTAGCCAGCACCCTTCCTTGGAAGCGCTTTCACAGGCGCAGCAACACTGGGGCTTTGCGCTTCTCTAGCCACCAAACGTCACGGTCCTTCTCTTTCCGTCTTGTAGACACGAGCTGAGAAATTGCAAACGTCGAGCAATTGCTCAGAGATGAAAAGTGCCAGCACTGAAAGCTCTTGCTAGCCAGCACCCTTCCTTGGAAGCGCTTTCACAGGCGCAGCAACACTGGGGCTTTGCGCTTCTATACGCACCAAACGTCACGGTCCTTCTCTTTCCGCCTCGTAGACACGAGCTGAGAAATTGAAAACGTCAAGCAATTGCTCAGAGATGAAAAGTGCCAGCACTGAAAGCTGTTGCTAGCCAGCACCCTTCCTTGGAAGCGCTTTCACAAGCGCAGTAACACTGGGGCTTTGCGCTTCTATACGCACCAAACGTCACGGTCCTTCTCTTTCCGTCTCGTAGACACGAGCTGAGAAATTGCAAACGTCGAGCAATTGCTCAGAGATGAAAAGTGCCAGCACTGAAAGCTGTTGCTAGCCAGCACCCTTCCTTGGAAGCGCTTTCACAGGCGCAGCAACACTGGGGCTTTGCGCTTCTCTAGCCACCTCATCTTCTGCTCATCCTCGCGCGCACTCCAAAGAGAGCTCAGGTGAGAAATTGCAAACGTCGAGCAATTGCTCAGAGATGAAAAGTGCCAGCACTGAAAGCTGTTGCTAGCCAGCACCCTTCCTTGGAAGCGCTTTCACAGGCGCAGCAACACTGGGGCTTTGCGCTTCTCTACCCACCAAACGTCACGGTCCTTCTCTTTCCATCTCGTAGACACGAGCTGAGAAATTGCAAACGTCGAGCAATTGCTCCGAGATGAAAAGTGCCAGCACTGAAAGCTGTTGCTAGCCAGCACCCTTCCTTGGAAGCGCTTTCACAGGCGCAGTAACACTGGGGCTTTGCGCTTCTCTAGCCATCAAACGTCATGGTCATTCTCTTTCCGTCTCGTAGACACGAGCTGAGAAATGGCAAACGTCGAGCAATTGCTCCGAGATGAAAAGTGCCAGCACTGAAAGCTGTTGCTAGCCAGCACCCTTCCTTGGAAGCGCTTTCACAGGCGCAGCAACACTGGGGCTTTGCGCTTCTCTAGCCACCAAACGTCACGGTCCTTCTCTTTCCGTCGGTAGACACGAGCTGAGAAATTGCAAACGTCGAGCAATTGCTCAGAGATGAAAAGTGCCAGCACTGAAAGCTGTTGCTAGCCAGCACCCTTCCTTGGAAGCGCTTTTGTAGGCCTAAGAAGACTGGGGCTCTGGGCTTCTCTAGCCACCTCATCTTCTGCTCATCCTCTCGCGCACTCTAAAGAGAGCTCAGGTGAGAAATTGCAAACGTCGAGCAATTGCTCAGAGATGAAAAGTGCCAGCACTGAAAGCTGTTGCTAGCCAGCACCCTTCCTTGGAAGCGCTTTCACAGGCGCAGTAACACTGGGGCTTTGCGCTTCTCTAGCCACCAAACGTCACGGTCCTTCTCTTTCCGTCGGTAGACACGAGCTGAGAAATTGCAAACGTCGAGCAATTGCTCAGAGATGAAAAGTGCCAGCACTGAAAGCTCTTGCTAGCCAGCACCCTTCCTTGGAAGCGCTTTCACAGGCGCAGCAACACTGGGGCTTTGCGCTTCTCTAGCCACCAAACGTCACGGTCCTTCTCTTTCCGTCTTGTAGACACGAGCTGAGAAATTGCAAACGTCGAGCAATTGCTCAGAGATGAAAAGTGCCAGCACTGAAAGCTCTTGCTAGCCAGCACCCTTCCTTGGAAGCGCTTTCACAGGCGCAGCAACACTGGGGCTTTGCGCTTCTATACGCACCAAACGTCACGGTCCTTCTCTTTCCGCCTCGTAGACACGAGCTGAGAAATTGAAAACGTCAAGCAATTGCTCAGAGATGAAAAGTGCCAGCACTGAAAGCTGTTGCTAGCCAGCACCCTTCCTTGGAAGCGCTTTCACAAGCGCAGTAACACTGGGGCTTTGCGCTTCTATACGCACCAAACGTCACGGTCCTTCTCTTTCCGTCTCCTAGACACGAGCTGAGAAATTGCAAACGTCGAGCAATTGCTCAGAGATGAAAAGTGCCAGCACTGAAAGCTGTTGCTAGCCAGCACCCTTCCTTGGAAGCGCTTTCACAGGCGCAGCAACACTGGGGCTTTGCGCTTCTATACGCACCAAACGTCACGGTCCTTCTCTTTCCGTCGGTAGACACGAGCTGAAAAATTGCAAACGTCAAGCAATTGCTCAGAGATGAAAAGTGCCAGCACTGAAAGCTGTTGCTAGCCAGCACCCTTCCTTGGAAGCGCTTTCACAGGCGCAGTAACACTGGGGCTTTGCGCTTCTCTAGCCACCAAGCGTCACGGTCCTTCTCTTTCCATCTCGTAGACACGAGCTGAGAAATTGCAAACGTCGAGCAATTGCTCAGAGATGAAAAGTGCCAGCACTGAAAGCTCTTGCTAGCCAGCCCCCTTCCTTGGAAGCGCTTTTGTAGGCCTAAGAAGACTGGGGCTCTGGGCTTCTCTAGCCACCTCATCTTCTGCTCATCCTCTCGCGCACTCTAAAGAGAGCTCAGGTGAGAAATTGCAAACGTCGAGCAATTGCTCAGAGATGAAAAGTGCCAGCACTGAAAGCTGTTGCTAGCCAGCACCCTTCCTTGGAAGCGCTTTCACAGGCGCAGTAACACTGGGGCTTTGCGCTTCTCTAGCCACCAAACGTCACGGTCCTTCTCTTTCCGTCGGTAGACACGAGCTGAGAAATTGCAAACGTCGAGCAATTGCTCAGAGATGAAAAGTGCCAGCACTGAAAGCTCTTGCTAGCCAGCACCCTTCCTTGGAAGCGCTTTCACAGGCGCAGCAACACTGGGGCTTTGCGCTTCTCTAGCCACCAAACGTCACGGTCCTTCTCTTTCCGTCTTGTAGACACGAGCTGAGAAATTGCAAACGTCGAGCAATTGCTCAGAGATGAAAAGTGCCAGCACTGAAAGCTCTTGCTAGCCAGCACCCTTCCTTGGAAGCGCTTTCACAGGCGCAGCAACACTGGGGCTTTGCGCTTCTATACGCACCAAACGTCACGGTCCTTCTCTTTCCGCCTCGTAGACACGAGCTGAGAAATTGAAAACGTCAAGCAATTGCTCAGAGATGAAAAGTGCCAGCACTGAAAGCTGTTGCTAGCCAGCACCCTTCCTTGGAAGCGCTTTCACAAGCGCAGTAACACTGGGGCTTTGCGCTTCTATACGCACCAAACGTCACGGTCCTTCTCTTTCCGTCTCGTAGACACGAGCTGAGAAATTGCAAACGTCGAGCAATTGCTCAGAGATGAAAAGTGCCAGCACTGAAAGCTGTTGCTAGCCAGCACCCTTCCTTGGAAGCGCTTTCACAGGCGCAGCAACACTGGGGCTTTGCGCTTCTATACGCACCAAACGTCACGGTCCTTCTCTTTCCGTCGGTAGACACGAGCTGAAAAATTGCAAACGTCAAGCAATTGCTCAGAGATGAAAAGTGCCAGCACTGAAAGCTGTTGCTAGCCAGCACCCTTCCTTGGAAGCGCTTTCACAGGCGCAGTAACACTGGGGCTTTGCGCTTCTCTAGCCACCAAGCGTCACGGTCCTTCTCTTTCCATCTCGTAGACACGAGCTGAGAAATTGCAAACGTCGAGCAATTGCTCAGAGATGAAAAGTGCCAGCACTGAAAGCTCTTGCTAGCCAGCCCCCTTCCTTGGAAGCGCTTTTGTAGGCCTAAGAACACTGGGGCTCTGGGCTTCTCTAGCCACCTCATCTTCTGCTCATCCTCTCGCGCACTCTAAAGAGAGCTCAGGTGAGAAATTGCAAACGTCGAGCAATTGCTCAGAGATGAAAAGTGCCAGCACTGAAAGCTCTTGCTAGCCAGCACCCTTCCTTGGAAGCGCTTTCACAGGCGCAGCAACACTGGGGCTTTGCGCTTCTCTAGCCACCAAACGTCACGGTCCTTCTCTTTCCGTCGGTAGACACGAGCTGAGAAATTGCAAACGTCAAGCAATTGCTCAGAGATGAAAAGTGCCAGCACTGAAAGCTGTTGCTAGCCAGCACCCTTCCTTGGAAGCGCTTTTGTAGGCCTAAGAACACTGGGGCTCTGGGCTTCTCTAGCCACCTCATCTTCTGCTCATCCTCTCGCGCACTCTAAAGAGAGCTCAGGTGAGAAATTGCAAACGTCGAGCAATTGCTCAGAGATGAAAAGTGCCAGCACTGAAAGCTCTTGCTAGCCAGCACCCTTCCTTGGAAGCGCTTTCAAAGGCGCAGCAACACTGGGGCTTTGCGCTTCTCTACCCACCAAACGTCACGGTCCTTCTCTTTCCGTCTTGTAGACACGAGCTGAGAAATGGCAAACGTCGAGCAATTGCTCAGAGATGAAAAGTGCCAGCACTGAAAGCTCTTGCTAGCCAGCACCCTTCCTTGGAAGCGCTTTCACAGGCGCAGCAACACTGGGGCTTTGCGCTTTTATACGCACCAAACGTCACGGTCCTTCTCTTTCCGCCTCGTAGACACGAGCTGAGAAATTGCAAACGTCGAGCAATTGCTCAGAGATGAAAAGTGCCAGCACTGAAAGCTGTTGCTAGCCAGCACCCTTCCTTGGAAGCGCTTTCACAAGCGCAGTAACACTGGGGCTTTGCGCTTCTCTAGCCACCAAACGTCACGGTCCTTCTCTTTCCGTCTCGTAGACACGAGCTGAGAAATTGCAAACGTCGAGCAATTGCTCAGAGATGAAAAGTGCCAGCACTGAAAGCTGTTGCTAGCCAGCACCCTTCCTTGGAAGCGCTTTCACAGGCGCAGCAACACTGGGGCTTTGCGCTTCTATACGCACCAATCGTCACAGTCCTTCTCTTTCCGTCGGTAGACACGAGCTGAGAAATTGCAAACGTCAAGCAATTGCTCAGAGATGAAAAGTGCCAGCACTGAAAGCTGTTGCTAGCCAGCACCCTTCCTTGGAAGCGCTTTTGTAGGCCTAAGAACACTGGGGCTCTGGCCTTCTCTAGCCAACTCATCTTCTGCTCATCCTCTCGCGCACTCTAAAGAGAGCTCAGGTGAGAAATTGCAAACGTCGAGCAATTGCTCAGAGATGAAAAGTGCCAGCACTGAAAGCTGTTGCTAGCCAGCACCCTTCCTTGGAAGCGCTTTCACAGGCGCAGCAACACTGGGGCTTTGCGCTTCTATACGCACCAAACGTCACGGTCCTTCTCTTTCCGTCTCGTAGACACGAGCTGAGAAATTGCAAACGTCGAGCAATTGCTCAGAGATGAAAAGTGCCAGCACTGAAAGCTGTTGCTAGCCAGCACCCTTCCTTGGAAGCGCTTTTGTAGGCCTAAGAACACTGGGGCTCTGGGCTTCTCTAGCCACCTAATCTTCTGCTCATCCTCCCGCGCACTCTAAAGAGAGCTCAGGTGAGAAATTGCAAACGTCGAGCAATTGCTCAGAGATGAAAAGTGCCAGCACTGAAAGCTGTTGCTAGCCAGCACCCTTCCTTGGAAGCGCTTTCACAGGCGCAGTAACACTGGGGCTTTGCGCTTCTAAACGCAACAAGCATCACGGTCCTTCTCTTTCCGTCTCGTAGACACGAGCTGAGAAATTGCAAACGTCCAGCAATTGCTCCGAGATGAAAAGTGCCAGCACTGAAAGCTGTTGCTAGCCAGCACCCTTCCTTGGAAGCGCTTTTGTAGGCCTAAGAACACTGGGGCTCTGGGCTTCTCTAGCCACCTCATCTTCTGCTCATCCTCTCGCGCACTCTAAAGAGAGCTCAGGTGAGAAATTGCAAACGTCGAGCAATTGCTCAGAGATGAAAAGTGCCAGCACTGAAAGCTCTTGCTAGCCAGCACCCTTCCTTGGAAGCGCTTTCACAGGCGCAGTAACACTGGGACTTTGCGCTTCTATACGCACCAAACGTCACGGTCCTTCTCTTTCCGTCTCCTAGACACGAGCTGAGAAATTGCAAACGTGGAGCAATTGCTCCGAGATGAAAAGTGCCAGCACTGAAAGCTGTTGCTAGCCAGCACCCTTCCTTGGAAGCGCTTTTGTAGGCCTAAGAACACTGGGGCTCTGGGCTTCTCTAGCCACCTCATCTTCTGCTCATCCTCTCGCGCACTCTAAAGAGAGCTCAGGTGAGAAATTGCAAACGTCGAGCAATTGCTCAGAGATGAAAAGTGCCAGCACTGAAAGCTCTTGCTAGCCAGCACCCTTCCTTGGAAGCGCTTTCACAGGCGCAGCAACACTGGGGCTTTGTGCTTCTATACGCACCAAACGTCACGGTCCTTCTCTTTCCGTCGGTAGACACGAGCTGAGAAATTGCAAACGTCGAGCAATTGCTCAGAGATGAAAAGTGCCAGCACTGAAAGCTGTTGCTAGCCAGCACCCTTCCTTGGAAGCGCTTTTGTAGGCCTAAGAACACTGGGGCTCTGGGCTTCTCTAGCCACCTCATCTTCTGCTCATCCTCTCGCGCACTCTAAAGTGAGCTCAGGTGAGAAATTGCAAACGTCGAGCAATTGCTCAGAGATGAAAAGTGCCAGCACTGAAAGCTCTTGCTAGCCAGCACCCTTCCTTGGAAGCGCTTTCAAAGGCGCAGCAACACTGGGGCTTTGCGCTTCTATACGCACCAAACGTCACGGTCCTTCTCTTTCCGTCTTGTAGACACGAGCTGAGAAATTGCAAACGTCGAGCAATTGCTCAGAGATGAAAAGTGCCAGCACTGAAAGCTGTTGCTAGCCAGCACCCTTCCTTGGAAGCGCTTTCACAGGCGCAGTAACACTGGGGCTTTGCGCTTCTCTAGCCACTAAACGTCACGGTCCTTCTCTTTCCA
Source organism: Sarcoramphus papa (assembly GCA_037962945.1). Classification (NCBI taxonomy): domain Eukaryota; kingdom Metazoa; phylum Chordata; class Aves; order Accipitriformes; family Cathartidae; genus Sarcoramphus; species Sarcoramphus papa. The sequence continues at coordinate 1,971,507 of JBBMRM010000108.1, forward strand.
TCTCGTAGACACGAGCTGAGAAATTGCAAACGTCGAGCAATTGCTCAGAGATGAAAAGTGCCAGCACTGAAAGCTCTTGCTAGCCAGCACCCTTCCTTGGAAGCGCTTTTGTAGGCCTAAGAACACTGGGGCTCTGGGCTTCTCTAGCCACCTCATCTTCTGCTCATCCTCTCGCGCACTCTAAAGAGAGCTCAGGTGAGAAATTGCAAACGTCGAGCAATTGCTCAGAGATGAAAAGTGCCAGCACTGAAAGCTCTTGCTAGCCAGCACCCTTCCTTGGAAGCGCTTTCACAGGCGCAGCAACACTGGGGCTTTGCACTTCTCTAGCCACCAAACGTCACGGTCCTTCTCTTTCCGTCGGTAGACACGAGCTGAGAAATTGCAAACGTCGAGCAATTGCTCAGAGATGAAAAGTGCCAGCACTGAAAGCTCTTGCTAGCCAGCACCCTTCCTTGGAAGCGCTTTTGTAGGCCTAAGAACACTGGGGCTCTGGGCTTCTCTAGCCACCTCATCTTCTGCTCATCCTCTCGCGCACTCTAAAGAGAGCTCAGGTGAGAAATTGCAAACGTCGAGCAATTGCTCAGAGATGAAAAGTGCCAGCACTGAAAGCTCTTGCTAGCCAGCACCCTTCCTTGGAAGCGCTTTCACAGGCGCAGCAACACTGGGGCTTTGCGCTTCTCTACCCACCAAACGTCACGGTCCTTCTCTTTCCGTCTTGTAGACACGAGCTGAGAAATGGCAAACGTCGAGCAATTGCTCAGAGATGAAAAGTGCCAGCACTGAAAGCTCTTGCTAGCCAGCACCCTTCCTTGGAAGCGCTTTCACAGGCGCAGCAACACTGGGGCTTTGCGCTTCTATACGCACCAAACGTCACGGTCCTTCTCTTTCCGCCTCGTAGACACGAGCTGAGAAATTGCAAACGTGGAGCAATTGCTCAGAGATGAAAAGTGCCAGCACTGAAAGCTGTTGCTAGCCAGCACCCTTCCTTGGAAGCGCTTTCACAAGCGCAGTAACACTGGGGCTTTGCGCTTCTCTAGCCACCAAACGTCACGGTCCTTCTCTTTCCGTCTCGTAGACACGAGCTGAGAAATTGCAAACGTCGAGCAATTGCTCAGAGACGAAAAGTGCCAGCACTGAAAGCTGTTGCTAGCCAGCACCCTTCCTTGGAAGCGCTTTCACAGGCGCAGCAACACTGGGGCTTTGCGCTTCTATACGCACCAAACGTCACAGTCCTTCTCTTTCCGTCGGTAGACACGAGCTGAGAAATTGCAAACGTCGAGCAATTGCTCAGAGATGAAAAGTGCCAGCACTGAAAGCTCTTGCTAGCCAGCACCCTTCCTTGGAAGCGCTTTTGTAGGCCTAAGAAGACTGGGGCTCTGGGCTTCTCTAGCCACCTAATCTTCTGCTCATCCTCTCGCGCACTCTAAAGAGAGCTCAGGTGAGAAATCGCAAACGTCGAGCAATTGCTCAGAGATGAAAAGTGCCAGCACTGAAAGCTGTTGCTAGCCAGCACCCTTCCTTGGAAGCGCTTTCACAGGCGCAGCAACACTGGGGCTTTGTGCTTCTATACGCACCAAACGTCACGGTCCTTCTCTTTCCGTCTCGTAGACACGAGCTGAGAAATTGCAAACGTCGAGCAATTGCTCAGAGATGAAAAGTGCCAGCACTGAAAGCTCTTGCTAGCCAGCACCCTTCCTTGGAAGCGCTTTTGTAGGCCTAAGAACACTGGGGCTCTGGGCTTCTCTAGCCACCTCATCTTCTGCTCATCCTCTCGCGCACTCTAAAGAGAGCTCAGGTGAGAAATTGCAAACGTCGAGCAATTGCTCAGAGATGAAAAGTGCCAGCACTGAAAGCTGTTGCTAGCCAGCACCCTTCCTTGGAAGCGCTTTCACAGGCGCAGCAACACTGGGGCTTTGCGCTTCTCTACCCACCAAACGTCACGGTCCTTCTCTTTCCGTCGGTAGACACGAGCTGAGAAATTGCAAACGTCGAGCAATTGCTCAGAGATGAAAAGTGCCAGCACTGAAAGCTGTTGCTAGCCAGCACCCTTCCTTGGAAGCGCTTTTGTAGGCCTAAGAACACTGGGGCTCTGGGCTTCTCTAGCCACCTCATCTTCTGCTCATCCTCTCGCGCACTCTAAAGAGAGCTCAGGGGAGAAATTGCAAACGTCGAGCAATTGCTCAGAGATGAAAAGTGCCAGCACTGAAAGCTGTTGCTAGCCAGCACCCTTCCTTGGAAGCGCTTTCACAGACGCAGCAACACTGGGGTTTTGCGCTTCTCTACCCACCAAACGTCACGGTCATTCTCTTTCCATCTCGTAGACACGAGCTGAGAAATTGCAAACGTCCAGCAATTGCTCCGAGATGAAAAGTGCCAGCACTGAAAGCTCTTGCTAGCCAGCCCCCTTCCTTGGAAGCGCTTTTGTAGGCCTAAGAAGACTGGGGCTCTGGGCTTCTCTAGCCACCTCATCTTCTGCTCATCCTCGCGCGCACTCTAAAGAGAGCTCAGGTGAGAAATTGCAAATGTCGAGCAATTGCTCAGAGATGAAAAGTGCCAGCACTGAAAGCTGTTGCTAGCCAGCACCCTTCCTTGGAAGCGCTTTCACAGGCGCAGCAACACTGGGGTTTTGCGCTTCTCTAGCCACCAAATGTCACGGTCCTTCTCTTTCCGTCTCGTAGACACGAGCTGAGAAATTGCAAACGTCGAGCAATTGCTCAGAGATGAAAAGTGCCAGCACTGAAAGCTCTTGCTAGCCAGCACCCTTCCTTGGAAGCGCTTTCACAGGCGCAGCAACACTGGGGCTTTGCGCTTCTATACGCACCAAAAGTCACGGTCCTTCTCTTTCCGTCTCGTAGACACGAGCTGAGAAATTGCAAACGTCGAGCAATTGCTCAGAGATGAAAAGTGCCAGCACTGAAAGCTCTTGCTAGCCAGCACCCTTCCTTGGAAGCGCTTTCACAGGCGCAGCAACACTGGGGCTTTGCGCTTCTATACGCACCAAACGTCACGGTCCTTCTCTTTCCGTCTTGTAGACACGAGCTGAGAAATTGCAAACGTGGAGCAATTGCTCCGAGATGAAAAGTGCCAGCACTGAAAGCTGTTGCTAGCCAGCACCCTTCCTTGGAAGCGCTTTCACAGGCGCAGCAACACTGGGGCTTTGCGCTTCTCTAGCCACCAAACGTCATGGTCCTTCTCTTTCCGTCTCGTAGACACGAGCTGAGAAATTGCAAACGTCGAGCAATTGCTCAGAGATGAAAAGTGCCAGCACTGAAAGCTCTTGCTAGCCAGCCCCCTTCCTTGGAAGCGCTTTTGTAGGCCTAAGAAGACTGGGGCTCTGGGCTTCTCTAGCCACCTCATCTTCTGCTCATCCTCGCGCGCACTCTAAAGAGAGCTCAGGTGAGAAATTGCAAATGTCGAGCAATTGCTCCGAGATGAAAAGTGCCAGCACTGAAAGCTGTTGCTAGCCAGCACCCTTCCTTGGAAGCGCTTTCACAGGCGCAGCAACACTGGGGTTTTGCGCTTCTCTAGCCACCAAATGTCACGGTCCTTCTCTTTCCGTCTCGTAGACACGAGCTGAGAAATTGCAAACGTCGAGCAATTGCTCAGAGATGAAAAGTGCCAGCACTGAAAGCTCTTGCTAGCCAGCACCCTTCCTTGGAAGCGCTTTCACAGGCGCAGCAACACTGGGGCTTTGCGCTTCTATACGCACCAAAAGTCACGGTCCTTCTCTTTCCGTCTCGTAGACACGAGCTGAGAAATTGCAAACGTCGAGCAATTGCTCAGAGATGAAAAGTGCCAGCACTGAAAGCTGTTGCTAGCCAGCACCCTTCCTTGGAAGCGCTTTCACAGGCGCAGCAACACTGGGGCTTTGCGCTTCTATACGCACCAAACGTCACGGTCCTTCTCTTTCCGTCTTGTAGACACGAGCTGAGAAATTGCAAACGTGGAGCAATTGCTCCGAGATGAAAAGTGCCAGCACTGAAAGCTGTTGCTAGCCAGCACACTTCCTTGGAAGCGCTTTCAGAGGCGCAGCAACACTGGGGCTTTGCGCTTCTCTAGCCACCAAACGTCATGGTCCTTCTCTTTCCGTCTTGTAGACACGAGCTGAGAAATTGCAAACGTGGAGCAATTGCTCAGAGATGAAAAGTGCCAGCACTGAAAGCTCTTGCTAGCCAGCACCCTTCCTTGGAAGCGCTTTTGTAGGCCTAAGAAGACTGGGGCTCTGGGCTTCTCTAGCCACCTAATCTTCTGCTCATCCTCTCGCGCACTCTAAAGAGAGCTCAGGTGAGAAATTGCAAACGTCGAGCAATTGCTCAGAGATGAAAAGTGCCAGCACTGAAAGCTCTTGCTAGCCAGCACCCTTCCTTGGAAGCGCTTTCACAGACGCAGCAACACTGGGGCTTTGCGCTTCTCTACCCACCAAACGTCACGGTCCTTCTCTTTCCATCTCGTAGACACGAGCTGAGAAATTGCAAACGTCCAGCAATTGCTCCGAGATGAAAAGTGCCAGCACTGAAAGCTCTTGCTAGCCAGCACCCTTCCTTGGAAGCGCTTTCACAGGCGCAGCAACACTGGGGCTTTGCGCTTCTATACGCACCAAACGTCACGGTCCTTCTCTTTCCGTCTCGTAGACACGAGCTGAGAAATTGCAAACGTCGAGCAATTGCTCAGAGATGAAAAGTGCCAGCACTGAAAGCTGTTGCTAGCCAGCCCCCTTCCTTGGAAGCGCTTTTGTAGGCCTAAGAACACTGGGGCTCTGGGCTTCTCTAGCCACCTCATCTTCTGCTCATCCTCTCGCACACTCTAAAGAGAGCTCAGGTGAGAAATTGCAAACGTCGAGCAATTGCTCAGAGATGAAAAGTGCCAGCACTGAAAGCTGTTGCTAGCCAGCACCCTTCCTTGGAAGCGCTTTCACAGACGCAGCAACACTGGGGTTTTGCGCTTCTCTACCCACCAAACGTCACGGTCCTTCTCTTTCCATCTCGTAGACACGAGCTGAGAAATTGCAAACGTCCAGCAATTGCTCAGAGATGAAAAGTGCCAGCACTGAAAGCTCTTGCTAGCCAGCCCCCTTCCTTGGAAGCGCTTTTGTAGGCCTAAGAACACTGGGGCTCTGGGCTTCTCTAGCCACCTCATCTTCTGCTCATCCTCGCGCGCACTCTAAAGAGAGCTCAGGTGAGAAATTGCAAACGTCGAGCAATTGCTCCGAGATGAAAAGTGCCAGCACTGAAAGCTGTTGCTAGCCAGCACCCTTCCTTGGAAGCGCTTTCACAGGCGCAGCAACACTGGGGTTTTCCGCTTCTCTAGCCACCAAATGTCACGGTCCTTCTCTTTCCGTCTCGTAGACACGAGCTGAGAAATTGCAAACGTCGAGCAATTGCTCAGAGATGAAAAGTGCCAGCACTGAAAGCTATTGCTAGCCAGCACCCTTCCTTGGAAGCGCTTTTGTAGGCCTAAGAACACTGGGGCTTTGCGCTTCTATACGCACCAAAAGTCACGGTCCTTCTCTTTCCGTCTCGTAGACACGAGCTGAGAAATTGCAAACGTCCAGCAATTGCTCAGAGATGAAAAGTGCCAGCACTGAAAGCTGTTGCTAGCCAGCACCCTTCCTTGGAAGCGCTTTCACAGGCGCAGCAACACTGGGGCTTTGCGCTTCTATACGCACCAAACGTCACGGTCCTTCTCTTTCCGTCTTGTAGACACGAGCTGAGAAATTGCAAACGTGGAGCAATTGCTCCGAGATGAAAAGTGCCAGCACTGAAAGCTCTTGCTAGACAGCACCCTTCCTTGGAAGCGCTTTCACAGGCGCAGCAACACTGGGGCTTTGCGCTTCTCTAGCCACCAAACGTCACGGTCCTTCTCTTTCCGTCTTGTAGACACGAGCTGAGAAATTGCAAACGTCCAGCAATTGCTCAGAGATGAAAAGTGCCAGCACTGAAAGCTCTTGCTAGCCAGCACCCTTCCTTGGAAGCGCTTTTGTAGGCCTAAGAACACTGGGGCTCTGGGCTTCTCTAGCCACCTCATCTTCTGCTCATCCTCTCGCGCACTCTAAAGAGAGCTCAGGTGAGAAATTGCAAACGTCGAGCAATTGCTCCGAGATGAAAAGTGCCAGCACTGAAAGCTGTTGCTAGCCAGCACCCTTCCTTGGAAGCGCTTTCACAGACGCAGCAACACTGGGGCTTTGCGCTTCTCTACCCACCAAACGTCAGGGTCCTTCTCTTTCCATCTCGTAGACACGAGCTGAGAAATTGCAAACGTCGAGCAATTGCTCCGAGATGAAAAGTGCCAGCACTGAAAGCTCTTGCTAGCCAGCACCCTTCCTTGGAAGCGCTTTCACAGGCGCAGCAACACTGGGGCTTTGCGCTTCTATACGCACCAAACGTCACGGTCCTTCTCTTTCCGTCTCGTAGACACGAGCTGAGAAATTGCAAACGTCGAGCAATTGCTCAGAGATGAAAAGTGCCAGCACTGAAAGCTCTTGCTAGCCAGCACCCTTCCTTGGAAGCGCTTTTGTAGGCCTAAGAACACTGGGGCTCTGGGCTTCTCTAGCCACCTCATCTTCTGCTCATCCTCTCGCGCACTCTAAAGAGAGCTCAGGTGAGAAATTGCAAACGTCGAGCAATTGCTCAGAGATGAAAAGTGCCAGCACTGAAAGCTGTTGCTAGCCAGCACCCTTCCTTGGAAGCGCTTTCACAGGAGCAGCAACACTGGGGTTTTGCGCTTCTCTACCCACCAAAAGTCACGGTCCTTCTCTTTCCATCTCGTAGACACGAGCTGAGAAATTGCAAACGTCCAGCAATTGCTCAGAGATGAAAAGTGCCAGCACTGAAAGCTCTTGCTAGCCAGCACCCTTCCTTGGAAGCGCTTTCACAGGCGCAGCAACACTGGGGCTTTGCGCTTCTATACGCACCAAATGTCACGGTCCTTCTCTTTCCGTCTTGTAGACACGAGCTGAGAAATTGCAAACGTCGAGCAATTGCTCAGAGATGAAAAGTGCCAGCACTGAAAGCTGTTGCTAGCCAGCACCCTTCCTTGGAAGCGCTTTTGTAGGCCTAAGAACACTGGGGCTCTGGGCTTCTCTAGCCACCTCATCTTCTGCTCATCCTCTCGCGCACTCTAAAGAGAGCTCAGGTGAGAAATTGCAAACGTCGAGCAATTGCTCAGAGATGAAAAGTGCCAGCACTGAAAGCTCTTGCTAGACAGCACCCTTCCTTGGAAGCGCTTTCACAGGCGCAGCAACACTGGGGCTTTGCGCTTCTCTAGCCACCAAACGTCACGGTCCTTCTCTTTCCGTCGGTAGACATGAGCTGAGAAATTGCAAACGTGGAGCAATTGCTCAGAGATGAAAAGTGCCAGCACTGAAAGCTGTTGCTAGCCAGCACCCTTCCTTGGAAGCGCTTTTGTAGGCCTAAGAACACTGGGGCTCTGGGCTTCTCTAGCCACCTCATCTTCTGCTCATCCTCTCGCGCACTCTAAAGAGAGCTCAGGTGAGAAGTTGCAAACGTCGAGCAATTGCTCAGAGATGAAAAGTGCCAGCACTGAAAGCTGTTGCTAGCCAGCACCCTTCCTTGGAAGCGCTTTCACAGGCGCAGTAACACTGGGGCTTTGCGCTTCTCTAGCCACCAAATGTCACGGTCATTCTCTTTCCGTCTCGTAGACACGAGCTGAGAAATTGCAAACGTCAAGCAATTGCTCAGAGATGAAAAGTGCCAGCACTGAAAGCTGTTGCTAGCCAGCACCCTTCCTTGGAAGCGCTTTTGTAGGCCTAAGAACACTGGGGCTCTGGGCTTCTCTAGCCACCTCATCTTCTGCTCATCCTCCCGCGCACTCTAAAGAGAGCTCAGGTGAGAAATTGCAAACGTCGAGCAATTGCTCAGAGATGAAAAGTGCCAGCACTGAAAGCTGTTGCTAGCCAGCACCCTTCCTTGGAAGCGCTTTCACAGGCGCAGCAACACTGGGGCTTTGCGCTTCTAAACGCAACAAACATCACGGTCATTCTCTTTCCGTCTCGTAGACACGAGCTGAGAAATTGCAAACGTCCAGCAATTGCTCAGAGATGAAAAGTGCCAGCACTGAAAGCTGTTGCTAGCCAGCACCCTTCCTTGGAAGCGCTTTTGTAGGCCTAAGAACACTGGGGCTCTGGGCTTCTCTAGCCACCTCATCTTCTGCTCATCCTCTCGCGCACTCTAAAGAGAGCTCAGGTGAGAAATTGCAAACGTCGAGCAATTTCTCAGAGATGAAAAGTGCCAGCACTGAAAGCTCTTGCTAGCCAGCACCCTTCCTTGGAAGCGCTTTCACAGGCGCAGTAACACTGGGACTTTGCGCTTCTATACGCACCAAACGTCACGGTCCTTCTCTTTCCGTCTCGTAGACACGAGCTGAGAAATTGCAAACGTCGAGCAATTGCTCAGAGATGAAAAGTGCCAGCACTGAAAGCTGTTGCTAGCCAGCACCCTTCCTTGGAAGCGCTTTTGTAGGCCTAAGAACACTGGGGCTCTGGGCTTCTCTAGCCACCTCATCTTCTGCTCATCCTCTCGCGCACTCTAAAGAGAGCTCAGGTGAGAAATTGCAAACGTGGAGCAATTGCTCAGAGATGAAAAGTGCCAGCACTGAAAGCTGTTGCTAGCCAGCACCCTTCCTTGGAAGCGCTTTCACAGGCGCAGCAACACTGGGGCTTTGCGCTTCTCTAGCCAGCAAACGTCACGGTCCTTCTCTTTCCGTCTCGTAGACACGAGCTGAGAAATTGCAAACGTCGAGCAATTGCTCCGAGATGAAAAGTGCCAGCACTGAAAGCTGTTGCTAGCCAGCACCCTTCCTTGGAAGCGCTTTCACAGGCGCAGCAACACTGGGGCTTTGCGGTTCTCTACCCACCAAACGTCACGGTCCTTCTCTTTCCGTCGGTAGACACGAGCTGAGAAATTGCAAACGTCGAGCAATTGCTCAGAGATGAAAAGTGCCAGCACTGAAAGCTGTTGCTAGCCAGCACCCTTCCTTGGAAGCGCTTTTGTAGGCCTAAGAAGACTGGGGCTCTGGGCTTCTCTAGCCACCTCATCTTCTGCTCATCCTCTCGCGCACTCTAAAGAGAGCTCAGGTGAGAAATTGCAAACGTCGAGCAATTTCTCAGAGATGAAAAGTGCCAGCACTGAAAGCTCTTGCTAGCCAGCACCCTTCCTTGGAAGCGCTTTCAAAGGCGCAGCAACACTGGGGCTTTGCGCTTCTATACGCACCAAACGTCACGGTCCTTCTCTTTCCGTCTCCTAGACACGAGCTGAGAAATTGCAAACGTCGAGCAATTGCTCAGAGATGAAAAGTGCCAGCACTGAAAGCTCTTGCTAGCCAGCACCCTTCCTTGGAAGCGCTTTTGTAGGCCTAAGAAGACTGGGGCTCTGGGCTTCTCTAGCCACCTACCTTCTGCTCATCCTCGCGCGCACTCCAAAGAGAGCTCAGGTGAGAAATTGCAAACGTCGAGCAATTGCTCAGAGATGAAAAGTGCCAGCACTGAAAGCTGTTGCTAGCCAGCACCCTTCCTTGGAAGCGCTTTCACAGGCGCAGTAACACTGGGGCTTTGCGCTTCTCTAGCCACCAAATGTCACGGTCATTCTCTTTCCGTCTCGTAGACACGAGCTGAGAAATTGCAAACGTCAAGCAATTGCTCAGAGATGAAAAGTGCCAGCACTGAAAGCTGTTGCTAGCCAGCACCCTTCCTTGGAAGCGCTTTTGTAGGCCTAAGAACACTGGGGCTCTGGGCTTCTCTAGCCACCTCATCTTCTGCTCATCCTCCCGCGCACTCTAAAGAGAGCTCAGGTGAGAAATTGCAAACGTCGAGCAATTGCTCAGAGATGAAAAGTGCCAGCACTGAAAGCTGTTGCTAGCCAGCACCCTTCCTTGGAAGCGCTTTCACAGGCGCAGCAACACTGGGGCTTTGCGCTTCTAAACGCAACAAGCATCACGGTCATTCTCTTTCCGTCTCGTAGACACGAGCTGAGAAATTGCAAACGTCCAGCAATTGCTCAGAGATGAAAAGTGCCAGCACTGAAAGCTGTTGCTAGCCAGCACCCTTCCTTGGAAGCGCTTTTGTAGGCCTAAGAACACTGGGGCTCTGGGCTTCTCTAGCCACCTCATCTTCTGCTCATCCTCTCGCGCACTCTAAAGAGAGCTCAGGTGAGAAATTGCAAACGTCGAGCAATTTCTCAGAGATGAAAAGTGCCAGCACTGAAAGCTCTTGCTAGCCAGCACCCTTCCTTGGAAGCGCTTTCACAGGCGCAGTAACACTGGGACTTTGCGCTTCTATACGCACCAAACGTCACGGTCCTTCTCTTTCCGTCTCGTAGACACGAGCTGAGAAATTGCAAACGTCGAGCAATTGCTCAGAGATGAAAAGTGCCAGCACTGAAAGCTGTTGCTAGCCAGCACCCTTCCTTGGAAGCGCTTTTGTAGGCCTAAGAACACTGGGGCTCTGGGCTTCTCTAGCCACCTCATCTTCTGCTCATCCTCTCGCGCACTCTAAAGAGAGCTCAGGTGAGAAATTGCAAACGTGGAGCAATTGCTCAGAGATGAAAAGTGCCAGCACTGAAAGCTGTTGCTAGCCAGCACCCTTCCTTGGAAGCGCTTTCACAGGCGCAGCAACACTGGGGCTTTGCGCTTCTCTAGCCACCAAACGTCACGGTCCTTCTCTTTCCGTCTCGTAGACACGAGCTGAGAAATTGCAAACGTCGAGCAATTGCTCCGAGATGAAAAGTGCCAGCACTGAAAGCTGTTGCTAGCCAGCACCCTTCCTTGGAAGCGCTTTCACAGGCGCAGCAACACTGGGGCTTTGTGCTTCTATACGCACCAAACGTCACGGTCCTTCTCTTTCCGTCTCGTAGACACGAGCTGAGAAATTGCAAACGTCGAGCAATTGCTCAGAGATGAAAAGTGCCAGCACTGAAAGCTCTTGCTAGCCAGCACCCTTCCTTGGAAGCGCTTTTGTAGGCCTAAGAACACTGGGGCTCTGGGCTTCTCTAGCCACCTCACCTTCTGCTCATCCTCGCGCGCACTCCAAAGAGAGCTCAGGTGAGAAATTGCAAACGTCGAGCAATTGCTCAGAGATGAAAAGTGCCAGCACTGAAAGCTCTTGCTAGCCAGCACCCTTCCTTGGAAGCGCTTTCACAGGCGCAGCAACACTGGGGCTTTGCGCTTCTCTAGCCACCAAACGTCACGGTCCTTCTCTTTCCGTCTCCTAGACACGAGCTGAGAAATTGCAAACGTCGAGCAATTGCTCAGAGATGAAAAGTGCCAGCACTGAAAGCTGTTGCTAGCCAGCACCCTTCCTTGGAAGCGCTTTCACAGGCGCAGCAACACTGGGGCTTTGCGGTTCTCTACCCACCAAACGTCACGGTCCTTCTCTTTCCATCGGTAGACACGAGCTGAGAAATTGCAAACGTCGAGCAATTGCTCAGAGATGAAAAGTGCCAGCACTGAAAGCTGTTGCTAGCCAGCACCCTTCCTTGGAAGCGCTTTTGTAGGCCTAAGAAGACTGGGGCTCTGGGCTTCTCTAGCCACCTCATCTTCTGCTCATCCTCTCGCGCACTCTAAAGAGAGCTCAGGTGAGAAATTGCAAACGTCGAGCAATTTCTCAGAGATGAAAAGTGCCAGCACTGAAAGCTCTTGCTAGCCAGCACCCTTCCTTGGAAGCGCTTTCAAAGGCGCAGCAACACTGGGGCTTTGCGCTTCTATACGCACCAAATGTCACGGTCCTTCTCTTTCCGTCTTGTAGACACGAGCTGAGAAATTGCAAACGTCGAGCAATTGCTCAGAGATGAAAAGTGCCAGCACTGAAAGCTCTTGCTAGCCAGCACCCTTCCTTGGAAGCGCTTTTGTAGGCCTAAGAAGACTGGGGCTCTGGGCTTCTCTAGCCACCTACCTTCTGCTCATCCTCGCGCGCACTCCAAAGAGAGCTCAGGTGAGAAATTGCAAACGTCGAGCAATTGCTCAGAGATGAAAAGTGCCAGCACTGAAAGCTCTTGCTAGCCAGCACCCTTCCTTGGAAGCGCTTTCACAGGCGCAGCAACACTGGGGCTTTGCGCTTCTATACGCACCAAACGTCACGGTCCTTCTCTTTCCGTCGGTAGACACGAGCTGAGAAATTGCAAACGTCGAGCAATTGCTCCGAGATGAAAAGTGCCAGCACTGAAAGCTCTTGCTAGCCAGCACCCTTCCTTGGAAGCGCTTTCACAGGCGCAGTAACACTGGGGCTTTGCGCTTCTCTAGCCACCAAATGTCACGGTCATTCTCTTTCCGTCTCGTAGACACGAGCTGAGAAATTGCAAACGTCAAGCAATTGCTCAGAGATGAAAAGTGCCAGCACTGAAAGCTCTTGCTAGCCAGCACCCTTCCTTGGAAGCGCTTTTGTAGGCCTAAGAACACTGGGGCTCTGGGCTTCTCTAGCCACCTCATCTTCTGCTCATCCTCGCGCGCACTCTAAAGAGAGCTCAGGTGAGAAATTGCAAACGTCGAGCAATTGCTCAGAGATGAAAAGTGCCAGCACTGAAAGCTGTTGCTAGCCAGCACCCTTCCTTGGAAGCGCTTTCACAGGCGCAGCAACACTGGGGCTTTGCGCTTCTAAACGCAACAAGCATCACGGTCATTCTCTTTCCGTCTCGTAGACACGAGCTGAGAAATTGCAACCGTCGAGCAATTGCTCAGAGATGAAAAGTGCCAGCACTGAAAGCTGTTGCTAGCCAGCACCCTTCCTTGGAAGCGCTTTTGTAGGCCTAAGAACACTGGGGCTCTGGGCTTCTCTAGCCACCTCATCTTCTGCTCATCCTCTCGCGCACTCTAAAGAGAGCTCAGGTGAGAAATTGCAAACGTCGAGCAATTTCTCAGAGATGAAAAGTGCCAGCACTGAAAGCTCTTGCTAGCCAGCACCCTTCCTTGGAAGCGCTTTCACAGGCGCAGTAACACTGGGACTTTGCGCTTCTATACGCACCAAACGTCACGGTCCTTCTCTTTCCGTCTCGTAGACACGAGGTGAGAAATTGCAAACGTCGAGCAATTGCTCAGAGATGAAAAGTGCCAGCACTGAAAGCTGTTGCTAGCCAGCACCCTTCCTTGGAAGCGCTTTTGTAGGCCTAAGAACACTGGGGCTCTGGGCTTCTCTAGCCACCTCATCTTCTGCTCATCCTCTCGCGCACTCTAAAGAGAGCTCAGGTGAGAAATTGCAAACGTGGAGCAATTGCTCAGAGATGAAAAGTGCCAGCACTGAAAGCTGTTGCTAGCCAGCACCCTTCCTTGGAAGCGCTTTCACAGGCGCAGCAACACTGGGGCTTTGCGCTTCTCTAGCCACCAAACGTCACGGTCCTTCTCTTTCCGTCTCGTAGACACGAGCTGAGAAATTGCAAACGTCGAGCAATTGCTCCGAGATGAAAAGTGCCAGCACTGAAAGCTGTTGCTAGCCAGCACCCTTCCTTGGAAGCGCTTTCACAGGCGCAGCAACACTGGGGCTTTGTGCTTCTATACGCACCAAACGTCACGGTCCTTCTCTTTCCGTCTCGTAGACACGAGCTGAGAAATTGCAAACGTCGAGCAATTGCTCAGAGATGAAAAGTGCCAGCACTGAAAGCTCTTGCTAGCCAGCACCCTTCCTTGGAAGCGCTTTTGTAGGCCTAAGAACACTGGGGCTCTGGGCTTCTCTAGCCACCTCACCTTCTGCTCATCCTCGCGCGCACTCCAAAGAGAGCTCAGGTGAGAAATTGCAAACGTCGAGCAATTGCTCAGAGATGAAAAGTGCCAGCACTGAAAGCTCTTGCTAGCCAGCACCCTTCCTTGGAAGCGCTTTCACAGGCGCAGCAACACTGGGGCTTTGCGCTTCTCTAGCCACCAAACGTCACGGTCCTTCTCTTTCCGTCTCCTAGACACGAGCTGAGAAATTGCAAACGTCGAGCAATTGCTCAGAGATGAAAAGTGCCAGCACTGAAAGCTGTTGCTAGCCAGCACCCTTCCTTGGAAGCGCTTTCACAGGCGCAGCAACACTGGGGCTTTGCGGTTCTCTACCCACCAAACGTCACGGTCCTTCTCTTTCCGTCGGTAGACACGAGCTGAGAAATTGCAAACGTCGAGCAATTGCTCAGAGATGAAAAGTGCCAGCACTGAAAGCTCTTGCTAGCCAGCACCCTTCCTTGGAAGCGCTTTTGTAGGCCTAAGAAGACTGGGGCTCTGGGCTTCTCTAGCCACCTACCTTCTGCTCATCCTCGCGCGCACTCCAAAGAGAGCTCAGGTGAGAAATTGCAAACGTCGAGCAATTGCTCAGAGATGAAAAGTGCCAGCACTGAAAGCTCTTGCTAGCCAGCACCCTTCCTTGGAAGCACTTTCACAGGCGCAGCAACACTGGGGCTTTGCGCTTCTATACGCACCAAACGTCACGGTCCTTCTCTTTCCGTCGGTAGACACGAGCTGAGAAATTGCAAACGTCCAGCAATTGCTCAGAGATGAAAAGTGCCAGCACTGAAAGCTCTTGCTAGCCAGCACCCTTCCTTGGAAGCGCTTTCACAGGCGCAGCAACACTGGGGCTTTGCGCTTCTCTACGCACCAAACGTCACGGTCCTTCTCTTTCCGTCTCGTAGACACGAGCTGAGAAATTGCAAACGTGGAGCAATCGCTCAGAGATGAAAAGTGCCAGCACTGAAAGCTCTTGCTAGCCAGCACCCTTCCTTGGAAGCGCTTTTGTAGGCCTAAGAACACTGGGGCTCTGGGCTTCTCTAGCCACCTCATCTTCTGCTCATCCTCTCGCGCACTCTAAAGAGAGCTCAGGTGAGAAATTGCAAATGTCGAGCAATTTCTCAGAGATGAAAAGTGCCAGCACTGAAAGCTCTTGCTAGCCAGCACCCTTCCTTGGAAGCGCTTTCACAGGCGCAGTAACACTGGGGCTTTGCACTTCTCTACGCACCAAACGTCACGGTCATTCTCTTTCTGTCTCGTAGACACGAGCTGAGAAATTGCAAACGTCAAGCAATTGCTCAGAGATGAAAAGTGCCAGCACTGAAAGCTGTTGCTAGCCAGCACCCTTCCTTGGAAGCGCTTTTGTAGGCCTAAGAACACTGGGGCTCTGGGCTTCTCTAGCCACCTAATCTTCTGCTCATCCTCCCGCGCACTCTAAAGAGAGCTCAGGTGAGAAATTGCAAACGTCCAGCAATTGCTCAGAGATGAAAAGTGCCAGCACTGAAAGCTGTTGCTAGCCAGCACCCTTCCTTGGAAGCGCTTTCACAGGTGCAGCAACACAGGGGCTTTGCACTTCTCTACGCACCAAACGTCACGGTCATTCTCTTTCTGTCTCGTAGACACGAGCTGAGAAATTGCAAACGTCGAGCAATTGCTCAGAGATGAAAAGTGCCAGCACTGAAAGCTCTTGCTAGCCAGCACCCTTCCTTGGAAGCGCTTTCACAGGCGCAGCAACACTGGGGCTTTGCGCTTCTAAACGCAACAAGCATCATGGTCATTCTCTTTCCGTCTCGTAGACACGAGCTGAGAAATTGCAAACGTCGAGCAATTGCTCAGAGATGAAAAGTGCCAGCACTGAAAGCTGTTGCTAGCCAGCACCCTTCCTTGGAAGCGCTTTTGTAGGCCTAAAGAACACTGGGGCTCTGGGCTTCTCTAGCCACCTCATCTTCTGCTCATCCTCTCGCGCACTCTAAAGAGAGCTCAGGTGAGAAATTGCAAACGTCGAGCAATTGCTCAGAGATGAAAAGTGCCAGCACTGAAAGCTCTTGCTAGCCAGCACCCTTCCTTGGAAGCGCTTTCACAGGCGCAGTAACACTGGGACTTTGCGCTTCTATACGCACCAAATGTCACGGTCCTTCTCTTTCCGTCTCGTAGACACGAGCTGAGAAATTGCAAACGTCGAGCAATTGCTCAGAGATGAAAAGTGCCAGCACTGAAAGCTCTTGCTAGCCAGCACCCTTCCTTGGAAGCGCTTTTGTAGGCCTAAGAACACTGGGGCTCTGGGCTTCTCTAGCCACCTCATCTTCTGCTCATCCTCTCGCGCACTCTAAAGACAGCTCAGGTGAGAAATTGCAAACGTCGAGCAATTGCTCAGAGATGAAAAGTGCCAGCACTGAAAGCTGTTGCTAGCCAGCACCCTTCCTTGGAAGCGCTTTCACAGGCGCAGCAACACTGGGGCTTTGCGCTTCTCTAGCCACCAAACGTCAAGGTCCTTCTCTTTCCGTCTCGTAGACACGAGCTGAGAAATTGCAAACGTCGAGCAATTGCTCAGAGATGAAAAGTGCCAGCACTGAAAGCTCTTGCTAGCCAGCACCATTCCTTGGAAGCGCTTTCACAGGCGCAGCAACACTGGGGCTTTGTGCTTCTATACGCACCAAACGTCACGGTCCTTCTCTTTCCGTCTCGTAGACACGAGCTGAGAAATTGCAAACGTCAAGCAATTGCTCAGAGATGAAAAGTGCCAGCACTGAAAGCTCTTGCTAGCCAGCACCCTTCCTTGGAAGCGCTTTTGTAGGCCTAAGAACACTGGGGCTCTGGGCTTCTCTAGCCACCTCACCTTCTGCTCATCCTCGCGCGCACTCCAAAGAGAGCTCAGGTGAGAAATTTAAACGTCGAGCAATTGCTCAGAGATGAAAAGTGCCAGCACTGAAAGCTCTTGCTAGACAGCACCCTTCCTTGGAAGCGCTTTCACAGGCGCAGCAACACTGGGGCTTTGCGCTTCTCTAGCCACCAAACGTCACGGTCCTTCTCTTTCCGTCTCGTAGACACGAGCTGAGAAATTGCAAACGTCGAGCAATTGCTCAGAGATGAAAAGTGCCAGCACTGAAAGCTCTTGCTAGCCAGCACCCTTCCTTGGAAGCGCTTTTGTAGGCCTAAGAACACTGGGGCTCTGGGCTTCTCTAGCCACCTCATCTTCTGCTCATCCTCTCGCGCACTCTAAAGACAGCTCAGGTGAGAAATTGCAAACGTCGAGCAATTGCTCAGAGATGAAAAGTGCCAGCACTGAAAGCTGTTGCTAGCCAGCACCCTTCCTTGGAAGCGCTTTCACAGGCGCAGTAACACTGGGGCTTTGCGCTTCTCTAGCCACCAAACGTCACGGTCATTCTCTTTCCGTCTCGTAGACACGAGCTGAGAAATTGCAAACGTCAAGCAATTGCTCAGAGATGAAAAGTGCCAGCACTGAAAGCTGTTGCTAGCCAGCACCCTTCCTTGGAAGCGCTTTTGTAGGCCTAAGAACACTGGGGCTCTGGGCTTCTCTAGCCACCTCATCTTCTGCTCATCCTCCCGCGCACTCTAAAGAGAGCTCAGGTGAGAAATTGCAAACGTCGAGCAATTGCTCAGAGATGAAAAGTGCCAGCACTGAAAGCTGTTGCTAGCCAGCACCCTTCCTTGGAAGCGCTTTCACAGGCGCAGCAACACTGGGGCTTTGCGCTTCTAAACGCAACAAGCATCACGGTCATTCTCTTTCCGTCTCGTAGACACGAGCTGAGAAATTGCAAACGTCCAGCAATTGCTCAGAGATGAAAAGTGCCAGCACTGAAAGCTGTTGCTAGCCAGCACCCTTCCTTGGAAGCGCTTTTGTAGGCCTAAGAACACTGGGGCTCTGGGCTTCTCTAGCCACCTCATCTTCTGCTCATCCTCTCGCGCACTCTAAAGAGAGCTCAGGTGAGAAATTGCAAACGTCGAGCAATTTCTCAGAGATGAAAAGTGCCAGCACTGAAAGCTCTTGCTAGCCAGCACCCTTCCTTGGAAGCGCTTTCACAGGCGCAGTAACACTGGGACTTTGCGCTTCTATACGCACCAAACGTCACGGTCCTTCTCTTTCCGTCTCGTAGACACGAGCTGAGAAATTGCAAACGTCGAGCAATTGCTCAGAGATGAAAAGTGCCAGCACTGAAAGCTGTTGCTAGCCAGCACCCTTCCTTGGAAGCGCTTTTGTAGGCCTAAGAACACTGGGGCTCTGGGCTTCTCTAGCCACCTCATCTTCTGCTCATCCTCTCGCGCACTCTAAAGAGAGCTCAGGTGAGAAATTGCAAACGTGGAGCAATTGCTCAGAGATGAAAAGTGCCAGCACTGAAAGCTGTTGCTAGCCAGCACCCTTCCTTGGAAGCGCTTTCACAGGCGCAGCAACACTGGGGCTTTGCGCTTCTCTAGCCACCAAACGTCACGGTCCTTCTCTTTCCGTCTCGTAGACACGAGCTGAGAAATTGCAAACGTCGAGCAATTGCTCCGAGATGAAAAGTGCCAGCACTGAAAGCTGTTGCTAGCCAGCACCCTTCCTTGGAAGCGCTTTCACAGGCGCAGCAACACTGGGGCTTTGTGCTTCTATACGCACCAAATGTCACGGTCCTTCTCTTTCCGTCTCGTAGACACGAGCTGAGAAATTGCAAACGTCGAGCAATTGCTCAGAGATGAAAAGTGCCAGCACTGAAAGCTCTTGCTAGCCAGCACCCTTCCTTGGAAGCGCTTTTGTAGGCCTAAGAACACTGGGGCTCTGGGCTTCTCTAGCCACCTCACCTTCTGCTCATCCTCGCGCGCACTCCAAAGAGAGCTCAGGTGAGAAATTGCAAACGTCGAGCAATTGCTCAGAGATGAAAAGTGCCAGCACTGAAAGCTCTTGCTAGCCAGCACCCTTCCTTGGAAGCGCTTTCACAGGCGCAGCAACACTGGGGCTTTGCGCTTCTATACGCACCAAACGTCACGGTCCTTCTCTTTCCGCCTCGTAGACACGAGCTGAGAAATTGCAAACGTGGAGCAATTGCTCAGAGATGAAAAGTGCCAGCACTGAAAGCTGTTGCTAGCCAGCACCCTTCCTTGGAAGCGCTTTCACAGGCGCAGCAACACTGGGGCTTTGCGGTTCTCTACCCACCAAACGTCACGGTCCTTCTCTTTCCGTCGGTAGACACGAGCTGAGAAATTGCAAACGTCGAGCAATTGCTCAGAGATGAAAAGTGCCAGCACTGAAAGCTGTTGCTAGCCAGCACCCTTCCTTGGAAGCGCTTTTGTAGGCCTAAGAAGACTGGGGCTCTGGGCTTCTCTAGCCACCTCATCTTCTGCTCATCCTCTCGCGCACTCTAAAGAGAGCTCAGGTGAGAAATTGCAAACGTCGAGCAATTTCTCAGAGATGAAAAGTGCCAGCACTGAAAGCTCTTGCTAGCCAGCACCCTTCCTTGGAAGCGCTTTCAAAGGTGCAGCAACACTGGGGCTTTGCGCTTCTATACGCACCAAATGTCACGGTCCTTCTCTTTCCGTCTTGTAGACACGAGCTGAGAAATTGCAAACGTCGAGCAATTGCTCAGAGATGAAAAGTGCCAGCACTGAAAGCTCTTGCTAGCCAGCACCCTTCCTTGGAAGCGCTTTTGTAGGCCTAAAAAGACTGGGGCTCTGGGCTTCTCTAGCCACCTACCTTCTGCTCATCCTCGCGCGCACTCCAAAGAGAGCTCAGGTGAGAAATTGCAAACGTCGAGCAATTGCTCCGAGATGAAAAGTGCCAGCACTGAAAGCTGTTGCTAGCCAGCACCCTTCCTTGGAAGCGCTTTCACAGGCGCAGCAACACTGGGGCTTTGCGCTTCTATACGCACCAAACGTCACGGTCCTTCTCTTTCCGTCGGTAGACACGAGCTGAGAAATTGCAAACGTCCAGCAATTGCTCAGAGATGAAAAGTGCCAGCACTGAAAGCTCTTGCTAGCCAGCACCCTTCCTTGGAAGCGCTTTCACAGGCGCAGTAACACTGGGGCTTTGCGCTTCTCTAGCCACCAAATGTCACGGTCATTCTCTTTCCGTCTCGTAGACACGAGCTGAGAAATTGCAAACGTCAAGCAATTGCTCAGAGATGAAAAGTGCCAGCACTGAAAGCTCTTGCTAGCCAGCACCCTTCCTTGGAAGCGCTTTTGTAGGCCTAAGAACACTGGGGCTCTGGGCTTCTCTAGCCACCTCATCTTCTGCTCATCCTCGCGCGCACTCTAAAGAGAGCTCAGGTGAGAAATTGCAAACGTCGAGCAATTGCTCAGAGATGAAAAGTGCCAGCACTGAAAGCTGTTGCTAGACAGCACCCTTCCTTGGAAGCGCTTTCACAGGCGCAGCAACACTGGGGCTTTGCGCTTCTAAACGCAACAAGCATCACGGTCATTCTCTATCCGTCTCGTAGACACGAGCTGAGAAATTGCAACCGTCGAGCAATTGCTCAGAGATGAAAAGTGCCAGCACTGAAAGCTCTTGCTAGCCAGCACCCTTCCTTGGAAGCGCTTTTGTAGGCCTAAGAACACTGGGGCTCTGGGCTTCTCTAGCCACCTCATCTTCTGCTCATCCTCTCGCGCACTCTAAAGAGAGCTCAGGTGAGAAATTGCAAACGTCGAGCAATTTCTCAGAGATGAAAAGTGCCAGCACTGAAAGCTCTTGCTAGCCAGCACCCTTCCTTGGAAGCGCTTTCACAGGCGCAGTAACACTGGGACTTTGCGCTTCTATACGCACCAAACGTCACGGTCCTTCTCTTTCCGTCTCGTAGACACGAGCTGAGAAATTGCAAACGTCGAGCAATTGCTCAGAGATGAAAAGTGCCAGCACTGAAAGCTGTTGCTAGCCAGCACCCTTCCTTGGAAGCGCTTTTGTAGGCCTAAGAACACTGGGGCTCTGGGCTTCTCTAGCCACCTCATCTTCTGCTCATCCTCTCGCGCACTCTAAAGAGAGCTCAGGTGAGAAATTGCAAACGTGGAGCAATTGCTCAGAGATGAAAAGTGCCAGCACTGAAAGCTGTTGCTAGCCAGCACCCTTCCTTGGAAGCGCTTTCACAGGCGCAGCAACACTGGGGCTTTGCGCTTCTCTAGCCACCAAACGTCACGGTCCTTCTCTTTCCGTCTCGTAGACACGAGCTGAGAAATTGCAAACGTCGAGCAATTGCTCAGAGATGAAAAGTGCCAGCACTGAAAGCTGTTGCTAGCCAGCACCCTTCCTTGGAAGCGCTTTCACAGGCGCAGCAACACTGGGGCTTTGTGCTTCTATACGCACCAAACGTCACGGTCCTTCTCTTTCCGTCTCGTAGACACGAGCTGAGAAATTGCAAACGTCGAGCAATTGCTCAGAGATGAAAAGTGCCAGCACTGAAAGCTCTTGCTAGCCAGCACCCTTCCTTGGAAGCGCTTTTGTAGGCCTAAGAACACTGGGGCTCTGGGCTTCTCTAGCCACCTCACCTTCTGCTCATCCTCGCGCGCACTCTAAAGAGAGCTCAGGTGAGAAATTGCAAACGTCGAGCAATTGCTCAGAGATGAAAAGTGCCAGCACTGAAAGCTCTTGCTAGACAGCACCCTTCCTTGGAAGCGCTTTCACAGGCGCAGCAACACTGGGGCTTTGCGCTTCTCTAGCCACCAAACGTCACGGTCCTTCTCTTTCCGTCTCCTAGACACGAGCTGAGAAATTGCAAACGTCGAGCAATTGCTCAGAGATGAAAAGTGCCAGCACTGAAAGCTGTTGCTAGCCAGCACCCTTCCTTGGAAGCGCTTTCACAGGCGCAGCAACACTGGGGCTTTGCGGTTCTCTACCCACCAAACGTCACGGTCCTTCTCTTTCCGTCGGTAGACACGAGCTGAGAAATTGCAAACGTCGAGCAATTGCTCAGAGATGAAAAGTGCCAGCACTGAAAGCTCTTGCTAGCCAGCACCCTTCCTTGGAAGCGCTTTTGTAGGCCTAAGAAGACTGGGGCTCTGGGCTTCTCTAGCCACCTACCTTCTGCTCATCCTCGCGCGCACTCCAAAGAGAGCTCAGGTGAGAAATTGCAAACGTCGAGCAATTGCTCAGAGATGAAAAGTGCCAGCACTGAAAGCTCTTGCTAGCCAGCACCCTTCCTTGGAAGCGCTTTCACAGGCGCAGCAACACTGGGGCTTTGCGCTTCTATACGCACCAAACGTCACGGTCCTTCTCTTTCCGTCGGTAGACACGAGCTGAGAAATTGCAAACGTCGAGCAATTGCTCAGAGATGAAAAGTGCCAGCACTGAAAGCTCTTGCTAGCCAGCACCCTTCCTTGGAAGCGCTTTCACAGGCGCAGCAACACTGGGGCTTTGCGCTTCTCTACGCACCAAACGTCACGGTCCTTCTCTTTCCGTCTCCTAGACACGAGCTGAGAAATTGCAAACGTGGAGCAATTGCTCAGAGATGAAAAGTGCCAGCACTGAAAGCTCTTGCTAGCCAGCACCCTTCCTTGGAAGCGCTTTCACAGGCGCAGTAACACTGGGGCTTTGCACTTCTCTACGCACCAAACGTCACGGTCATTCTCTTTCTGTCTCGTAGACACGAGCTGAGAAATTGCAAACGTCAAGCAATTGCTCAGAGATGAAAAGTGCCAGCACTGAAAGCTGTTGCTAGCCAGCACCCTTCCTTGGAAGCGCTTTTGTAGGCCTAAGAACACTGGGGCTCTGGGCTTCTCTAGCCACCTAATCTTCTGCTCATCCTCCCGCGCACTCTAAAGAGAGCTCAGGTGAGAAATTGCAAACGTCCAGCAATTGCTCAGAGATGAAAAGTGCCAGCACTGAAAGCTGTTGCTAGCCAGCACCCTTCCTTGGAAGCGCTTTCACAGGTGCAGCAACACAGGGGCTTTGCACTTCTCTACGCACCAAACGTCACGGTCATTCTCTTTCTGTCTCGTAGACACGAGCTGAGAAATTGCAAACGTCGAGCAATTGCTCAGAGATGAAAAGTGCCAGCACTGAAAGCTCTTGCTAGCCAGCACCCTTCCTTGGAAGCGCTTTCACAGGCGCAGCAACACTGGGGCTTTGCGCTTCTAAACGCAACAAGCATCATGGTCATTCTCTTTCCGTCTCGTAGACACGAGCTGAGAAATTGCAAACGTCGAGCAATTGCTCAGAGATGAAAAGTGCCAGCACTGAAAGCTGTTGCTAGCCAGCACCCTTCCTTGGAAGCGCTTTTGTAGGCCTAAGAACACTGGGGCTCTGGGCTTCTCTAGCCACCTCATCTTCTGCTCATCCTCTCGCGCACTCTAAAGAGAGCTCAGGTGAGAAATTGCAAACGTCGAGCAATTGCTCAGAGATGAAAAGTGCCAGCACTGAAAGCTCTTGCTAGCCAGCACCCTTCCTTGGAAGCGCTTTCACAGGCGCAGTAACACTGGGACTTTGCGCTTCTATACGCACCAAACGTCACGGTCCTTCTCTTTCCGTCTCGTAGACACGAGCTGAGAAATTGCAAACGTCGAGCAATTGCTCAGAGATGAAAAGTGCCAGCACTGAAAGCTCTTGCTAGCCAGCACCCTTCCTTGGAAGCGCTTTTGTAGGCCTAAGAACACTGGGGCTCTGGGCTTCTCTAGCCACCTCATCTTCTGCTCATCCTCTCGCGCACTCTAAAGACAGCTCAGGTGAGAAATTGCAAACGTCGAGCAATTGCTCAGAGATGAAAAGTGCCAGCACTGAAAGCTGTTGCTAGCCAGCACCCTTCCTTGGAAGCGCTTTCACAGGCGCAGCAACACTGGGGCTTTGCGCTTCTCTAGCCACCAAACGTCAAGGTCCTTCTCTTTCCGTCTCGTAGACACGAGCTGAGAAATTGCAAACGTCGAGCAATTGCTCAGAGATGAAAAGTGCCAGCACTGAAAGCTCTTGCTAGCCAGCACCATTCCTTGGAAGCGCTTTCACAGGCGCAGCAACACTGGGGCTTTGTGCTTCTATACGCACCAAACGTCACGGTCCTTCTCTTTCCGTCTCGTAGACACGAGCTGAGAAATTGCAAACGTCAAGCAATTGCTCAGAGATGAAAAGTGCCAGCACTGAAAGCTCTTGCTAGCCAGCACCCTTCCTTGGAAGCGCTTTTGTAGGCCTAAGAACACTGGGGCTCTGGGCTTCTCTAGCCACCTCACCTTCTGCTCATCCTCGCGCGCACTCCAAAGAGAGCTCAGGTGAGAAATTTAAACGTCGAGCAATTGCTCAGAGATGAAAAGTGCCAGCACTGAAAGCTCTTGCTAGACAGCACCCTTCCTTGGAAGCGCTTTCACAGGCGCAGCAACACTGGGGCTTTGCGCTTCTCTAGCCACCAAACGTCACGGTCCTTCTCTTTCCGTCTCGTAGACACGAGCTGAGAAATTGCAAACGTCGAGCAATTGCTCAGAGATGAAAAGTGCCAGCACTGAAAGCTCTTGCTAGCCAGCACCCTTCCTTGGAAGCGCTTTTGTAGGCCTAAGAACACTGGGGCTCTGGGCTTCTCTAGCCACCTCATCTTCTGCTCATCCTCTCGCGCACTCTAAAGACAGCTCAGGTGAGAAATTGCAAACGTCGAGCAATTGCTCAGAGATGAAAAGTGCCAGCACTGAAAGCTGTTGCTAGCCAGCACCCTTCCTTGGAAGCGCTTTCACAGGCGCAGCAACACTGGGGCTTTGCGCTTCTCTAGCCACCAAACGTCAAGGTCCTTCTCTTTCCGTCTCGTAGACACGAGCTGAGAAATTGCAAACGTCGAGCAATTGCTCAGAGATGAAAAGTGCCAGCACTGAAAGCTCTTGCTAGCCAGCACCCTTCCTTGGAAGCGCTTTCACAGGCGCAGCAACACTGGGGCTTTGCGCTTCTCTAGCCACCAAGCGTCACGGTCCTTCTCTTTCCATCTCGTAGACACGAGCTGAGAAATTGCAAACGTGGAGCAATTGCTCAGAGATGAAAAGTGCCAGCACTGAAAGCTCTTGCTAGCCAGCACCCTTCCTTGGAAGCGCTTTTGTAGGCCTAAGAACACTGGGGCTCTGGGCTTCTCTAGCCACCTCACCTTCTGCTCATCCTCGCGCGCACTCCAAAGAGAGCTCAGGTGAGAAATTGCAAACGTCGAGCAATTGCTCAGAGATGAAAAGTGCCAGCACTGAAAGCTCTTGCTAGACAGCACCCTTCCTTGGAAGCGCTTTCACAGGCGCAGCAACACTGGGGCTTTGCGCTTCTCTAGCCACCAAACGTCACGGTCATTCTCTTTCCGTCTCGTAGACACGAGCTGAGAAATTGCAAACGTCGAGCAATTGCTCAGAGATGAAAAGTGCCAGCACTGAAAGCTCTTGCTAGCCAGCACCCTTCCTTGGAAGCGCTTTCACAGGCGCAGCAACACTGGGGCTTTGCGGTTCTCTAGCCACCAAACGTCACGGTCCTTCTCTTTCCGTCGGTAGACACGAGCTGAGAAATTGCAAACGTCGAGCAATTGCTCAGAGATGAAAAGTGCCAGCACTGAAAGCTGTTGCTAGCCAGCACCCTTCCTTGGAAGCGCTTTTGTAGGCCTAAGAACACTGGGGCTCTGGGCTTCTCTAGCCACCTCATCTTCTGCTCATCCTCTTGCGCACTCTAAAGAGAGCTCATGTGAGAAATTGCAAACGTCGAGCAATTTCTCAGAGATGAAAAGTGCCAGCACTGAAAGCTCTTGCTAGCCAGCACCCTTCCTTGGAAGCGCTTTCAAAGGCGCAGCAACACTGGGGCTTTGCGCTTCTATACGCACCAAATGTCACGGTCCTTCTCTTTCCGTCTTGTAGACACGAGCTGAGAAATTGCAAACGTCGAGCAATTGCTCAGAGATGAAAAGTGCCAGCACTGAAAACTCTTGCTAGCCAGCACCCTTCCTTGGAAGCGCTTTCACAGGCGCAGTAACACTGGGGCTTTGCGCTTCTCTAGCCACCAAGCGTCACGGTCCTTCTCTTTCCGTCGGTAGACACGAGCTGAGAAATTGCAAACGTCGAGCAATTGCTCAGAGATGAAAAGTGCCAGCACTGAAAGCTGTTGCTAGCCAGCACCCTTCCTTGGAAGCGCTTTCACAGGCGCAGCAACACTGGGGCTTTGCGCTTCTATACGCACCAAACGTCACGGTCCTTCTCTTTCCGTCTCGTAGACACTAGCTGAGAAATTGCAAACGTCCAGCAATTGCTCAGAGATGAAAAGTGCCAGCACTGAAAGCTCTTGCTAGCCAGCACCCTTCCTTGGAAGCGCTTTTGTAGGCCTAAGAACACTGGGGCTCTGTGCTTCTCTAGCCACCTCATCTTCTGCTCATCCTCTCGCGCACTCTAAAGAGAGCTCAGGTGAGAAATTGCAAACGTCGAGCAATTGCTCAGAGAAGAAAAGTGCCAGCACTGAAAGCTCTTGCTAGCCAGCACCCTTCCTTGGAAGCGCTTTCACAGGCACAGCAACACTGGGGCTTTGCGCTTCTCTAGCCACCAAACGTCACGGTCCTTCTCTTTCCGTCTCGTAGACACGAGCTGAGAAATTGCAAACGTCGAGCAATTGCTCAGAGATGAAAAGTGCCAGCACTGAAAGCTCTTGCTAGCCAGCACCCTTCCTTGGAAGCGCTTTCACAGGCGCAGCAACACTGGGGCTTTGCGCTTCTCTACCCACCAAAAGTCACGGTCCTTCTCTTTCCGTCTCGTAGACACGAGCTGAGAAATTGCAAACGTCGAGCAATTGCTCAGAGATGAAAATTGCCAGCACTGAAAGCTGTTGCTAGCCAGCACCCTTCCTTGGAAGCGCTTTTGTAGGCCTAAGAAGACTGGGGCTCTGGGCTTCTCTAGCCACCTACCTTCTGCTCATCCTCGCGCGCACTCCAAAGAGAGCTCAGGTGAGAAATTGCAAACGTCGAGCAATTGCTCAGAGATGAAAAGTGCCAGCACTGAAAGCTGTTGCTAGCCAGCACCCTTCCTTGGAAGCGCTTTCACAGGCGCAGCAACACTGGGGCTTTGCGCTTCTCTAGCCACCAAACGTCACGGTCATTCTCTTTCCGTCTCGTAGACACGAGCTGAGAAATTGCAAACGTCGAGCAATTGCTCCGAGATGAAAAGTGCCAGCACTGAAAGCTGTTGCTAGCCAGCACCCTTCCTTGGAAGCGCTTTCACAGGCGCAGCAACACTGGGGCTTTGCGCTTCTCTACCCACCAAACGTCACGGTCCTTCTCTTTCCGTCGGTAGACACGAGCTGAGAAATTGCAAACGTGGAGCAATTGCTCAGAGATGAAAAGTGCCAGCACTGAAAGCTGTTGCTAGCCAGCACCCTTCCTTGGAAGCGCTTTTGTAGGCCTAAGAACACTGGGGCTCTGGGCTTCTCTAGCCACCTCATCTTCTGCTCATCCTCTCGCGCACTCTAAAGAGAGCTCAGGTGAGAAATTGCAAACGTCGAGCAATTGCTCAGAGATGAAAAGTGCCAGCACTGAAAGCTGTTGCTAGCCAGCACCCTTCCTTGGAAGCGCTTTCACAGGCGCAGCAACACTGGGGCTTTGCGCTTCTATACGCACCAAACGTCACGGTCCTTCTCTTTCCGTCTCGTAGACACGAGCTGAGAAATTGCAAACGTCAAGCAATTGCTCAGAGATGAAAAGTGCCAGCACTGAAAGCTCTTGCTAGCCAGCACCCTTCCTTGGAAGCGCTTTTGTAGGCCTAAGAACACTGGGGCTCTGGGCTTCTCTAGCCACCTCATCTTCTGCTCATCCTCGCGCGCACTCTAAAGAGAGCTCAGGTGAGAAATTGCAAATGTCGAGCAATTGCTCAGAGATGAAAAGTGCCAGCACTGAAAGCTCTTGCTAGCCAGCACCCTTCCTTGGAAGCGCTTTCACAGGCGCAGCAACACTGGGGCTTTGCGCTTCTCTAGCCACCAAACATCACGGTCCTTCTCTTTCCGTCTCGTAGACACGAGCTGAGAAATTGCAAACGTCGAGCAATTGCTCAGAGATGAAAAGTGCCAGCACTGAAAGCTCTTGCTAGCCAGCACCCTTCCTTGGAAGCGCTTTCACAGGCGCAGCAACACTGGGGCTTTGCGCTTTTATACGCACCAAACGTCACGGTCCTTCTCTTTCCGTCGGTAGACACGAGCTGAGAAATTGCAAATGTGGAGCAATTGCTCAGAGATGAAAAGTGCCAGCACTGAAAGCTCTTGCTAGCCAGCACCCTTCCTTGGAAGCGCTTTCACAGGCGCAGCAACACTGGGGCTTTGCGCTTCTCTAGCCACCAAACGTCACGGTCCTTCTCTTTCCGTCTCGTAGACACGAGCTGAGAAATTGCAAACGTCGAGCAATTGCTCAGAGATGAAAAGTGCCAGCACTGAAAGCTGTTGCTAGCCAGCACCCTTCCTTGGAAGCGCTTTTGTAGGCCTAAGAACACTGGGGCTCTGGGCTTCTCTAGCCACCTCATCTTCTGCTCATCCTCGCGCGCACTCTAAAGAGAGCTCAGGTGAGAAATTACAAACGTCGAGCAATTGCTCAGAGATGAAAAGTGCCAGCACTGAAAGCTGTTGCTATCCAGCACCCTTCCTTGGAAGCGCTTTCACAGGCGCAGCAACACTGGGGCTTTGCGCTTCTATACGCAACAAACGTCACGGTCATTCTCTTTCCGTCGGTAGACACGAGCTGAGAAATTACAAACGTCGAGCAATTGCTCAGAGATGAAAAGTGCCAGCACTGAAAGCTCTTGCTAGCCAGCACCCTTCCTTGGAAGCGCTTTCACAGGCGCAGCAACACTGCGGCTTTGCGCTTCTCTACCCACCAAAAGTCACAGTCCTTCTCTTTCCGTCGGTAGACACGAGCTGAGAAGTTGCAAACGTCCAGCAATTGCTCAGAGATGAAAAGTGCCAGCACTGAAAGCTGTTGCTAGCCAGCACCCTTCCTTGGAAGCGCTTTTGTAGGCCTAAGAACACTGGGGCTCTGGGCTTCTCTAGCCACCTCATCTTCTGCTCATCCTCTCGCGCACTCTAAAGAGAGCTCAGGTGAGAAATTGCAAACGTCGAGCAATTGCTCAGAGATGAAAAGTGCCAGCACTGAAAGCTGTTGCTAGCCAGCACCCTTCCTTGGAAGCGCTTTCACAGGTGCAGCAACACTGGGGCTTTGTGCTTCTATACGCACCAAACGTCACGGTCCTTCTCTTTCCGTCTCGTAGACACGAGCTGAGAAATTGCAAACGTCCAGCAATTGCTCAGAGATGAAAAGTGCCAGCACTGAAAGCTCTTGCTAGCCAGCACCCTTCCTTGGAAGCGCTTTTGTAGGCCTAAGAACACTGGGGCTCTGGGCTTCTCTAGCCACCTAATATTCTGCTCATCCTCTCGCGCACTCTAAAGAGAGCTCAGGTGAGAAATTGCAAACGTCGAGCAATTGCTCAGAGATGAAAAGTGCCAGCACTGAAAGCTGTTGCTAGCCAGCACCCTTCCTTGGAAGCGCTTTCACAGACGCAGCAACACTGGGGTTTTGCGCTTCTCTACCCACCAAACGTCACGGTCCTTCTCTTTCCGTCTCGTAGACACGAGCTGAGAAATTGCAAACGTCGAGCAATTGCTCCGAGATGAAAAGTGCCAGCACTGAAAACTCTTGCTAGCCAGCACCCTTCCTTGGAAGCGCTTTTGTAGGCCTAAGAACACTGGGGCTCTGGGCTTCTCTAGCCACCTCATCTTCTGCTCATCCTCTCGCGCACTCTAAAGAGAGCTCAGGTGAGAAATTGCAAACGTCGAGCAATTGCTCAGAGATGAAAAGTGCCAGCACTGAAAGCTGTTGCTAGCCAGCACCCTTCCTTGGAAGCGCTTTCACAGGCGCAGCAACACTGGGGCTTTGCGCTTCTATACGCACCAAACGTCACGGTCCTTCTCTTTCCGTCTCGTAGACACGAGCTGAGAAATTGCAAACGTCCAGCAATTGCTCAGAGATGAAAAGTGCCAGCACTGAAAGCTCTTGCTAGCCAGCACCCTTCCTTGGAAGCGCTTTTGTAGGCCTAAGAACACTGGGGCTCTGGGCTTCTCTAGCCACCTCATCTTCTGCTCATCCTCTCGCGCACTCTAAAGAGAGCTCAGGTGAGAAGTTGCAAACGTCGAGCAATTGCTCAGAGATGAAAAGTGCCAGCACTGAAAGCTGTTGCTAGCCAGCACCCTTCCTTGGAAGCGCTTTCACAGGCGCAGCAACACTGGGGCTTTGCGCTTCTATACGCACCAAACGTCACGGTCCTTCTCTTTCCGTCGGTAGACACGAGCTGAGAAATTGCAAACGTGGAGCAATTGCTCCGAGATGAAAAGTGCCAGCACTGAAAGCTGTTGCTAGCCAGCACCCTTCCTTGGAAGCGCTTTCACAGGCGCAGCAACACTGGGGCTTTGCGCTTCTCTACGCATCAAATGTCACGGTCCTTCTCTTTCCGTCTTGTAGACACGAGCTGAGAAATTGCAAACGTCCAGCAATTGCTCAGAGATGAAAAGTGCCAGCACTGAAAGCTGTTGCTAGCCAGCACCCTTCCTTGGAAGCGCTTTTGTAGGCCTAAGAACACTGGGGCTCTGGGCTTCTCTAGCCACCTCATCTTCTGCTCATCCTCGCGCGCACTCCAAAGAGAGCTCAGGTGAGAAATTGCAAACGTCGAGCAATTGCTCAGAGATGAAAAGTGCCAGCACTGAAAGCTCTTGCTAGCCAGCACCCTTCCTTGGAAGCGCTTTCACAGACGCAGCAACACTGGGCCTTTGCGCTGCTCTACCCACCAAACGTCACGGTCCTTCTCTTTCCATCTCGTAGACACGAGCTGAGAAATTGCAAACGTCGAGCAATTGCTCAGAGATGAAAAGTGCCAGCACTGAAAGCTGTTGCTAGCCAGCACCCTTCCTTGGAAGCGCTTTCACAGGCGCAGCAACACTGGGGCTTTGCGCTTCTCTAGCCACCAAACGTCACGGTCCTTCTCTTTCCGTCTCGTAGACACGAGCTGAGAAATTGCAAACGTCGAGCAATTGCTCAGAGATGAAAAGTGCCAGCACTGAAAGCTGTTGCTAGCCAGCACCCTTCCTTGGAAGCGCTTTTGTAGGCCTAAGAAGACTGGGGCTCTGGGCTTCTCTAACCACCTCATCTTCTGCTCATCCTCTCGCGCACTCTAAAGAGAGCTCAGGTGAGAAATTGCAAACGTCGAGCAATTGCTCAGAGATGAAAAGTGCCAGCACTGAAAGCTCTTGCTAGCCAGCACCCTTCCTTGGAAGCGCTTTCACAGGCGCAGCAACACTGGGGCTTTGCGCTTCTCTAGCCACCAAACGTCACGGTCCTTCTCTTTCCGTCGGTAGACACGAGCTGAGAAATTGCAAACGTCGAGCAATTGCTCAGAGATGAAAAGTGCCAGCACTGAAAGCTCTTGCTAGCCAGCACCCTTCCTTGGAAGCGCTTTCACAGGCGCAGCAACACTGGGGCTTTGCGCTTCTATACGCACCAAACGTCACGGTCCTTCTCTTTCCGTCTCGTAGACACGAGCTGAGAAATTGCAAACGTCAAGCAATTGCTCAGAGATGAAAAGTGCCAGCACTGAAAGCTCTTGCTAGCCAGCACCCTTCCTTGGAAGCGCTTTCACAGGCGCAGCAACACTGGGGCTTTGCGCTTCTCTACCCACCAAACGTCACGGTCCTTCTCTTTCCATCTTGTAGACACGAGCTGAGAAATTGCAAACGTCGAGCAATTGCTCAGAGATGAAAAGTGCCAGCACTGAAAGCTGTTGCTAGCCAGCACCCTTCCTTGGAAGCGCTTTTGTAGGCCTAAGAACACTGGGGCTCTGGGCTTCTCTAGCCACCTCATCTTCTGCTCATCCTCTCGCGCACTCTAAAGAGAGCTCAGGTGAGAAATTGCAAACGTCGAGCAATTGCTCCGAGATGAAAAGTGCCAGCACTGAAAGCTCTTGCTAGCCAGCACCCTTCCTTGGAAGCGCTTTCAAAGGCGCAGCAACACTGGGGCTTTGCGCTTCTATACGCACCAAATGTCACGGTCCTTCTCTTTCCGTCTTGTAGACACGAGCTGAGAAATTGCAAACGTCGAGCAATTGCTCAGAGATGAAAAGTGCCAGCACTGAAAGCTCTTGCTAGCCAGCACCCTTCCTTGGAAGCGCTTTCACAGGCGCAGTAACACTGGGGCTTTGCGCTTCTCTAGCCACCAAGCGTCACGGTCCTTCTCTTTCCATCTCGTAGACACGAGCTGAGAAATTGCAAACGTCGAGCAATTGCTCAGAGATGAAAAGTGCCAGCACTGAAAGCTCTTGCTAGCCAGCACCCTTCCTTGGAAGCGCTTTCACAGGCGCAGCAACACTGGGACTTTGCGCTTCTATACGCACCAAACGTCACGGTCCTTCTCTTTCCGTCTCGTAGACACGAGCTGAGAAATTGCAAACGTCCAGCAATTGCTCCGAGATGAAAAGTGCCAGCACTGAAAGCTGTTGCTAGCCAGCACCCTTCCTTGGAAGCGCTTTTGTAGGCCTAAGAACACTGGGGCTCTGGGCTTCTCTAGCCACCTCATCTTCTGCTCATCCTCGCGCGCACTCCAAAGAGAGCTCAGGTGAGAAACTGCAAACGTCGAGCAATTGCTCAGAGATGAAAAGTGCCAGCACTGAAAGCTGTTGCTAGCCAGCACCCTTCCTTGGAAGCGCTTTCACAGGCGCAGCAACACTGGGGCTTTGCGCTTCTCTAGCCACCAAACGTCACGGTCCTTCTCTTTCCGTCTCGTAGACACGAGCTGAGAAATTGCAAACGTCGAGCAATTGCTCAGAGATGAAAAGTGCCAGCACTGAAAGCTGTTGCTAGCCAGCACCCTTCCTTGGAAGCGCTTTCACAGGCGCAGCAACACTGGGGCTTTGCGCTTCTCTAGCCACCAAACGTCACGGTCCTTCTCTTTCCGTCGGTAGACACGAGCTGAGAAATTGCAAACGTCGAGCAATTGCTCAGAGATGAAAAGTGCCAGCACTGAAAGCTGTTGCTAGCCAGCACCCTTCCTTGGAAGCGCTTTTGTAGGCCTAAGAACACTGGGGCTCTGGGCTTCTCTAGCCACCTCATCTTCTGCTCATCCTCTCGCGCACTCTAAAGAGAGCTCAGGTGAGAAATTGCAAACGTCGAGCAATTGCTCAGAGATGAAAAGTGCCAGCACTGAAAGCTCTTGCTAGCCAGCACCCTTCCTTGGAAGCGCTTTCAAAGGCGCAGCAACACTGGGGCTTTGCGCTTCTATACGCACCAAATGTCACGGTCCTTCTCTTTCCGTCTTGTAGACACGAGCTGAGAAATTGCAAACGTCGAGCAATTGCTCAGAGATGAAAAGTGCCAGCACTGAAAGCTGTTGCTAGCCAGCACCCTTCCTTGGAAGCGCTTTCACAGGCGCAGCAACACTGGGGCTTTGCGCTTCTCTAGCCACCAAGCGTCACGGTCCTTCTGTTTCCATCTCGTAGACACGAGCTGAGAAATTGCAAACGTGGAGCAATTGCTCCGAGATGAAAAGTGCCAGCACTGAAAGCTGTTGCTAGCCAGCACCCTTCCTTGGAAGCGCTTTCACAGGCGCAGCAACACTGGGGCTTTGCGCTTCTATACGCACCAAACGTCACGGTCCTTCTCTTTCCGTCTCGTAGACACGAGCTGAGAAATTGCAAACGTCCAGCAATTGCTCAGAGAGGAAAAGTGCCAGCACTGAAAGCTGTTGCTAGCCAGCACCCTTCCTTGGAAGCGCTTTTGTAGGCCTAAGAACACTGGGGCTCTGGGCTTCTCTAGCCACCTAATCTTCTGCTCATCCTCTCGCGCACTCTAAAGAGAGCTCAGGTGAGAAATTGCAAACGTCGAGCAATTGCTCAGAGATGAAAAGTGCCAGCACTGAAAGCTGTTGCTAGCCAGCACCCTTCCTTGGAAGCGCTTTCACAGGCGCAGCAACACTGGGGCTTTGCGCTTCTCTACCCACCAAACGTCACGGTCCTTCTCTTTCCGTCGGTAGACACGAGCTGAGAAATTGCAAACGTCGAGCAATTGCTCAGAGATGAAAAGTGCCAGCACTGAAAGCTCTTGCTAGCCAGCACCCTTCCTTGGAAGCGCTTTCACAGGCGCAGCAACACTGGGGCTTTGCGCTTCTATACGCACCAAACGTCACGGTCCTTCTCTTTCCGTCTTGTAGACACGAGCTGAGAAATTGCAAACGTCGAGCAATTGCTCAGAGATGAAAAGTGCCAGCACTGAAAGCTGTTGCTAGCCAGCACCCTTCCTTGGAAGCGCTTTCACAGGCGCAGCAACACTGGGGCTTTGCGCTTCTCTAGCCACCAAGCGTCACGGTCCTTCTGTTTCCATCTCGTAGACACGAGCTGAGAAATTGCAAACGTGGAGCAATTGCTCAGAGATGAAAAGTGCCAGCACTGAAAGCTCTTGCTAGCCAGCACCCTTCCTTGGAAGCGCTTTCACAGGCGCAGCAACACTGGGGCTTTGCGCTTCTATACGCACCAAACGTCACGGTCCTTCTCTTTCCGTCTCGTAGACACGAGCTGAGAAATTGCAAACGTCCAGCAATTGCTCAGAGAGGAAAAGTGCCAGCACTGAAAGCTGTTGCTAGCCAGCACCCTTCCTTGGAAGCGCTTTTGTAGGCCTAAGAACACTGGGGCTCTGGGCTTCTCTAGCCACCTAATCTTCTGCTCATCCTCTCGCGCACTCTAAAGAGAGCTCAGGTGAGAAATTGCAAATGTCGAGCAATTGCTCAGAGATGAAAAGTGCCAGCACTGAAAGCTGTTGCTAGCCAGCACCCTTCCTTGGAAGCGCTTTCACAGGCGCAGCAACACTGGGGCTTTGCGCTTCTATACGCACCAAACGTCACGGTCCTTCTCTTTCCGTCGGTAGACACGAGCTGAGAAATTGCAAACGTCGAGCAATTGCTCAGAGATGAAAAGTGCCAGCACTGAAAGCTGTTGCTAGCCAGCACCCTTCCTTGGAAGCGCTTTCACAGGCGCAGCAACACTGGGGCTTTGCGCTTCTCTAGCCACGAAACGTCACGGTCCTTCTCTTTCCGTCGGTAGACACGAGCTGAGAAATTGCAAACGTGGAGCAATTGCTCAGAGATGAAAAGTGCCAGCACTGAAAGCTGTTGCTAGCCAGCACCCTTCCTTGGAAGCGCTTTCACAGGCGCAGCAACACTGGGGCTTTGCGCTTCTATACGCACCAAACGTCACGGTCCTTCTCTTTCCGCCTCGTAGACACGAGCTGAGAAATTGAAAACGTCAAGCAATTGCTCAGAGATGAAAAGTGCCAGCACTGAAAGCTGTTGCTAGCCAGCACCCTTCCTTGGAAGCGCTTTCACAAGCGCAGTAACACTGGGGCTTTGCGCTTCTATACGCACCAAACGTCACGGTCATTCTCTTTCCGTCTCGTAGACACGAGCTGAGAAATTGCAAACGTCGAGCAATTGCTCAGAGATGAAAAGTGCCAGCACTGAAAGCTGTTGCTAGCCAGCACCCTTCCTTGGAAGCGCTTTCACAGGCGCAGTAACACGGGGGCTTTGCACTTCTGTACGTACCAAACGTCACGGTCATTCTCTTTCCGTCTCGTAGACACGAGCTGAGAAATTGCAAACGTCGAGCAATTGCTCAGAGATGAAAAGTGCCAGCACTGAAAGCTCTTGCTAGCCAGCACCCTTCCTTGGAAGCGCTTTCACAGGCGCAGCAACACTGGGGCTTTGCGCTTCTCTAGCCACCAAGCGTCACGGTCCTTCTCTTTCCATCTCGTAGACACGAGCTGAGAAATTGCAAACGTGGAGCAATTGCTCAGAGATGAAAAGTGCCAGCACTGAAAGCTCTTGCTAGCCAGCACCCTTCCTTGGAAGCGCTTTTGTAGACCTAAGAACACTGGGGCTCTGCGCTTCTCTAGCCACCTCATCTTCTGCTCATCCTCTCGCGCACTCTAAAGAGAGCTCAGGTGAGAAATTGCAAACGTCCAGCAATTGCTCAGAGATGAAAAGTGCCAGCACTGAAAGCTCTTGCTAGCCAGCACCCTTCCTTGGAAGCGCTTTCACAGGCGCAGCAACACTGGGGCTTTGCGCTTCTATACGCACCAAATGTCACGGTCCTTCTCTTTCCGTCTCGTAGACACGAGCTGAGAAATTGCAAACGTCGAGCAATTGCTCAGAGATGAAAAGTGCCAGCACTGAAAGCTGTTGCTAGCCAGCACCCTTCCTTGGAAGCGCTTTTGTAGGCCTAAGAACACTGGGGCTCTGGGCTTCTCTAGCCACCTCTTCTTCTGCTCATCCTCTCGCGCACTCTAAAGAGAGCTCAGGTGAGAAATTGCAAATGTCGAGCAATTGCTCAGAGATGAAAAGTGCCAGCACTGAAAGCTCTTGCTAGCCAGCACCCTTCCTTGGAAGCGCTTTCACAGGCGCAGTAACACTGGGGCTTTGCGCTTCTCTAGCCACCAAACATCACGGTCCTTCTCTTTCCGTCTCGTAGACACAAGCTGAGAAATTGCAAACGTGGAGCAATTGCTCCGAGATGAAAAGTGCCAGCACTGAAAGCTGTTGCTAGCCAGCACCCTTCCTTGGAAGCGCTTTCAAAGGCGCAGCAACACTGGGGCTTTGCGCTTCTATACGCACCAAATGTCACGGTCCTTCTCTTTCCGTCTTGTAGACACGAGCTGAGAAATTGCAAACGTCGAGCAATTGCTCAGAGATGAAAAGTGCCAGCACTGAAAGCTGTTGCTAGCCAGCACCCTTCCTTGGAAGCGCTTTCACAGGCGCAGCAACACTGGGGCTTTGCGCTTCTCTAGCCACCAAGCGTCACGGTCCTTCTCTTTCCATCTCGTAGACACGAGCTGAGAAATTGCAAACGTGGAGCAATTGCTCAGAGATGAAAAGTGCCAGCACTGAAAGCTGTTGCTAGCCAGCACCCTTCCTTGGAAGCGCTTTCACAGGCGCAGCAACACTGGGGCTTTGCGCTTCTATACGCACCAAACGTCACGGTCATTCTCTTTCCGTCTCGTAGACATGAGCTGAGAAATTGCAAACGTCGAGCAATTGCTCAGAGATGAAAAGTGCCAGCACTGAAAGCTGTTGCTAGCCAGCACCCTTCCTTGGAAGCGCTTTCACAGGCGCAGCAACACTGGGTCTTTGCGCTTCTATACGCACCAAACGTCACGGTCCTTCTCTTTCCGTCGGTAGACACGAGCTGAGAAATTGCAAACGTCGAGCAATTGCTCAGAGATGAAAAGTGCCAGCACTGAAAGCTGTTGCTAGCCAGCACCCTTCCTTGGAAGCGCTTTCACAGGCGCAGCAACACTGGGGCTTTGCGCTTCTATACGCACCAAACGTCACGGTCCTTCTCTTTCCGCCTCGTAGACACGAGCTGAGAAATTGCAAACGTCAAGCAATTGCTCAGAGATGAAAAGTGCCAGCACTGAAAGCTGTTGCTAGCCAGCACCCTTCCTTGGAAGCGCTTTCACAAGCGCAGTAACACTGGGGCTTTGCGCTTCTATACGCACCAAACGTCACGGTCATTCTCTTTCCGTCTCGTAGACATGAGCTGAGAAATTGCAAACGTCGAGCAATTGCTCAGAGATGAAAAGTGCCAGCACTGAAAGCTGTTGCTAGCCAGCACCCTTCCTTGGAAGCGCTTTCACAGGCGCAGTAACACTGGGGCTTTGCACTTCTGTACGTACCAAACGTCACGGTCATTCTCTTTCCGTCTCGTAGACACGAGCTGAGAAATTGCAAACGTCGAGCAATTGCTCAGAGATGAAAAGTGCCAGCACTGAAAGCTCTTGCTAGCCAGCACCCTTCCTTGGAAGCGCTTTCACAGGCGCAGCAACACTGGGGCTTTGCGCTTCTCTAGCCACCAAGCGTCACGGTCCTTCTCTTTCCATCTCGTAGACACGAGCTGAGAAATTGCAAACGTCGAGCAATTGCTCAGAGATGAAAAGTGCCAGCACTGAAAGCTCTTGCTAGCCAGCACCCTTCCTTGGAAGCGCTTTTGTAGACCTAAGAACACTGGGGCTCTGCGCTTCTCTAGCCACCTCATCTTCTGCTCATCCTCTCGCGCACTCTAAAGAGAGCTCAGGTGAGAAATTGCAAACGTCCAGCAATTGCTCAGAGATGAAAAGTGCCAGCACTGAAAGCTCTTGCTAGCCAGCACCCTTCCTTGGAAGCGCTTTCACAGGCGCAGCAACACTGGGGCTTTGCGCTTCTATACGCACCAAATGTCACGGTCCTTCTCTTTCCGTCTCGTAGACACGAGCTGAGAAATTGCAAACGTCGAGCAATTGCTCAGAGATGAAAAGTGCCAGCACTGAAAGCTGTTGCTAGCCAGCACCCTTCCTTGGAAGCGCTTTTGTAGGCCTAAGAACACTGGGGCTCTGGGCTTCTCTAGCCACCTCTTCTTCTGCTCATCCTCTCGCGCACTCTAAAGAGAGCTCAGGTGAGAAATTGCAAACGTCGAGCAATTGCTCAGAGATGAAAAGTGCCAGCACTGAAAGCTCTTGCTAGCCAGCACCCTTCCTTGGAAGCGCTTTCACAGGCGCAGTAACACTGGGGCTTTGCGCTTCTCTAGCCACCAAACATCACGGTCCTTCTCTTTCCGTCTCGTAGACACAAGCTGAGAAATTGCAAACGTGGAGCAATTGCTCCGAGATGAAAAGTGCCAGCACTGAAAGCTGTTGCTAGCCAGCACCCTTCCTTGGAAGCGCTTTCAAAGGCGCAGCAACACTGGGGCTTTGCGCTTCTATACGCACCAAATGTCACGGTCCTTCTCTTTCCGTCTTGTAGACACGAGCTGAGAAATTGCAAACGTCGAGCAATTGCTCAGAGATGAAAAGTGCCAGCACTGAAAGCTGTTGCTAGCCAGCACCCTTCCTTGGAAGCGCTTTCACAGGCGCAGCAACACTGGGGCTTTGCGCTTCTCTAGCCACCAAGCGTCACGGTCCTTCTCTTTCCATCTCGTAGACACGAGCTGAGAAATTGCAAACGTGGAGCAATTGCTCAGAGATGAAAAGTGCCAGCACTGAAAGCTGTTGCTAGCCAGCACCCTTCCTTGGAAGCGCTTTCACAGGCGCAGCAACACTGGGGCTTTGCGCTTCTATACGCACCAAACGTCACGGTCCTTCTCTTTCCGTCTCGTAGACACGAGCTGAGAAATTGCAAACGTCCAGCAATTGCTCAGAGAGGAAAAGTGCCAGCACTGAAAGCTGTTGCTAGCCAGCACCCTTCCTTGGAAGCGCTTTTGTAGGCCTAAGAACACTGGGGCTCTGGGCTTCTCTAGCCACCTAATCTTCTGCTCATCCTCTCGCGCACTCTAAAGAGAGCTCAGGTGAGAAATTGCAAACGTCGAGCAATTGCTCAGAGATGAAAAGTGCCAGCACTGAAAGCTGTTGCTAGCCAGCACCCTTCCTTGGAAGCGCTTTCACAGGCGCAGCAACACTGGGGCTTTGCGCTTCTCTAGCCACCAAACGTCACGGTCCTTCTCTTTCCGTCGGTAGACACGAGCTGAGAAATTGCAAACGTCGAGCAATTGCTCCGAGATGAAAAGTGCCAGCACTGAAAGCTGTTGCTAGCCAGCACCCTTCCTTGGAAGCGCTTTCACAGGCGCAGCAACACTGGGGCTTTGCGCTTCTCTAGCCACCAAACGTCACGGTCCTTCTCTTTCCGTCTTGTAGACACGAGCTGAGAAATTGCAAACGTCGAGCAATTGCTCAGAGATGAAAAGTGCCAGCACTGAAAGCTCTTGCTAGCCAGCACCCTTCCTTGGAAGCGCTTTCACAGGCGCAGCAACACTGGGGCTTTGCGCTTCTATACGCACCAAACGTCACGGTCCTTCTCTTTCCGCCTCGTAGACACGAGCTGAGAAATTGAAAACGTCAAGCAATTGCTCAGAGATGAAAAGTGCCAGCACTGAAAGCTGTTGCTAGCCAGCACCCTTCCTTGGAAGCGCTTTCACAAGCGCAGTAACACTGGGGCTTTGCGCTTCTATACGTACCAAACGTCACGGTCATTCTCTTTCCGTCTCGTAGACATGAGCTGAGAAATTGCAAACGTCGAGCAATTGCTCAGAGATGAAAAGTGCCAGCACTGAAAGCTGTTGCTAGCCAGCACCCTTCCTTGGAAGCGCTTTCATAGGCGCAGTAACACGGGGGCTTTGCACTTCTGTACGTACCAAACGTCACGGTCATTCTCTTTCCGTCTCGTAGACACGAGCTGAGAAATTGCAAACGTCCAGCAATTGCTCCGAGATGAAAAGTGCCAGCACTGAAAGCTGTTGCTAGCCAGCACCCTTCCTTGGAAGCGCTTTCACAGGCGCAGCAACACTGGGGCTTTGCGCTTCTATACGCACCAAACGTCACGGTCCTTCTCTTTCCGTCGGTAGACACGAGCTGAGAAATTGCAAAGGTCAAGCAATTGCTCAGAGATGAAAAGTGCCAGCACTGAAAGCTGTTGCTAGCCAGCACCCTTCCTTGGAAGCGCTTTTGTAGGCCTAAGAACACTGGGGCTCTGGGCTTCTCTAGCCACCTAAGCTTCTGCTCATCCTCTCGCGCACTCTAAAGAGAGCTCAGGTGAGAAATTGCAAATGTCGAGCAATTGCTCAGAGATGAAAAGTGCCAGCACTGAAAGCTCTTGCTAGCCAGCACCCTTCCTTGGAAGCGCTTTCACAGGCGCAGCAACACTGGGGCTTTGCGCTTCTCTAGCCACCAAGCGTCACGGTCCTTCTCTTTCCATCTCGTAGACACGAGCTGAGAAATTGCAAACGTGGAGCAATTGCTCAGAGATGAAAAGTGCCAGCACTGAAAGCTCTTGCTAGCCAGCACCCTTCCTTGGAAGCGCTTTTGTAGACCTAAGAACACTGGGGCTCTGGGCTTCTCTAGCCACCTCATCTTCTGCTCATCCTCTCGCGCACTCTAAAGAGAGCTCAGGTGAGAAATTGCAAACGTCCAGCAATTGCTCAGAGATGAAAAGTGCCAGCACTGAAAGCTCTTGCTAGCCAGCACCCTTCCTTGGAAGCGCTTTCACAGGCGCAGCAACACTGGGGCTTTGCGCTTCTATACGCACCAAATGTCACGGTCCTTCTCTTTCCGTCTCGTAGACACGAGCTGAGAAATTGCAAACGTCGAGCAATTGCTCAGAGATGAAAAGGGCCAGCACTGAAAGCTGTTGCTAGCCAGCACCCTTCCTTGGAAGCGCTTTTGTAGGCCTAAGAACACTGGGGCTCTGGGCTTCTCTAGCCACCTCATCTTCTGCTCATCCTCTCGCGCACTCTAAAGAGAGCTCAGGTGAGAAATTGCAAATGTCGAGCAATTGCTCAGAGATGAAAAGTGCCAGCACTGAAAGCTCTTGCTAGCCAGCACCCTTCCTTGGAAGCGCTTTCACAGGCGCAGTAACACTGGGGCTTTGCGCTTCTCTAGCCACCAAACATCACGGTCCTTCTCTTTCCGTCTCGTAGACACAAGCTGAGAAATTGCAAACGTGGAGCAATTGCTCCGAGATGAAAAGTGCCAGCACTGAAAGCTGTTGCTAGCCAGCACCCTTCCTTGGAAGCGCTTTC
This sequence comes from Sarcoramphus papa, assembly GCA_037962945.1. Classification (NCBI taxonomy): domain Eukaryota; kingdom Metazoa; phylum Chordata; class Aves; order Accipitriformes; family Cathartidae; genus Sarcoramphus; species Sarcoramphus papa. The sequence continues at coordinate 2,012,703 of JBBMRM010000108.1, forward strand.
AAAGGCGCAGCAACACTGGGGCTTTGCGCTTCTATACGCACCAAATGTCACGGTCCTTCTCTTTCCGTCTTGTAGACACGAGCTGAGAAATTGCAAACGTCGAGCAATTGCTCAGAGATGAAAAGTGCCAGCACTGAAAGCTGTTGCTAGCCAGCACCCTTCCTTGGAAGCGCTTTCACAGGCGCAGCAACACTGGGGCTTTGCGCTTCTCTAGCCACCAAGCGTCACGGTCCTTCTCTTTCCATCTCGTAGACACGAGCTGAGAAATTGCAAACGTGGAGCAATTGCTCAGAGATGAAAAGTGCCAGCACTGAAAGCTGTTGCTAGCCAGCACCCTTCCTTGGAAGCGCTTTCACAGGCGCAGCAACACTGGGGCTTTGCGCTTCTATACGCACCAAACGTCACGGTCCTTCTCTTTCCGTCTCGTAGACACGAGCTGAGAAATTGCAAACGTCGAGCAATTGCTCAGAGAGGAAAAGTGCCAGCACTGAAAGCTGTTGCTAGCCAGCCCCCTTCCTTGGAAGCGCTTTTGTAGGCCTAAGAACACTGGGGCTCTGGGCTTCTCTAGCCACCTAATCTTCTGCTCATCCTCTCGCGCACTCTAAAGAGAGCTCAGGTGAGAAATTGCAAACGTCGAGCAATTGCTCAGAGATGAAAAGTGCCAGCACTGAAAGCTGTTGCTAGCCAGCACCCTTCCTTGGAAGCGCTTTCACAGGCGCAGCAACACTGGGGCTTTGCGCTTCTCTAGCCACCAAACGTCACGGTCCTTCTCTTTCCGTCGGTAGACACGAGCTGAGAAATTGCAAACGTCGAGCAATTGCTCCGAGATGAAAAGTGCCAGCACTGAAAGCTCTTGCTAGCCAGCACCCTTCCTTGGAAGCGCTTTCACAGGCGCAGCAACACTGGGGCTTTGCGCTTCTCTACCCACCAAACGTCACGGTCCTTCTCTTTCCGTCTTGTAGACACGAGCTGAGAAATTGCAAACGTCGAGCAATTGCTCAGAGATGAAAAGTGCCAGCACTGAAAGCTCTTGCTAGCCAGCACCCTTCCTTGGAAGCGCTTTCACAGGCGCAGCAACACTGGGGCTTTGCGCTTCTATACGCACCAAACGTCACCGGTCCTTCTCTTTCCGCCTCGTAGACATGAGGTGAGAAATTGAAAACGTCAAGCAATTGCTCAGAGATGAAAAGTGCCAGCACTGAAAGCTGTTGCTAGCCAGCACCCTTCCTTGGAAGCGCTTTCACAAGCGCAGTAACACTGGGGCTTTGCGCTTTTATACGCACCAAACGTCACGGTCATTCTCTTTCCATCTCGTAGACATGAGCTGAGAAATTGCAAACGTCGAGCAATTGCTCAGAGATGAAAAGTGCCAGCACTGAAAGCTGTTGCTAGCCAGCACCCTTCCTTGGAAGCGCTTTCACAGGCGCAGTAACACGGGGGCTTTGCACTTCTGTACGTACCAAACGTCACGGTCCTTCTCTTTCCGTCTCGTAGACACGAGCTGAGAAATTGCAAACGTCCAGCAATTGCTCCGAGATGAAAAGTGCCAGCACTGAAAGCTCTTGCTAGCCAGCACCCTTCCTTGGAAGCGCTTTCACAGGCGCAGCAACACTGGGGCTTTGCGCTTCTATACGCACCAAACGTCACGGTCCTTCTCTTTCCGTCGGTAGACACGAGCTGAGAAATTGCAAAGGTCAAGCAATTGCTCAGAGATGAAAAGTGCCAGCACTGAAAGCTGTTCCTAGCCAGCACCCTTCCTTGGAAGCGCTTTTGTAGGCCTAAGAACACTGGGGCTCTGGGCTTCTCTAGCCACCTAAGCTTCTGCTCATCCTCTCGCGCACTCTAAAGAGAGCTCAGGTGAGAAATTGCAAATGTCGAGCAATTGCTCAGAGATGAAAAGTGCCAGCACTGAAAGCTCTTGCTAGCCAGCACCCTTCCTTGGAAGCGCTTTCACAGGCGCAGCAACACTGGGGCTTTGCGCTTCTCTAGCCACCAAACATCACGGTCCTTCTCTTTCCGTCTCGTAGACACGAGCTGAGAAATTGCAAACGTGGAGCAATTGCTCCGAGATGAAAAGTGCCAGCACTGAAAGCTGTTGCTAGCCAGCACCCTTCCTTGGAAGCGCTTTCACAGGCGCAGCAACACTGGGGCTTTGCGCTTCTCTACGCACGAAATGTCACGGTCCTTCTCTTTCCGTCTTGTAGACACGAGCTGAGAAATTGCAAACGTCCAGCAATTGCTCAGAGATGAAAAGTGCCAGCACTGAAAGCTGTTGCTAGCCAGCACCCTTCCTTGGAAGCGCTTTTGTAGGCCTAAGAACACTGGGGCTCTGGGCTTCTCTAGCCACCTCATCTTCTGCTCATCCTCGCGCGCACTCTAAAGAGAGCTCAGGTGAGAAATTGCAAACGTCGAGCAATTGCTCAGAGATGAAAAGTGCCAGCACTGAAAGCTGTTGCTAGCCAGCACCCTTCCTTGGAAGCGCTTTCACAGGCGCAGCAACACTGGGGCTTTGTGCTTCTATACGCACCAAACGTCACGGTCCTTCTCTTTCCGTCTCGTAGACACGAGCTGAGAAATTGCAAACGTCGAGCAATTGCTCAGAGATGAAAAGTGCCAGCACTGAAAGCTCTTGCTAGCCAGCACCCTTCCTTGGAAGCGCTTTTGTAGGCCTAAGAACACTGGGGCTCTGGGCTTCTCTAGCCACCTCATCTTCTGCTCATCCTCTCGCGCACTCTAAAGAGAGCTCAGGTGAGAAATTACAAACGTCGAGCAATTGCTCAGAGATGAAAAGTGCCAGCACTGAAAGCTGTTGCTAGCCAGCCCCCTTCCTTGGAAGCGCTTTCACAGGCGCAGCAACACTGGGGCTTTGCGCTTCTCTACCCACCAAAAGTCACGGTCCTTCTCTTTCCGTCGGTAGACACGAGCTGAGAAATTGCAAACGTCCAGCAATTGCTCAGAGATGAAAAGTGCCAGCACTGAAAGCTCTTGCTAGCCAGCACCCTTCCTTGGAAGCGCTTTTGTAGGCCTAAGAACACTGGGGCTCTGGGCTTCTCTAGCCACCTCATCTTCTGCTCATCCTCTCGCGCACTCTAAAGAGAGCTCAGGTGAGAAATTGCAAATGTCGAGCAATTGCTCCGAGATGAAAAGTGCCAGCACTGAAAGCTCTTGCTAGCCAGCACCCTTCCTTGGAAGCGCTTTCACAGACGCAGCAACACTGGGGTTTTGCGCTTCTCTACCCACCAAACGTCACGGTCATTCTCTTTCCATCTCGTAGACACGAGCTGAGAAATTGCAAACGTCCAGCAATTGCTGCGAGATGAAAAGTGCCAGCACTGAAAGCTGTTGCTAGCCAGCACCCTTCCTTGGAAGCGCTTTTGTAGGCCTAAGAACACTGGGGCTCTGGGCTTCTCTAGCCACCTCATCTTCTGCTCATCCTCGCGCGCACTCTAAAGAGAGCTCAGGTGAGAAATTGCAAACGTCGAGCAATTGCTCAGAGATGAAAAGTGCCAGCACTGAAAGCTGTTGCTAGCCAGCACCCTTCCTTGGAAGCGCTTTCACAGGCGCAGCAACACTGGGGTTTTGCGCTTCTCTACCCACCAAACGTCACGGTCCTTCTCTTTCCGTCTCGTAGACACGAGCTGAGAAATTGCAAACGTCGAGCAATTGCTCAGAGATGAAAAGTGCCAGCACTGAAAGCTATTGCTAGCCAGCACCCTTCCTTGGAAGCGCTTTCACAGGCGCAGCAACACTGGGGCTTTGCGCTTCTATACGCACCAAGCATCACGGTCCTTCTCTTTCCGTCTCGTAGACACGAGCTGAGAAATTGCAAACGTCGAGCAATTGCTCAGAGATGAAAAGTGCTAGCACTGAAAGCTGTTGCTAGCCAGCACCCTTCCTTGGAAGCGCTTTTGTAGGCCTAAGAAGACTGGGGCTCTGGGCTTCTCTAGCCACCTCATCTTCTGCTCATCCTCTCGCGCACTCTAAAGAGAGCTCAGGTGAGAAATTGCAAACGTCGAGCAATTGCTCAGAGATGAAAAGTGCCAGCACTGAAAGCTGTTGCTAGCCAGCACCCTTCCTTGGAAGCGCTTTCACAGGCGCAGCAACACTGGGGCTTTGCGCTTCTATACGCACCAAACGTCACGGTCCTTCTCTTTCCGTCGGTAGACACGAGCTGAGAAATTGCAAACGTGGAGCAATTGCTCAGAGATGAAAAGTGCCAGCACTGAAAGCTGTTGCTAGCCAGCACCCTTCCTTGGAAGCGCTTTCACAGGCGCAGCAACACTGGGGCTTTGCGCTTCTCTACGCACCAAATGTCACGGTCCTTCTCTTTCCGTCTTTTAGACACGAGCTGAGAAATTGCAAACGTCGAGCAATTGCTCAGAGATGAAAAGTGCCAGCACTGAAAGCTCTTGCTAGCCAGCACCCTTCCTTGGAAGCGCTTTTGTAGGCCTAAGAACACTGGGGCTCTGGGCTTCTCTAGCCACCTCATCTTCTGCTCATCCTCTCGCGCACTCTAAAGAGAGCTCAGGTGAGAAATTGCAAACGTCCAGCAATTGCTCAGAGATGAAAAGTGCCAGCACTGAAAGCTCTTGCTAGCCAGCACCCTTCCTTGGAAGCGCTTTCACAGACGCAGCAACACTAGGGTTTTGCGCTTCTCTACCCACCAAACGTCACGGTCCTTCTCTTTCCATCTCGTAGACACGAGCTGAGAAATTGCAAACGTCAAGCAATTGCTCCGAGATGAAAAGTGCCAGCACTGAAAGCTGTTGCTAGCCAGCACCCTTCCTTGGAAGCGCTTTCACAGGCGCAGCAACACTGGGGCTTTGCGCTTCTATACGCACCAAACGTCACGGTCCTTCTCTTTCCGTCTTGTAGACACGAGCTGAGAAATTGCAAACGTCGAGCAATTGCTCAGAGATGAAAAGTGCCAGCACTGAAAGCTGTTGCTAGCCAGCACCCTTCCTTGGAAGCGCTTTTGTAGGCCTAAGAACACTGGGGCTCTGGGCTTCTCTAGCCACCTCATCTTCTGCTCATCCTCTCGCGCACTCTAAAGAGAGCTCAGGTGAGAAATTGCAAACGTCGAGCAATTGCTCAGAGATGAAAAGTGCCAGCACTGAAAGCTGTTGCTAGCCAGCACCCTTCCTTGGAAGCGCTTTCACAGACGCAGCAACACTGGGGTTTTGCGCTTCTATACGCACCAAACGTCACGGTCCTTCTCTTTCCATCTCGTAGACACGAGCTGAGAAATTGCAAACGTCGAGCAATTGCTCCGAGATGAAAAGTGCCAGCACTGAAAGCTGTTGCTAGCCAGCACCCTTCCTTGGAAGCGCTTTTGTAGGCCTAAGAACACTGGGGCTCTGGGCTTCTCTAGCCACCTCATCTTCTGCTCATCCTCTCGCGCACTCTAAAGAGAGCTCAGGTGAGAAATTGCAAACGTCGAGCAATTGCTCAGAGATGAAAAGTGCCAGCACTGAAAGCTCTTGCTAGCCAGCACCCTTCCTTGGAAGCACTTTCACAGACGCAGCAACACTGGGGTTTTGCGCTTCTCTACCCACCAAACGTCACGGTCCTTCTCTTTCCGTCGGTAGACACGAGCTGAGAAATTGCAAACGTCGAGCAATTGCTCAGAGATGAAAAGTGCCAGCACTGAAAGCTGTTGCTAGCCAGCACCCTTCCTTGGAAGCGCTTTCACAGGCGCAGCAACACTGGGGCTTTGCGCTTCTCTACCCACCAAACGTCACGGTCCTTCTCTTTCCGTCTCGTAGACACGAGCTGAGAAATTGCAAACGTCGAGCAATTGCTCAGAGATGAAAAGTGCCAGCACTGAAAGCTCTTGCTAGCCAGCACCCTTCCTTGGAAGCGCTTTTGTAGGCCTAAGAACACTGGGGCTCTGGGCTTCTCTAGCCACCTCATCTTCTGCTCATCCTCGCGCGCACTCCAAAGAGAGCTCAGGTGAGAAATTGCAAACGTCGAGCAATTGCTCAGAGATGAAAAGTGCCAGCACTGAAAGCTCTTGCTAGCCAGCACCCTTCCTTGGAAGCGCTTTCACAGGCGCAGCAACACTGGGGCTTTGCGCTTCTCTACCCACCAAACGTCACGGTCCTTCTCTTTCCATCTCGTAGACACGAGCTGAGAAATTGCAAACGTCGAGCAATTGCTCAGAGATGAAAAGTGCCAGCACTGAAAGCTCTTGCTAGCCAGCACCCTTCCTTGGAAGCGCTTTCACAGGCGCAGTAACACTGGGGCTTTGCGCTTCTCTAGCCATCAAACGTCATGGTCATTCTCTTTCCGTCTCGTAGACACGAGCTGAGAAATTGCAAACGTCGAGCAATTGCTCAGAGATGAAAAGTGCCAGCACTGAAAGCTGTTGCTAGCCAGCACCCTTCCTTGGAAGCGCTTTCACAGGCGCAGCAACACTGGGGCTTTGCGCTTCTCTAGCCACCAAACGTCACGGTCCTTCTCTTTCCGTCGGTAGACACGAGCTGAGAAGTTGCAAACGTCGAGCAATTGCTCAGAGATGAAAAGTGCCAGCACTGAAAGCTGTTGCTAGCCAGCACCCTTCCTTGGAAGCGCTTTTGTAGGCCTAAGAACACTGGGGCTCTGGGCTTCTCTAGCCACCTCATCTTCTGCTCATCCTCGCGCGCACTCTAAAGAGAGCTCAGGTGAGAAATTGCAAACGTCGAGCAATTGCTCAGAGATGAAAAGTGCCAGCACTGAAAGCTCTTGCTAGCCAGCACCCTTCCTTGGAAGCGCTTTCACAGGCGTAGTAACACTGGGGCTTTGCGCTTCTCTAGCCACCAAACGTCACAGTCCTTCTCTTTCCGTCGGTAGACATGAGCTGAGAAATTGCAAACGTCGAGCAATTGCTCAGAGATGAAAAGTGCCAGCACTGAAAGCTGTTGCTAGCCAGCACCCTTCCTTGGAAGCGCTTTCACAGGCGCAGCAACACTGGGGCTTTGCGCTTCTCTAGCCACCAAACGTCACGGTCCTTCTCTTTCCATCTCGTAGACACGAGCTGAGAAATTGCAAACGTCCAGCAATTGCTCCGAGATGAAAAGTGCCAGCACTGAAAGCTCTTGCTAGCCAGCACCCTTCCTTGGAAGCGCTTTTGTAGGCCTAAGAACACTGGGGCTCTGGGCTTCTCTAGCCACCTCATCTTCTGCTCATCCTCTCGCGCACTCTAAAGAGAGCTCAGGTGAGAAATTGCAAACGTCGAGCAATTGCTCAGAGATGAAAAGTGCCAGCACTGAAAGCTCTTGCTAGCCAGCACCCTTCCTTGGAAGCGCTTTCACAGGCGCAGCAACACTGGGGCTTTGCGCTTCTCTAGCCACCAAACGTCACGGTCCTTCTCTTTCCGTCGGTAGACACGAGCTGAGAAATTGCAAACGTCGAGCAATTGCTCCGAGATGAAAAGTGCCAGCACTGAAAGCTCTTGCTAGCCAGCACCCTTCCTTGGAAGCGCTTTCACAGGCGCAGCAACACTGGGGCTTTGCGCTTCTCTAGCCACCAAACGTCACGGTCCTTCTCTTTCCGTCTTGTAGACACGAGCTGAGAAATTGCAAACGTCGAGCAATTGCTCAGAGATGAAAAGTGCCAGCACTGAAAGCTCTTGCTAGCCAGCACCCTTCCTTGGAAGCGCTTTCACAGGCGCAGCAACACTGGGGCTTTGCGCTTCTATACGCACCAAACGTCACGGTCCTTCTCTTTCCGCCTCGTAGACACGAGCTGAGAAATTGAAAACGTCAAGCAATTGCTCAGAGATGAAAAGTGCCAGCACTGAAAGCTGTTGCTAGCCAGCACCCTTCCTTGGAAGCGCTTTCACAAGCGCAGTAACACTGGGGCTTTGCGCTTCTATACGCACCAAACGTCACGGTCATTCTCTTTCCGTCTCGTAGACATGAGCTGAGAAATTGCAAATGTCGAGCAATTGCTCAGAGATGAAAAGTGCCAGCACTGAAAGCTCTTGCTGGCCAGCACCCTTCCTTGGAAGCGCTTTGACAGGCGCAGTAACACTGGGGCTTTGCACTTCTGTACGTACCAATCGTCACGGTCCTTCTCTTTCCGTCTCGTAGACACGAGCTGAGAAATTGCAAACGTCGAGCAATTGCTCAGAGATGAAAAGTGCCAGCACTGAAAGCTGTTGCTAGCCAGCACCCTTCCTTGGAAGCGCTTTCACAGGCGCAGCAACACTGGGGCTTTGCGCTTCTCTACGCACCAAACGTCACGGTCATTCTCTTTCTGTCTCGTAGACACGAGCTGAGAAATTGCAAACGTCGAGCAATTGCTCAGAGATGAAAAGTGCCAGCACTGAAAGCTGTTGCTAGCCAGCACCCTTCCTTGGAAGCGCTTTCACAGGCGCAGTAACACTGGGGCTTTGCACTTCTCTACGCACCAAACGTCACGGTCATTCTCTTTCTGTCTCGTAGACACGAGCTGAGAAATTGCAAACGTCGAGCAATTGCTCAGAGATGAAAAGTGCCAGCACTGAAAGCTCTTGCTAGCCAGCACCCTTCCTTGGAAGCGCTTTTGTAGGCCTAAGAACACTGGGGCTCTGGGCTTCTCTAGCCACCTAATCTTCTGCTCATCCTCTCGCGCACTCTAAAGAGAGCTCAGGTGAGAAATTGCAAACGTCGAGCAATTGCTCAGAGATGAAAAGTGCCAGCACTGAAAGCTGTTGCTAGCCAGCCCCCTTCCTTGGAAGCGCTTTTGTAGGCCTAAGAACACTGGGGCTCTGGGCTTCTCTAGCCACCTCATCTTCTGCTCATCCTCTCGCGCACTCTAAAGAGAGCTCAGGTGAGAAATTGCAAACGTCGAGCAATTGCTCAGAGATGAAAAGTGCCAGCACTGAAAGCTCTTGCTAGCCAGCACCCTTCCTTGGAAGCGCTTTCACAGGCGCAGCAACACTGGGGCTTTGCGCTTCTATACGCACCAAACGTCACGGTCCTTCTCTTTCCGCCTCGTAGACACGAGCTGAGAAATTGCAAACGTGGAGCAATTGCTCAGAGATGAAAAGTGCCAGCACTGAAAGCTCTTGCTAGCCAGCACCCTTCCTTGGAAGCGCTTTCACAAGCGCAGTAACACTGGGGCTTTGCGCTTCTCTAGCCACCAAACGTCACGGTCCTTCTCTTTCCGTCTCGTAGACACGAGCTGAGAAATTGCAAACGTCGAGCAATTGCTCAGAGATGAAAAGTGCCAGCACTGAAAGCTGTTGCTAGCCAGCACCCTTCCTTGGAAGCGCTTTCACAGGCGCAGCAACACTGGGGCTTTGCGCTTCTATACGCACCAAACGTCACGGTCCTTCTCTTTCCGTCGGTAGACACGAGCTGAGAAATTGCAAACGTCAAGCAATTGCTCAGAGATGAAAAGTGCCAGCACTGAAAGCTGTTGCTAGCCAGCACCCTTCCTTGGAAGCGCTTTTGTAGGCCTAAGAACACTGGGGCTCTGGGCTTCTCTAGCCACCTCATCTTCTGCTCATCCTCTCGCGCACTCTAAAGAGAGCTCAGGTGAGAAATTGCAAACGTCGAGCAATTGCTCAGAGATGAAAAGTGCCAGCACTGAAAGCTGTTGCTAGCCAGCACCCTTCCTTGGAAGCGCTTTCACAGGCGCAGCAACACTGGGGCTTTGCGCTTCTATACGCACCAAACGTCACGGTCATTCTCTTTCCGTCTCGTAGACACGAGCTGAGAAATTGCAAACGTCGAGCAATTGCTCAGAGATGAAAAGTGCCAGCACTGAAAGCTGTTGCTAGCCAGCACCCTTCCTTGCAAGCGCTTTTGTAGGCCTAAGAACACTGGGGCTCTGGGCTTTTCTAGCCACCTCATCTTCTGCTCATCCTCTCGCGCACTCTAAAGAGAGCTCAGGTGAGAAATTGCAAATGTCGAGCAATTGCTCAGAGATGAAAAGTGCCAGCACTGAAAGCTCTTGCTAGCCAGCACCCTTCCTTGGAAGCGCTTTCACAGGCGCAGCAACACAGGGGCTTTGCGCTTCTCTACCCACCAAACATCACGGTCCTTCTCTTTCCGTCTCGTAGACACGAGCTGAGAAATTGCAAACGTCGAGCAATTGCTCAGAGATGAAAAGTGCCAGCACTGAAAGCTGTTGCTAGCCAGCACCCTTCCTTGGAAGCGCTTTCACAGGCGCAGCAACACTGGGGCTTTGCGCTTCTCTACGCACCAAACGTCACGGTCCTTCTCTGTCCGTCTTGTAGACACGAGCTGAGAAATTGCAAACGTCCAGCAATTGCTCAGAGATGAAAAGTGCCAGCACTGAAAGCTCTTGCTAGCCAGCACCCTTCCTTGGAAGCGCTTTTGTAGGCCTAAGAACACTGGGGCTCTGGGCTTCTCTAGCCACCTCATCTTCTGCTCATCCTCTCGCGCACTCTAAAGAGAGCTCAGGTGAGAAATTGCAAACGTCGAGCAATTGCTCCGAGATGAAAAGTGCCAGCACTGAAAGCTCTTGCTAGCCAGCACCCTTCCTTGGAAGCGCTTTCACAGGCGCAGCAACACTGGGGCTTTGTGCTTCTATACGCACCAAACGTCACGGTCATTCTCTTTCCGTCTCGTAGACACGAGCTGAGAAATTGCAAACGTGGAGCAATTGCTCAGAGATGAAAAGTGCCAGCACTGAAAGCTCTTGCTAGCCAGCACCCTTCCTTGGAAGCGCTTTTGTAGGCCTAAGAACACTGGGGCTCTGGGCTTCTCTAGCCACCTAATCTTCTGCTCATCCTCTCGCGCACTCTAAAGAGAGCTCAGGTGAGAAATTGCAAACGTCGAGCAATTGCTCAGAGATGAAAAGTGCCAGCACTGAAAGCTGTTGCTAGCCAGCACCCTTCCTTGGAAGCGCTTTCACAGGCGCAGCAACACTGGGGCTTTGCGCTTCTCTACCCACCAAACGTCACGGTCCTTCTCTTTCCGTCGGTAGACACGAGCTGAGAAATTGCAAACGTCGAGCAATTGCTCAGAGATGAAAAGTGCCAGCACTGAAAGCTGTTGCTAGCCAGCACCCTTCCTTGGAAGCGCTTTTGTAGGCCTAAGAACACTGGGGCTCTGGGCTTCTCTAGCCACCTCATCTTCTGCTCATCCTCTCGCGCACTCTAAAGAGAGCTCAGGTGAGAAATTGCAAACGTCGAGCAATTGCTCAGAGATGAAAAGTGCCAGCACTGAAAGCTGTTGCTAGCCAGCACCCTTCCTTGGAAGCGCTTTCACAGGCGCAGCAACACTGGGGCTTTGCGCTTCTCTACCCACCAAACGTCACGGTCATTCTCTTTCCATCTCGTAGACACGAGCTGAGAAATTGCAAACGTCCAGCAATTGCTCCGAGATGAAAAGTGCCAGCACTGAAAGCTGTTGCTAGCCAGCACCCTTCCTTGGAAGCGCTTTTGTAGGCCTAAGAACACTGGGGCTCTGGGCTTCTCTAGCCACCTCATCTTCTGCTCATCCTCGCGCGCACTCTAAAGAGAGCTCAGGTGAGAAATTGCAAATGTCGAGCAATTGCTCCGAGATGAAAAGTGCCAGCACTGAAAGCTGTTGCTAGCCAGCACCCTTCCTTGGAAGCGCTTTCACAGGCGCAGCAACACTGGGGTTTTGCGCTTCTCTACCCACCAAACGTCACGGTCCTTCTCTTTCCGTCTCGTAGACACGAGCTGAGAAATTGCAAACGTCGAGCAATTGCTCAGAGACGAAAAGTGCCAGCACTGAAAGCTATTGCTAGCCAGCACCCTTCCTTGGAAGCGCTTTCACAGGCGCAGCAACACTGGGGCTTTGCGCTTCTATACGCACCAAAAGTCACGGTCCTTCTCTTTCCGTCTCGTAGACACGAGCTGAGAAATTGCAAACGTCGAGCAATTGCTCAGAGATGAAAAGTGCCAGCACTGAAAGCTGTTGCTAGCCAGCACCCTTCCTTGGAAGCGCTTTCACAGGAGCAGCAACACTGGGGCTTTGCGCTTCTATACGCACCAAACGTCACGGTCCTTCTCTTTCCGTCGGTAGACACGAGCTGAGAAATTGCAAACGTGGAGCAATTGCTCCGAGATGAAAAGTGCCAGCACTGAAAGCTGTTGCTAGCCAGCACCCTTCCTTGGAAGCGCTTTCACAGGCGCAGCAACACTGGGGCTTTGCGCTTCTCTAGCCACCAAACGTCACGGTCCTTCTCTTTCCGTCTTGTAGACACGAGCTGAGAAATTGCAAACGTCCAGCAATTGCTCAGAGATGAAAAGTGCCAGCACTGAAAGCTGTTGCTAGCCAGCACCCTTCCTTGGAAGCGGTTTTGTAGGCCTAAGAACACTGGGGCTCTGGGCTTCTCTAGCCACCTCATCTTCTGCTCATCCTCTCGCGCACTCTAAAGAGAGCTCAGGTGAGAAATTGCAAACGTCGAGCAATTGCTCAGAGATGAAAAGTGCCAGCACTGAAAGCTCTTGCTAGCCAGCACCCTTCCTTGGAAGCGCTTTCACAGACGCAGCAACACTGGGGCTTTGCGCTTCTCTACCCACCAAACGTCACGGTCCTTCTCTTTCCATCTCGTAGACACGAGCTGAGAAATTGCAAACGTCCAGCAATTGCTCCGAGATGAAAAGTGCCAGCACTGAAAGCTCTTGCTAGCCAGCACCCTTCCTTGGAAGCGCTTTCACAGGCGCAGCAACACTGGGGCTTTGCGCTTCTATACGCACCAAACGTCACGGTCCTTCTCTTTCCGTCTCGTAGACACGAGCTGAGAAATTGCAAACGTCGAGCAATTGCTCAGAGATGAAAAGTGCCAGCACTGAAAGCTGTTGCTAGCCAGCACCCTTCCTTGGAAGCGCTTTTGTAGGCCTAAGAACACTGGGGCTCTGGGCTTCTCTAGCCACCTCATCTTCTGCTCATCCTCTCGCGCACTCTAAAGAGAGCTCAGGTGAGAAATTGCAAACGTCGAGCAATTGCTCAGAGATGAAAAGTGCCAGCACTGAAAGCTGTTGCTAGCCAGCACCCTTCCTTGGAAGCGCTTTCACAGACGCAGCAACACTGGGGTTTTGCGCTTCTCTACCCACCAAAAGTCACGGTCCTTCTCTTTCCATCTCGTAGACACGAGCTGAGAAATTGCAAACGTCCAGCAATTGCTCCGAGATGAAAAGTGCCAGCACTGAAAGCTCTTGCTAGCCAGCACCCTTCCTTGGAAGCGCTTTCACAGGCGCAGCAACACTGGGGCTTTGCGCTTCTCTACCCACCAAATGTCACGGTCCTTCTCTTTCCGTCTTGTAGACACGAGCTGAGAAATTGCAAACGTCGAGCAATTGCTCAGAGATGAAAAGTGCCAGCACTGAAAGCTGTTGCTAGCCAGCACCCTTCCTTGGAAGCGCTTTTGTAGGCCTAAGAACACTGGGGCTCTGGGCTTCTCTAGCCACCTCATCTTCTGCTCATCCTCTCGCGCACTCTAAAGAGAGCTCAGGTGAGAAATTGCAAATGTCGAGCAATTGCTCAGAGATGAAAAGTGCCAGCACTGAAAGCTCTTGCCAGCCAGCACCCTTCCTTGGAAGCGCTTTCACAGGCGCAGCAACACTGGGGCTTTGCGCTTCTCTAGCCACCAAACGTCACGGTCCTTCTCTTTCCGTCTCGTAGACACGTGCTGAGAAATTGCAAACGTGGAGCAATTGCTCAGAGATGAAAAGTGCCAGCACTGAAAGCTGTTGCTAGCCAGCACCCTTCCTTGGAAGCGCTTTGGTAGGCCTAAGAACACTGGGGCTCTGGGCTTCTCTAGCCACCTCATCTTCTGCTCATCCTCTCGCGCACTCTAAAGAGAGCTCAGGTGAGACATTGCAAACGTCCAGCAATTGCTCAGAGATGAAAAGTGCCAGCACTGAAAGCTGTTGCTAGCCAGCACCCTTCCTTGGAAGCGCTTTCACAGGCGCAGTAACACTGGGGCTTTGCGCTTCTCTAGCCACCAAACGTCACGGTCATTCTCTTTCTGTCTCGTAGACACGAGCTGAGAAATTGCAAACGTCAAGCAATTGCTCAGAGATGAAAAGTGCCAGCACTGAAAGCTGTTGCTAGCCAGCACCCTTCCTTGGAAGCGCTTTTGTAGGCCTAAGAACACTGGGGCTCTGGGCTTCTCTAGCCACCTCATCTTCTGCTCATCCTCTCGCGCACTCTAAAGAGAGCTCAGGTGAGAAATTGCAAACGTCCAGCAATTGCTCAGAGATGAAAAGTGCCAGCACTGAAAGCTCTTGCTAGCCAGCACCCTTCCTTGGAAGCGCTTTCACAGGCGCAGTAACACTGGGACTTTGCGCTTCTATACGCACCAAACGTCACGGTCCTTCTCTTTCCGTCTCGTAGACACGAGCTGAGAAATTGCAAACGTCGAGCAATTGCTCAGAGATGAAAAGTGCCAGCACTGAAAGCTGTTGCTAGCCAGCACCCTTCCTTGGAAGCGCTTTTGTAGGCCTAAGAACACTGGGGCTCTGGGCTTCTCTAGCCACCTCATCTTCTGCTCATCCTCTCGCGCACTCTAAAGAGAGCTCAGGTGAGAAATTGCAAACGTCGAGCAATTGCTCAGAGATGAAAAGTGCCAGCACTGAAAGCTCTTGCTAGCCAGCACCCTTCCTTGGAAGCGCTTTCACAGGCGCAGCAACACTGGGGCTTTGCGCTTCTCTACCCACCAAACGTCACGGTCATTCTCTTTCCGCCTCGTAGACACGACCTGAGAAATCGAAAACGTCGAGCAATTGCTCAGAGATGAAAAGTGCCAGCACTGAAAGCTGTTGCTAGCCAGCACCCTTCCTTGGAAGCGCTTTTGTAGACCTTATAACACTGGGGCTCTGGGCTTCTCTAGCCACCTCATCTTCTGCTCATCCTCGCGCGCACTCTAAAGAGAGCTCAGGTGAGAAATTGCAAACGTCGAGCACTTGCTCAGAGAAGAAAAGTGCCAGCACTGAAAGCTGTTGCTAGCCAGCACCCTTCCTTGGAAGCGCTTTCACAGGCGCAGCAACACTGGGGCTTTGCGCTTCTCTACCCACCAAACGTCACGGTCATTCTCTTTCCGCCTCGTAGACACGAGCTGAGAAATCGAAAACGTCAAGCAATTGCTCAGAGATGAAAAGTGCCAGCACTGAAAGCTGTTGCTAGCCAGCACCCTTCCTTGGAAGCGCTTTCACAAGCGCAGTAACACTGGGGCTTTGCGCTTCTATACGCACCAAACGTCACGGTCCTTCTCTTTCCGTCTCGTAGACATGAGCTGAGAAATTGCAAATGTCGAGCAATTGCTCAGAGATGAAAAGTGCCAGCACTGAAAGCTCTTGCTAGCCAGCACCCTTCCTTGGAAGCGCTTTCACAGGCGCAGCAACACTGGGGCTTTGCGCTTCTCTACCCACCAAACGTCACGGTCATTCTCTTTCCGCCTCGTAGACACGACCTGAGAAATCGAAAACGTCGAGCAATTGCTCAGAGATGAAAAGTGCCAGCACTGAAAGCTGTTGCTAGCCAGCACCCTTCCTTGGAAGCGCTTTTGTAGACCTTATAACACTGGGGCTCTGGGCTTCTCTAGCCACCTCATCTTCTGCTCATCCTCGCGCGCACTCTAAAGAGAGCTCAGGTGAGAAATTGCAAACGTCGAGCACTTGCTCAGAGAAGAAAAGTGCCAGCACTGAAAGCTGTTGCTAGCCAGCACCCTTCCTTGGAAGCGCTTTCACAGGCGCAGCAACACTGGGGCTTTGCGCTTCTCTACCCACCAAACGTCACGGTCATTCTCTTTCCGCCTCGTAGACACGAGCTGAGAAATCGAAAACGTCAAGCAATTGCTCAGAGATGAAAAGTGCCAGCACTGAAAGCTGTTGCTAGCCAGCACCCTTCCTTGGAAGCGCTTTCACAAGCGCAGTAACACTGGGGCTTTGCGCTTCTATACGCACCAAACGTCACGGTCCTTCTCTTTCCGTCTCGTAGACATGAGCTGAGAAATTGCAAATGTCGAGCAATTGCTCAGAGATGAAAAGTGCCAGCACTGAAAGCTGTTGCTAGCCAGCACCCTTCCTTGGAAGCGCTTTCACAGGTGCAGCAACACTGGGGCTTTGCGCTTCTCTACCCACCAAACGTCACGGTCCTTCTCTTTCCGTCTCGTAGACACGAGCTGAGAAATTGCAAACGTCGAGCAATTGCTCAGAGATGAAAAGTGCCAGCACTGAAAGCTGTTGCTAGCCAGCACCCTTCCTTGGAAGCGCTTTTGTAGACCTAAGAACACTGGGGCTCTGGGCTTCTCTAGCCACCTCATCTTCTGCTCATCCTCTCGCGCACTCTAAAGAGAGCTCAGGGGAGAAATTGCAAACGTCGAGCAATTGCTCAGAGATGAAAAGTGCCAGCACTGAAAGCTCTTGCTAGCCAGCACCCTTCCTTGGAAGCGCTTTCACAGGCGCAGTAATACTGGGGCTTTGCGCTTCTATACGCACCAAATGTCACGGTCCTTCTCTTTCCGTCTTGTAGACACGAGCTGAGAAATTGCAAACGTCGAGCAATTGCTCAGAGATGAAAAGTGCCAGCACTGAAAGCTGTTGCTAGCCAGCACCCTTCCTTGGAAGCGCTTTTGTAGGCCTAAGAACACTGGGGCTCTGGGCTTCTCTAGCCACCTCATCTTCTGCTCATCCTCTCGCGCACTCTAAAGAGAGCTCAGGTGAGAAATTGCAAACGTCGAGCAATTGCTCAGAGATGAAAAGTGCCAGCACTGAAAGCTCTTGCTAGCCAGCACCCTTCCTTGGAAGCGCTTTCACAGGCGCAGCAACACTGGGGCTTTGCGCTTCTCTACCCACCAAACGTCACGGTCCTTCTCTTTCCGTCTTGTAGACACGAGCTGAGAAATTGCAAACGTGGAGCAATTGCTGAGATGAAAAGTGCCAGCACTGAAAGCTGTTGCTAGCCAGCACCCTTCCTTGGAAGCGCTTTTGTAGGCCTAAGAACACTGGGGCTCTGGGCTTCTCTAGCCACCTCATCTTCTGCTCATCCTCTCGCGCACTCTAAAGAGAGCTCAGGTGAGAAATTGCAAACGTCCAGCAATTGCTCAGAGATGAAAAGTGCCAGCACTGAAAGCTCTTGCTGTCCAGCACCCTTCCTTGGAAGCGCTTTCACAGGCGCAGCAACACTGGGGCTTTGCGCTTCTATACGCACCAAACGTCACGGTCCTTCTCTTTCCGTCTCGTAGACATGAGCTGAGAAATTGCAAACGTCGAGCAATTGCTCAGAGATGAAAAGTGCCAGCACTGAAAGCTGTTGCTAGCCAGCACCCTTCCTTGGAAGCGCTTTTGTAGGCCTAAGAACACTGGGGCTCTGGGCTTCTCTAGCCACCTCATCTTCTGCTCATCCTCGCGCGCACTCTAAAGAGAGCTCAGGTGAGACATTGCAAACGTCGAGCAATTGCTCAGAGATGAAAAGTGCCAGCACTGAAAGCTGTTGCTAGCCAGCACCCTTCCTTGGAAGCGCTTTCACAGGCGCAGTAACACTGTGGCTTTGCGCTTCTCTACCCACCAAACGTCACGGTCATTCTCTTTCCGCCTCGTAGACACGACCTGAGAAATCGAAAACGTCGAGCAATTGCTCAGAGATGAAAAGTGCCAGCACTGAAAGCTGTTGCTAGCCAGCACCCTTCCTTGGAAGCGCTTTCACAAGCGCAGTAACACTGGGGCTTTGCGCTTCTCTAGCCACCAAACGTCACGGTCCTTCTCTTTCCGTCTCGTAGACACGAGCTGAGAAATTGCAAACGTCGAGCAATTGCTCAGAGATGAAAAGTGCCAGCACTGAAAGCTCTTGCTAGCCAGCACCCTTCCTTGGAAGCGCTTTTGTAGCCCTTAGAACACTGGGGCTCTGGGCTTCCCTAGCCACCTCATCTTCTGCTCAACCTCTCGCGCACTCTAAAGAGAGCTCAGGTGAGAAATTGCAAACGACGAGCAATTGCTCAGAGATGAAAAGTGCCAGCACTGAAAGCTCTTGCTAGCCAGCACCCTTCCTTGGAAGCGCTTTCACAGGCACAGCAACACTGGGGCTTTGTGCTTCTATACGCACCAAACGTCACGGTCATTCTGTTTCCGTCTCGTAGACACGAGCTGAGAAATTGCAAACGTCGAGCAATTGCTCAGAGATGAAAAGTGCCAGCACTGAAAGCTGTTGCTAGCCAGCACCCTTCCTTGGAAGCGCTTTTGTAGGCCTAAGAACACTGGGGCTCTGGGCTTCTCTAGCCACCTCATCTTCTGCTCATCCTCTCGCGCACTCTAAAGAGAGCTCAGGTGAGAAATTGCAAACGTCCAGCAATTGCTCAGAGATGAAAAGTGCCAGCACTGAAAGCTCTTGCTAGCCAGCACCCTTCCTTGGAAGCGCTTTCACAGGCGCAGCAACACTGGGGCTTTGCGCTTCTCTAGCCACCAAACGTCACGGTCCTTCTCTTTCGTCTCGTAGACACGAGCTGAGAAATTGCAAACGTCGAGCAATTGCTCAGAGATGAAAAGTGCCAGCACTGAAAGCTGTTGCTAGCCAGCACCCTTCCTTGGAAGCGCTTTTGTAGGCCTAAGAACACTGGGGCTCTGGGCTTCTCTAGCCACCTCATCTTCTGCTCATCCTCTCGTGCACTCTAAAGAGAGCTCAGGTGAGAAATTGCAAACGTCGAGCAATTGCTCAGAGATGAAAAGTGCCAGCACTGAAAGCTGTTGCTAGACAGCACCCTTCCTTGGAAGCGCTTTCACAGGCGCAGCAACACTGGGGCTTTGCGCTTCTATACGCAACAAATGTCACACTCATTCTCTTTCCGTCTCGTAGACATGAGCTGAGAAATTGCAAATGTCGAGCAATTGCTCAGAGATGAAAAGTGCCAGCACTGAAAGCTGTTGCTAGCCAGCACCCTTCCTTGGAAGCGCTTTTGTAGGCCTAAGCACACTGGGGCTCTGGGCTTCTCTAGCCACCTCATCTTCTGCTCATCCTCCCGCGCACTCTAAAGAGAGCTCAGGTGAGAAATTGCAAACGTCGAGCAATTGCTCAGAGATGAAAAGTGCCAGCACTGAAAGCTGTTGCTAGCCAGCACCCTTCCTTGGAAGCGCTTTCACAGGCGCAGCAACACTGGGGCTTTGCGCTTCTCTACCCACCAAACGTCACGGTCCTTCTCTTTCCGTCTCCTAGACACGAGCTGAGAAATTGCAAACGTCGAGCAATTGCTCCGAGATGAAAAGTGCCAGCACTGAAAGCTGTTGCTAGCCAGCACCCTTCCTTGGAAGCGCTTTTGTAGGCCTAAGAACACTGGGGCTCTGGGCTTCTCTAGCCACCTCATCTTCTGCTCATCCTCTCGCGCACTCTAAAGAGAGCTCAGGTGAGAAATTGCAAACGTCGAGCAATTGCTCAGAGATGAAAAGTGCCAGCACTGAAAGCTGTTGCTAGCCAGCACCCTTCCTTGGAAGCGCTTTCACAGGCGCAGTAACACTGGGGCTTTGCGCTTCTATACGCACCAAATGTCACGGTCCTTCTCTTTCCGTCTTGTAGACATGAGCTGAGAAATTGCAAACGTGGAGCAATTGCTCAGAGATGAAAAGTGGCAGCACTGAAAGCTGTTGCTAGCCAGCACCCTTCCTTGGAAGCGCTTTTGTAGGCCTAAGAACACTGGGGCTCTGGGCTTCTCTAGCCACCTCATCTTCTGCTCATCCTCTCGCGCACTCTAAAGAGAGCTCAGGTGAGAAATTGCAAATGTCGAGCAATTGCTCAGAGATGAAAAGTGCCAGCACTGAAAGCTGTTGCTAGCCAGCACCCTTCCTTGGAAGCGCTTTCACAGGCGCAGCAACACTGGGGTTTTGCGCTTCTCTACCCACCAAAAGTCACGGTCCTTCTCTTTCCATCTCGTAGACACGAGCTGAGAAATTGCAAACGTCGAGCAATTGCTCAGAGATGAAAAGTGCCAGCACTGAAAGCTGTTGCTAGCCAGCACCCTTCCTTGGAAGCGCTTTTGTAGGCCTAAGAACACTGGGGCTCTGGGCTTCTCTAGCCACCTAATCTTCTGCTCATCCTCTCGCGCACTCTAAAGAGAGCTCAGGTGAGAAATTGCAAACGTCGAGCAATTGCTCAGAGATGAAAAGTGCCAGCACTGAAAGCTCTTGCTAGCCAGCACCCTTCCTTGGAAGCGCTTTCACAGGCGCAGCAACACTGGGGCTTTGCGCTTCTCTAGCCACCAAACGTCACGGTCCTTCTCTTTCCGTCTCGTAGACACGAGCTGAGAAATTGCAAACGTCGAGCAATTGCTCAGAGATGAAAAGTGCCAGCACTGAAAGCTCTTGCTAGCCAGCACCCTTCCTTGGAAGCGCTTTCACAGGCGCAGCAACACTGGGGCTTTGCGCTTCTATACGCACCAAACGTCACGGTCCTTCTCTTTCCGTCTCCTAGACACGAGCTGAGAAATTGCAAACGTCGAGCAATTGCTCAGAGATGAAAAGTGCCAGCACTGAAAGCTGTTGCTAGCCAGCACCCTTCCTTGGAAGCGCTTTTGTAGGCCTAAGAACACTGGGGCTCTGGGCTTCTCTAGCCACCTCATCTTCTGCTCATCCTCTCGCGCACTCTAAAGAGAGCTCAGGTGAGAAATTGCAAACGTCCAGCAATTGCTCAGAGATGAAAAGTGCCAGCACTGAAAGCTGTTGCTAGCCAGCACCCTTCCTTGGAAGCGCTTTCACAGGCGCAGTAACACTGGGGCTTTGCACTTCTGTACGCACCAAACGTCACGGTCCTTCTCTTTCCGTCTCCTAGACACGAGCTGAGAAATTGCAAACGTCGAGCAATTGCTCAGAGATGAAAAGTGCCAGCACTGAAAGCTCTTGCTAGCCAGCACCCTTCCTTGGAAGCGCTTTTGTAGGCCTAAGAACACTGGGGCTCTGGGCTTCTCTAGCCACCTCATCTTCTGCTCATCCTCTCGCGCACTCTAAAGAGAGCTCAGGTGAGAAATTGCAAATGTCGAGCAATTGCTCAGAGATGAAAAGTGCCAGCACTGAAAGCTGTTGCTAGCCAGCACCCTTCCTTGGAAGCGCTTTCACAGGCGCAGTAACACTGTGGCTTTGCGCTTCTCTACCCACCAAACGTCACGGTCCTTCTCTTTCCGCCTCGTAGACACGAGCTGAGAAATTGCAAACGTCGAGCAATTGCTCAGAGATGAAAAGTGCCAGCACTGAAAGCTCTTGCTAGCCAGCACCCTTCCTTGGAAGCGCTTTTGTAGCCCTTAGAACACTGGGGCTCTGGGCTTCCCTAGCCACCTCATATTCTGCTCATCCTCTCGCACACTCTAAAGAGAGCTCAGGTGAGAAATTGCAAACGTCGAGCAATTGCTCAGAGATGAAAAGTGCCAGCACTGAAAGCTCTTGCTAGCCAGCACCCTTCCTTGGAAGCGCTTTCACAGGCACAGCAACACTGGGGCTTTGCGCTTCTCTAGCCACTAAACGTCACGGTCATTCTCTTTCCTTCTCGTAGAAATGAGCTGAGAAATTGCAAACGTCGAGCAATTGCTCAGAGATGAAAAGTGCCAGCACTGAAAGCTCTTGCTAGCCAGCACCCTTCCTTGGAAGCGCTTTTGTAGGCCTAAGAACACTGGGGCTCTGGGCTTCTCTAGCCACCTCATCTTCTGCTCATCCTCTCGCGCACTCTAAAGAGAGCTCAGGTGAGAAATTGCAAACGTCGAGCAATTGCTCAGAGAAGAAAAGTGCCAGCACTGAAAGCTCTTGCTAGCCAGCACCCTTCCTTGGAAGCGCTTTCACAGGCGCAGTAACACTGTGGCTTTGCGCTTCTCTACCCACCAAACGTCAAGGTCATTCTCTTTCCGCCTCGTAGACACGAGCTGAGAAATCGAAAACGTCAAGCAATTGCTCAGAGATGAAAAGTGCCAGCACTGAAAGCTGTTGCTAGCCAGCACCCTTCCTTGGAAGCGCTTTCACAAGCGCAGTAACACTGGGGCTTTGCGCTTCTCTACCCACCAAACGTCACGGTCCTTCTCTTTCCGTCTCGTAGACACGAGCTGAGAAATTGCAAACGTCGAGCAATTGCTCAGAGATGAAAAGTGCCAGCACTGAAAGCTCTTGCTAGCCAGCACCCTTCCTTGGAAGCGCTTTTGTAGCCCTTAGAACACTGGGGCTCTGGGCTTCCCTAGCCACCTCATATTCTGCTCATCCTCTCGCGCACTCTAAAGAGAGCTCAGGTGAGAAATTGCAAACGTCGAGCAATTGCTCAGAGATGAAAAGTGCCAGCACTGAAAGCTGTTGCTAGCCAGCACCCTTCCTTGGAAGCGCTTTCACAGGCGCAGCAACACTGGGGCTTTGCGATTCTCTAGCCACCAAACGTCACGGTCCTTCTCTTTCCGTCTCGTAGACACGAGCTGAGAAATTGCAAACGTCGAGCAATTGCTCCGAGATGAAAAGTGCCAGCACTGAAAGCTCTTGCTAGCCAGCACCCTTCCTTGGAAGCGCTTTTGTAGGCCTAAGAACACTGGGGCTCTGGGCTTCTCTAGCCACCTCATCTTCTGCTCATCCTCTCGCGCACTCTAAAGAGAGCTCAGGTGAGAAATTGCAAACGTCGAGCAATTGCTCAGAGATGAAAAGTGCCAGCACTGAAAGCTCTTGCTATCCAGCACCCTTCCTTGGAAGCGCTTTCACAGGCGCAGCAACACTGGGGCTTTGCGCTTCTCTAGCCACCAAACGTCACGGTCCTTCTCTTTCCGTCTCGTAGACACGAGCTGAGAAATTGCAAACGTCGAGCAATTGCTCAGAGATGAAAAGTGCCAGCACTGAAAGCTGTTGCTAGCCAGCACCCTTCCTTGGAAGCGCTTTTGTAGCCCTTAGAACACTGGGGCTCTGGGCTTCCCTAGCCACCTCATCTTCTGCTCAACCTCTCGCGCACTCTAAAGAGAGCTCAGGTGAGAAATTGCAAACGACGAGCAATTGCTCAGAGATGAAAAGTGCCAGCACTGAAAGCTCTTGCTAGCCAGCACCCTTCCTTGGAAGCGCTTTCACAGGCACAGCAACACTGGGGCTTTGTGCTTCTATACGCACCAAACGTCACGGTCATTCTGTTTCCGTCTCGTAGACACGAGCTGAGAAATTGCAAACGTCGAGCAATTGCTCAGAGATGAAAAGTGCCAGCACTGAAAGCTCTTGCTAGCCAGCACCCTTCCTTGGAAGCGCTTTTGTAGGCCTAAGAACACTGGGGCTCTGGGCTTCTCTAGCCACCTCATCTTCTGCTCATCCTCTCGCGCACTCTAAAGAGAGCTCAGGTGAGAAATTGCAAACGTCCAGCAATTGCTCAGAGATGAAAAGTGCCAGCACTGAAAGCTCTTGCTAGCCAGCACCCTTCCTTGGAAGCGCTTTCACAGGCGCAGCAACACTGGGGCTTTGCGCTTCTCTAGCCACCA
Source organism: Sarcoramphus papa (assembly GCA_037962945.1). Lineage (NCBI taxonomy): Eukaryota > Metazoa > Chordata > Aves > Accipitriformes > Cathartidae > Sarcoramphus > Sarcoramphus papa. The sequence goes on from JBBMRM010000108.1 coordinate 2,036,064, forward strand.
AACGTCACGGTCCTTCTCTTTCGTCTCGTAGACACGAGCTGAGAAATTGCAAACGTCGAGCAATTGCTCAGAGATGAAAAGTGCCAGCACTGAAAGCTGTTGCTAGCCAGCACCCTTCCTTGGAAGCGCTTTTGTAGGCCTAAGAACACTGGGGCTCTGGGCTTCTCTAGCCACCTCATCTTCTGCTCATCCTCTCGCGCACTCTAAAGAGAGCTCAGGTGAGAAATTGCAAACGTCGAGCAATTGCTCAGAGATGAAAAGTGCCAGCACTGAAAGCTGTTGCTAGACAGCACCCTTCCTTGGAAGCGCTTTCACAGGCGCAGCAACACTGGGGCTTTGCGCTTCTATACGCAACAAATGTCACACTCATTCTCTTTCCGTCTCGTAGACATGAGCTGAGAAATTGCAAATGTCGAGCAATTGCTCAGAGATGAAAAGTGCCAGCACTGAAAGCTGTTGCTAGCCAGCACCCTTCCTTGGAAGCGCTTTTGTAGGCCTAAGCACACTGGGGCTCTGGGCTTCTCTAGCCACCTAATATTCTGCTCATCCTCCCGCGCACTCTAAAGAGAGCTCAGGTGAGAAATTGCAAACGTCGAGCAATTGCTCAGAGATGAAAAGTGCCAGCACTGAAAGCTGTTGCTAGCCAGCACCCTTCCTTGGAAGCGCTTTCACAGGCGCAGCAACACTGGGGCTTTGCGCTTCTCTACCCACCAAACGTCACGGTCCTTCTCTTTCCGTCTCGTAGACACGAGCTGAGAAATTGCAAACGTCGAGCAATTGCTCCGAGATGAAAAGTGCCAGCACTGAAAGCTCTTGCTAGCCAGCACCCTTCCTTGGAAGCGCTTTTGTAGGCCTAAGAACACTGGGGCTCTGGGCTTCTCTAGCCACCTCATCTTCTGCTCATCCTCTCGCGCACTCTAAAGAGAGCTCAGGTGAGAAATTGCAAACGTCGAGCAATTGCTCAGAGATGAAAAGTGCCAGCACTGAAAGCTCTTGCTAGCCAGCACCCTTCCTTGGAAGCGCTTTCACAGGCGCAGTAACACTGGGGCTTTGCGCTTCTATACGCACCAAATGTCACGGTCCTTCTCTTTCCGTCTTGTAGACATGAGCTGAGAAATTGCAAACGTGGAGCAATTGCTCAGAGATGAAAAGTGGCAGCACTGAAAGCTGTTGCTAGCCAGCACCCTTCCTTGGAAGCGCTTTTGTAGGCCTAAGAACACTGGGGCTCTGGGCTTCTCTAGCCACCTCATCTTCTGCTCATCCTCTCGCGCACTCTAAAGAGAGCTCAGGTGAGAAATTGCAAATGTCGAGCAATTGCTCAGAGATGAAAAGTGCCAGCACTGAAAGCTGTTGCTAGCCAGCACCCTTCCTTGGAAGCGCTTTCACAGGCGCAGCAACACTGGGGTTTTGCGCTTCTCTACCCACCAAAAGTCACGGTCCTTCTCTTTCCATCTCGTAGACACGAGCTGAGAAATTGCAAACGTCGAGCAATTGCTCAGAGATGAAAAGTGCCAGCACTGAAAGCTGTTGCTAGCCAGCACCCTTCCTTGGAAGCGCTTTTGTAGGCCTAAGAACACTGGGGCTCTGGGCTTCTCTAGCCACCTAATCTTCTGCTCATCCTCTCGCGCACTCTAAAGAGAGCTCAGGTGAGAAATTGCAAACGTCGAGCAATTGCTCAGAGATGAAAAGTGCCAGCACTGAAAGCTCTTGCTAGCCAGCACCCTTCCTTGGAAGCGCTTTCACAGGCGCAGCAACACTGGGTCTTTGCGCTTCTCTAGCCACCAAACGTCACGGTCCTTCTCTTTCCGTCTCGTAGACACGAGCTGAGAAATTGCAAACGTCGAGCAATTGCTCAGAGATGAAAAGTGCCAGCACTGAAAGCTCTTGCTAGCCAGCACCCTTCCTTGGAAGCGCTTTCACAGGCGCAGCAACACTGGGGCTTTGCGCTTCTATACGCACCAAACGTCACGGTCCTTCTCTTTCCGTCTCCTAGACACGAGCTGAGAAATTGCAAACGTCGAGCAATTGCTCAGAGATGAAAAGTGCCAGCACTGAAAGCTGTTGCTAGCCAGCACCCTTCCTTGGAAGCGCTTTTGTAGGCCTAAGAACACTGGGGCTCTGGGCTTCTCTAGCCACCTAATCTTCTGCTCATCCTCTCGCGCACTCTAAAGAGAGCTCAGGTGAGAAATTGCAAACGTCCAGCAATTGCTCAGAGATGAAAAGTGCCAGCACTGAAAGCTGTTGCTAGCCAGCACCCTTCCTTGGAAGCGCTTTCACAGGCGCAGTAACACTGGGGCTTTGCACTTCTGTACGCACCAAACGTCACGGTCCTTCTCTTTCCGTCTCCTAGACACGAGCTGAGAAATTGCAAACGTCGAGCAATTGCTCAGAGATGAAAAGTGCCAGCACTGAAAGCTGTTGCTAGCCAGCACCCTTCCTTGGAAGCGCTTTTGTAGGCCTAAGAACACTGGGGCTCTGGGCTTCTCTAGCCACCTCATCTTCTGCTCATCCTCTCGCGCACTCTAAAGAGAGCTCAGGTGAGAAATTGCAAATGTCGAGCAATTGCTCAGAGATGAAAAGTGCCAGCACTGAAAGCTGTTGCTAGCCAGCACCCTTCCTTGGAAGCGCTTTCACAGGCGCAGTAACACTGTGGCTTTGCGCTTCTCTACCCACCAAACGTCACGGTCCTTCTCTTTCCGCCTCGTAGACACGAGCTGAGAAATTGCAAACGTCGAGCAATTGCTCAGAGATGAAAAGTGCCAGCACTGAAAGCTCTTGCTAGCCAGCACCCTTCCTTGGAAGCGCTTTTGTAGCCCTTAGAACACTGGGGCTCTGGGCTTCCCTAGCCACCTCATATTCTGCTCATCCTCTCGCACACTCTAAAGAGAGCTCAGGTGAGAAATTGCAAACGTGGAGCAATTGCTCAGAGATGAAAAGTGCCAGCACTGAAAGCTCTTGCTAGCCAGCACCCTTCCTTGGAAGCGCTTTCACAGGCGCAGCAACACTGGGGCTTTGCGCTTCTCTAGCCACTAAACGTCACGGTCATTCTCTTTCCTTCTCGTAGAAATGAGCTGAGAAATTGCAAACGTCGAGCAATTGCTCAGAGATGAAAAGTGCCAGCACTGAAAGCTCTTGCTAGCCAGCACCCTTCCTTGGAAGCGCTTTTGTAGACCTAAGAACACTGGGGCTCTGGGCTTCTCTAGCCACCTCATCTTCTGCTCATCCTCTCGCGCACTCTAAAGAGAGCTCAGGTGAGAAATTGCAAACGTCCAGCAATTGCTCAGAGAAGAAAAGTGCCAGCACTGAAAGCTCTTGCTAGCCAGCACCCTTCCTTGGAAGCGCTTTCACAGGCGCAGTAACACTGTGGCTTTGCGCTTCTCTACCCACCAAACGTCACGGTCATTCTCTTTCCGCCTCGTAGACACGAGCTGAGAAATCGAAAACGTCAAGCAATTGCTCAGAGATGAAAAGTGCCAGCACTGAAAGCTGTTGCTAGCCAGCACCCTTCCTTGGAAGCGCTTTCACAAGCGCAGTAACACTGGGGCTTTGCGCTTCTCTACCCACCAAACGTCACGGTCCTTCTCTTTCCGTCTCGTAGACACGAGCTGAGAAATTGCAAACGTCGAGCAATTGCTCAGAGATGAAAAGTGCCAGCACTGAAAGCTCTTGCTAGCCAGCACCCTTCCTTGGAAGCGCTTTTGTAGCCCTTAGAACACTGGGGCTCTGGGCTTCCCTAGCCACCTCATCTTCTGCTCATCCTCTCGCGCACTCTAAAGAGAGCTCAGGTGAGAAATTGCAAACGTCCAGCAATTGCTCAGAGATGAAAAGTGCCAGCACTGAAAGCTGTTGCTAGCCAGCACCCTTCCTTGGAAGCGCTTTCACAGGCGCAGCAACACTGGGGCTTTGCGATTCTCTAGCCACCAAACGTCACGGTCCTTCTCTTTCCGTCTCGTAGACACGAGCTGAGAAATTGCAAACGTCGAGCAATTGCTCAGAGATGAAAAGTGCCAGCACTGAAAGCTGTTGCTAGCCAGCACCCTTCCTTGGAAGCGCTTTTGTAGGCCTAAGAACACTGGGGCTCTGGGCTTCTCTAGCCACCTCATCTTCTGCTCATCCTCTCGCGCACTCTAAAGAGAGCTCAGGTGAGAAATTGCAAACGTCGAGCAATTGCTCAGAGATGAAAAGTGCCAGCACTGAAAGCTCTTGCTATCCAGCACCCTTCCTTGGAAGCGCTTTCACAGGCGCAGCAACACTGGGGCTTTGCGCTTCTCTAGCCACCAAACGTCACGGTCCTTCTCTTTCCGTCTCGTAGACACGAGCTGAGAAATTGCAAACGTCGAGCAATTGCTCAGAGATGAAAAGTGCCAGCACTGAAAGCTCTTGCTAGCCAGCACCCTACCTTGGAAGCGCTTTTGTAGGCCTAAGAACACTGGGGCTCTGGGCTTCTCTAGCCACCTCATCTTCTGCTCATCCACTCGCGCGCTTTAAACAGAGCACAGGTGAGAAATTGCAAACGTCGAGCAATTGCTCAGAGATGAAAAGTGCCAGCACTGAAAGCTGTTGCTAGCCAGCACCCTTCCTTGGAAGCGCTTTCACAGGCGCAGCAACACTGGGGCTTTGCGCTTCTCTAGCCACCAAACGTCACGGTCCTTCTCTTTCCGTCTCGTAGACATGAGCTGAGAAATTGCAAACGTCCAGCAATTGCTCCGAGATGAAAAGTGCCAGCACTGAAAGCTGTTGCTAGACAGCAACCTTCCTTGGAAGCGCTTTTGTAGACCTTATAACACTGGGGCTCTGGGCTTCTCTAGCCACCTCATCTTCTGCTCATCCTCTCGCGCACTCTAAAGAGAGCTCAGGTGAGAAATTGCAAACGTCGAGCACTTGCTCAGAGAAGAAAAGTGCCAGCACTGAAAGCTGTTGCTAGCCAGCACCCTTCCTTGGAAGCGCTTTCACAGGCGCAGTAACACTGGGGCTTTGCGCTTCTCTACCCACCAAACGTCACGGTCATTCTCTTTCCGTCTCGTAGACATGAGCTGAGAAATTGCAAATGTCGAGCAATTGCTCAGAGATGAAAAGTGCCAGCACTGAAAGCTGTTGCTAGCCAGCACCCTTCCTTGGAAGCGCTTTTGTAGGCCTAAGCACACTGGGGCTCTGGGCTTCTCTAGCCACCTAATATTCTGCTCATCCTCCCGCGCACTCTAAAGAGAGCTCAGGTGAGAAATTGCAAACGTCGAGCAATTGCTCCGAGATGAAAAGTGCCAGCACTGAAAGCTGTTGCTAGCCAGCACCCTTCCTTGGAAGCGCTTTCACAGGCGCAGCAACACTGGGGCTTTGCGCTTCTCTAGCCACCAAACGTCACGGTCCTTCTCTTTCCGTCTCGTAGACACGAGCTGAGAAATTGCAAACGTCGAGCAATTGCTCCGAGATGAAAAGTGCCAGCACTGAAAGCTGTTGCTAGCCAGCACCCTTCCTTGGAAGCGCTTTTGTAGGCCTAAGAACACTGGGGCTCTGGGCTTCTCTAGCCACCTCATCTTCTGCTCATCCTCTCGCGCACTCTAAAGAGAGCTCAGGTGAGAAATTGCAAACGTCGAGCAATTGCTCAGAGAAGAAAAGTGCCAGCACTGAAAGCTCTTGCTAGCCAGCACCCTTCCTTGGAAGCGCTTTCACAGGCGCAGTAACACTGGGGCTTTGCGCTTCTCTACCCACCAAACGTCACGGTCATTCTCTTTCCGCCTCGTAGACACGAGCTGAGAAATCGAAAACGTCAAGCAATTGCTCAGAGATGAAAAGTGCCAGCACTGAAAGCTGTTGCTAGCCAGCACCCTTCCTTGGAAGCGCTTTCACAAGCGCAGTAACACTGGGGCTTTGCGCTTCTCTACCCACCAAACGTCACGGTCCTTCTCTTTCCGTCTCGTAGACACGAGCTGAGAAATTGCAAACGTCGAGCAATTGCTCAGAGATGAAAAGTGCCAGCACTGAAAGCTCTTGCTAGCCAGCACCCTTCCTTGGAAGCGCTTTTGTAGCCCTTAGAACACTGGGGCTCTGGGCTTCCCTAGCCACCTCATCTTCTGCTCATCCTCTCGCGCACTCTAAAGAGAGCTCAGGTGAGAAATTGCAAACGTGGAGCAATTGCTCAGAGATGAAAAGTGCCAGCACTGAAAGCTGTTGCTAGCCAGCACCCTTCCTTGGAAGCGCTTTCACAGGCGCAGCAACACTGGGGCTTTGCGATTCTCTAGGCACCAAACGTCACGGTCCTTCTCTTTCCGTCTCGTAGACACGAGCTGAGAAATTGCAAACGTCGAGCAATTGCTCAGAGATGAAAAGTGCCAGCACTGAAAGCTGTTGCTAGCCAGCACCCTTCCTTGGAAGCGCTTTTGTAGGCCTAAGAACACTGGGGCTCTGGGCTTCTCTAGCCACCTCATCTTCTGCTCATCCTCTCGCGCACTCTAAAGAGAGCTCAGGTGAGAAATTGCAAACGTCGAGCAATTGCTCAGAGATGAAAAGTGCCAGCACTGAAAGCTCTTGCTATCCAGCACCCTTCCTTGGAAGCGCTTTCACAGGCGCAGCAACACTGGGGCTTTGCGCTTCTCTAGCCACCAAACGTCACGGTCCTTCTCTTTCCGTCTCGTAGACACGAGCTGAGAAATTGCAAACGTCGAGCAATTGCTCAGAGATGAAAAGTGCCAGCACTGAAAGCTCTTGCTAGCCAGCACCCTACCTTGGAAGCGCTTTTGTAGGCCTAAGAACACTGGGGCTCTGGGCTTCTCTAGCCACCTCATCTTCTGCTCATCCACTCGCGCGCTTTAAACAGAGCACAGGTGAGAAATTGCAAACGTCGAGCAATTGCTCAGAGATGAAAAGTGCCAGCACTGAAAGCTGTTGCTAGCCAGCACCCTTCCTTGGAAGCGCTTTCACAGGCGCAGCAACACTGGGGCTTTGCGCTTCTCTAGCCACCAAACGTCACGGTCCTTCTCTTTCCGTCTCGTAGACATGAGCTGAGAAATTGCAAACGTCCAGCAATTGCTCCGAGATGAAAAGTGCCAGCACTGAAAGCTGTTGCTAGACAGCACCCTTCCTTGGAAGCGCTTTTGTAGACCTTATAACACTGGGGCTCTGGGCTTCTCTAGCCACCTCATCTTCTGCTCATCCTCTCGCGCACTCTAAAGAGAGCTCAGGTGAGAAATTGCAAACGTCGAGCACTTGCTCAGAGAAGAAAAGTGCCAGCACTGAAAGCTGTTGCTAGCCAGCACCCTTCCTTGGAAGCGCTTTCACAGGCGCAGTAACACTGGGGCTTTGCGCTTCTCTACCCACCAAACGTCACGGTCATTCTCTTTCCGTCTCGTAGACATGAGCTGAGAAATTGCAAATGTCGAGCAATTGCTCAGAGATGAAAAGTGCCAGCACTGAAAGCTGTTGCTAGCCAGCACCCTTCCTTGGAAGCGCTTTTGTAGGCCTAAGCACACTGGGGCTCTGGGCTTCTCTAGCCACCTAATATTCTGCTCATCCTCCCGCGCACTCTAAAGAGAGCTCAGGTGAGAAATTGCAAACGTCGAGCAATTGCTCAGAGATGAAAAGTGCCAGCACTGAAAGCTGTTGCTAGCCAGCACCCTTCCTTGGAAGCGCTTTCACAGGCGCAGCAACACTGGGGCTTTGCGCTTCTCTACCCACCAAACGTCACGGTCCTTCTCTTTCCGTCTCGTAGACACGAGCTGAGAAATTGCAAACGTCGAGCAATTGCTCCGAGATGAAAAGTGCCAGCACTGAAAGCTCTTGCTAGCCAGCACCCTTCCTTGGAAGCGCTTTTGTAGGCCTAAGAACACTGGGGCTCTGGGCTTCTCTAGCCACCTCATCTTCTGCTCATCCTCTCGCGCACTCTAAAGAGAGCTCAGGTGAGAAATTGCAAACGTCGAGCAATTGCTCAGAGATGAAAAGTGCCAGCACTGAAAGCTCTTGCTAGCCAGCACCCTTCCTTGGAAGCGCTTTCACAGGCGCAGTAACACTGGGGCTTTGCGCTTCTATACGCACCAAATGTCACGGTCCTTCTCTTTCCGTCTTGTAGACATGAGCTGAGAAATTGCAAACGTGGAGCAATTGCTCAGAGATGAAAAGTGGCAGCACTGAAAGCTGTTGCTAGCCAGCACCCTTCCTTGGAAGCGCTTTTGTAGGCCTAAGAACACTGGGGCTCTGGGCTTCTCTAGCCACCTCATCTTCTGCTCATCCTCTCGCGCACTCTAAAGAGAGCTCAGGTGAGAAATTGCAAATGTCGAGCAATTGCTCAGAGATGAAAAGTGCCAGCACTGAAAGCTGTTGCTAGCCAGCACCCTTCCTTGGAAGCGCTTTTGTAGGCCTAAGAACACTGGGGCTCTGGGCTTCTCTAGCCACCTAATCTTCTGCTCATCCTCTCGCGCACTCTAAAGAGAGCTCAGGTGAGAAATTGCAAACGTCGAGCAATTGCTCAGAGATGAAAAGTGCCAGCACTGAAAGCTGTTGCTAGCCAGCACCCTTCCTTGGAAGCGCTTTCACAGGCGCAGCAACACTGGGGCTTTGCGCTTCTCTAGCCACCAAACGTCACGGTCCTTCTCTTTCCGTCTCGTAGACACGAGCTGAGAAATTGCAAACGTCGAGCAATTGCTCAGAGATGAAAAGTGCCAGCACTGAAAGCTCTTGCTAGCCAGCACCCTTCCTTGGAAGCGCTTTCACAGGCGCAGCAACACTGGGGCTTTGCGCTTCTATACGCACCAAACGTCACGGTCCTTCTCTTTCCGTCTCCTAGACACGAGCTGAGAAATTGCAAACGTCGAGCAATTGCTCAGAGATGAAAAGTGCCAGCACTGAAAGCTGTTGCTAGCCAGCACCCTTCCTTGGAAGCGCTTTTGTAGGCCTAAGAACACTGGGGCTCTGGGCTTCTCTAGCCACCTCATCTTCTGCTCATCCTCTCGCGCACTCTAAAGAGAGCTCAGGTGAGAAATTGCAAACGTCCAGCAATTGCTCAGAGATGAAAAGTGCCAGCACTGAAAGCTGTTGCTAGCCAGCACCCTTCCTTGGAAGCGCTTTCACAGGCGCAGTAACACTGGGGCTTTGCACTTCTGTACGCACCAAACGTCACGGTCCTTCTCTTTCCGTCTCCTAGACACGAGCTGAGAAATTGCAAACGTCGAGCAATTGCTCAGAGATGAAAAGTGCCAGCACTGAAAGCTCTTGCTAGCCAGCACCCTTCCTTGGAAGCGCTTTTGTAGGCCTAAGAACACTGGGGCTCTGGGCTTCTCTAGCCACCTCATCTTCTGCTCATCCTCTCGCGCACTCTAAAGAGAGCTCAGGTGAGAAATTGCAAATGTCGAGCAATTGCTCAGAGATGAAAAGTGCCAGCACTGAAAGCTGTTGCTAGCCAGCACCCTTCCTTGGAAGCGCTTTCACAGGCGCAGTAACACTGGGGCTTTGCGCTTCTCTACCCACCAAACGTCACGGTCCTTCTCTTTCCGCCTCGTAGACACGAGCTGAGAAATTGCAAACGTCGAGCAATTGCTCAGAGATGAAAAGTGCCAGCACTGAAAGCTCTTGCTAGCCAGCACCCTTCCTTGGAAGCGCTTTTGTAGCCCTTAGAACACTGGGGCTCTGGGCTTCCCTAGCCACCTCATATTCTGCTCATCCTCTCGCACACTCTAAAGAGAGCTCAGGTGAGAAATTGCAAACGTCCAGCAATTGCTCAGAGATGAAAAGTGCCAGCACTGAAAGCTCTTGCTAGCCAGCACCCTTCCTTGGAAGCGCTTTCACAGGCGCAGCAACACTGGGGCTTTGCCCTTCTCTAGCCACTAAACGTCACGGTCATTCTCTTTCCTTCTCGTAGAAATGAGCTGAGAAATTGCAAACGTCGAGCAATTGCTCAGAGATGAAAAGTGCCAGCACTGAAAGCTCTTGCTAGCCAGCACCCTTCCTTGGAAGCGCTTTTGTAGACCTAAGAACACTGGGGCTCTGGGCTTCTCTAGCCACCTCATCTTCTGCTCATCCTCTCGCGCACTCTAAAGAGAGCTCAGGTGAGAAATTGCAAACGTCGAGCAATTGCTCAGAGAAGAAAAGTGCCAGCACTGAAAGCTCTTGCTAGCCAGCACCCTTCCTTGGAAGCGCTTTCACAGGCGCAGTAACACTGGGGCTTTGCGCTTCTCTACCCACCAAACGTCACGGTCATTCTCTTTCCGCCTCGTAGACACGAGCTGAGAAATCGAAAACGTCAAGCAATTGCTCAGAGATGAAAAGTGCCAGCACTGAAAGCTGTTGCTAGCCAGCACCCTTCCTTGGAAGCGCTTTCACAAGCGCAGTAACACTGGGGCTTTGCGCTTCTCTACCCACCAAACGTCACGGTCCTTCTCTTTCCGTCTCCTAGACACGAGCTGAGAAATTGCAAACGTCGAGCAATTGCTCAGAGATGAAAAGTGCCAGCACTGAAAGCTCTTGCTAGCCAGCACCCTTCCTTGGAAGCGCTTTTGTAGCCCTTAGAACACTGGGGCTCTGGGCTTCCCTAGCCACCTCATATTCTGCTCATCCTCTCGCGCACTCTAAAGAGAGCTCAGGTGAGAAATTGCAAACGTCGAGCAATTGCTCAGAGATGAAAAGTGCCAGCACTGAAAGCTGTTGCTAGCCAGCACCCTTCCTTGGAAGCGCTTTCACAGGCGCAGCAACACTGGGGCTTTGCGATTCTCTAGCCACCAAACGTCACGGTCCTTCTCTTTCCGTCTCGTAGACACGAGCTGAGAAATTGCAAACGTCGAGCAATTGCTCAGAGATGAAAAGTGCCAGCACTGAAAGCTCTTGCTAGCCAGCACCCTTCCTTGGAAGCGCTTTTGTAGGCCTAAGAACACTGGGGCTCTGGGCTTCTCTAGCCACCTCATCTTCTGCTCATCCTCTCGCGCACTCTAAAGAGAGCTCAGGTGAGAAATTGCAAACGTCCAGCAATTGCTCAGAGATGAAAAGTGCCAGCACTGAAAGCTCTTGCTATCCAGCACCCTTCCTTGGAAGCGCTTTCACAGGCGCAGCAACACTGGGGCTTTGCGCTTCTCTAGCCACCAAACGTCACGGTCCTTCTCTTTCCGTCTCGTAGACACGAGCTGAGAAATTGCAAACGTCGAGCAATTGCTCAGAGATGAAAAGTGCCAGCACTGAAAGCTCTTGCTAGCCAGCACCCTACCTTGGAAGCGCTTTTGTAGGCCTAAGAACACTGGGGCTCTGGGCTTCTCTAGCCACCTCATCTTCTGCTCATCCTCTCGCGCGCTTTAAACAGAGCACAGGTGAGAAATTGCAAACGTCGAGCAATTGCTCAGAGATGAAAAGTGCCAGCACTGAAAGCTGTTGCTAGCCAGCACCCTTCCTTGGAAGCGCTTTCACAGGCGCAGCAACACTGGGGCTTTGCGCTTCTCTAGCCACCAAACGTCACGGTCCTTCTCTTTCCGTCTCGTAGACATGAGCTGAGAAATTGCAAACGTCCAGCAATTGCTCCGAGATGAAAAGTGCCAGCACTGAAAGCTGTTGCTAGACAGCACCCTTCCTTGGAAGCGCTTTTGTAGACCTTATAACACTGGGGCTCTGGGCTTCTCTAGCCACCTCATCTTCTGCTCATCCTCTCGCGCACTCTAAAGAGAGCTCAGGTGAGAAATTGCAAACGTCGAGCACTTGCTCAGAGAAGAAAAGTGCCAGCACTGAAAGCTGTTGCTAGCCAGCACCCTTCCTTGGAAGCGCTTTCACAGGCGCAGTAACACTGGGGCTTTGCGCTTCTCTACCCACCAAACGTCACGGTCATTCTCTTTCCGTCTCCTAGACACGAGCTGAGAAATCGAAAACGTCAAGCAATTGCTCAGAGATGAAAAGTGCCAGCACTGAAAGCTGTTGCTAGCCAGCACCCTTCCTTGGAAGCGCTTTCACAAGCGCAGTAACACTAGGGCTTTGCGCTTCTCTAGCCACCAACCGTCACGGTCATTCTCTTTCCGTCTCGTAGACATGAGCTGAGAAATTGCAAACGTCGAGCAATTGCTCAGAGATGAAAAGTGCCAGCACTGAAAGCTCTTGCTAGCCAGCACCCTTCCTTGGAAGCGCTTTTGTAGCCCTTAGAACACTGGGGCTCTGGGCTTCCCTAGCCACCTCATCTTCTGCTCATCCTCTCGCGCACTCTAAAGAGAGCTCAGGTGAGAAATTGCAAACGTCGAGCAATTGCTCAGAGATGAAAAGTGCCAGCACTGAAAGCTGTTGCTAGCCAGCACCCTTCCTTGGAAGCGCTTTCACAGGCGCAGCAACACTGCGGCTTTGCGCTTCTCTAGCCACCAAACGTCACGGTCCTTCTCTTTCCGTCTCGTAGACGCGTGCTGAGAAATTGCAAACGTGGAGCAATTGCTCAGAGATGAAAAGTGCCAGCACTGAAAGCTGTTGCTAGCCAGCACCCTTCCTTGGAAGCGCTTTTGTAGGCCTAAGAACACTGGGGCTCTGGGCTTCTCTAGCCACCTCATCTTCTGCTCATCCTCTCGCGCACTCTAAAGAGAGCTCAGGTGAGAAATTGCAAAAGTCGAGCAATTGCTCAGAGATGAAAAGTGCCAGCACTGAAAGCTCTTGCTAGCCAGCACCCTTCCTTGGAAGCGCTTTCACAGGCGCAGCAACACTGGGGCTTTGCGCTTCTCTAGCCACCAAACGTCACGGTCCTTCTCTTTCCGTCTCGTAGACACGAGCTGAGAAATTGCAAACGTCGAGCAATTGCTCAGAGATGAAAAGTGCCAGCACTGAAAGCTGTTGCTAGCCAGCACCCTTCCTTGGAAGCGCTTTTGTAGGCCTAAGCACACTGGGGCTCTGGGCTTCCCTAGCCACCTCATCTTCTGCTCATCCTCTCGCGCACTCTAAAGAGAGCTCAGGTGAGAAATTGCAAACGTCGAGCACTTGCTCAGAGAAGAAAAGTGCCAGCACTGAAAGCTGTTGCTAGCCAGCACCCTTCCTTGGAAGCGCTTTCACAGGCGCAGTAACACTGTGGCTTTGCGCTTCTCTACCCACCAAACGTCACGGTCATTCTCTTTCCGCCTCGTAGACACGAGCTGAGAAATCGAAAACGTCAAGCAATTGCTCAGAGATGAAAAGTGCCAGCACTGAAAGCTGTTGCTAGCCAGCACCCTTCCTTGGAAGCGCTTTCACAGGCGCAGTAACACTGGGGCTTTGCGCTTCTATACGCACCAAATGTCACGGTCCTTCTCTTTCCGTCTCGTAGACATGAGCTGAGAAATTGCAAATGTCGAGCAATTGCTCAGAGATGAAAAGTGCCAGCACTGAAAGCTGTTGCTAGCCAGCACCCTTCCTTGGAAGCGCTTTCACAGGCGCAGCAACACTGGGGCTTTGCGCTTCTCTAGCCACCAAACGTCACGGTCCTTCTCTTTCCGTCTCGTAGACACGAGCTGAGAAATTGCAAACGTCGAGCAATTGCTCAGAGATGAAAAGTGCCAGCACTGAAAGCTGTTGCTAGCCAGCACCCTTCCTTGGAAGCGCTTTTGTAGCCCTTAGAACACTGGGGCTCTGGGCTTCCCTAGCCACCTCATATTCTGCTCATCCTCTCGCGCACTCTAAAGAGAGCTCAGGTGAGAAATTGCAAACGTGGAGCAATTGCTCAGAGATGAAAAGTGCCAGCACTGAAAGCTCTTGCTAGCCAGCACCCTTCCTTGGAAGCGCTTTCACAGGCGCAGCAACACTGGGGCTTTGCGCTTCTCTAGCCACCAAACGTCACGGTCATTCTCTTTCCGTCTCGTAGACACGAGCTGAGAAATTGCAAACGTCGAGCAATTGCTCAGAGATGAAAAGTGCCAGCACTGAAAGCTCTTGCTAGCCAGCACCCTTCCTTGGAAGCGCTTTTGTAGGCCTAAGAACACTGGGGCTCTGGGCTTCTCTAGCCACCTCATCTTCTGCTCATCCTCTCGCGCACTCTAAAGAGAGCTCAGGTGAGAAATTGCAAACGTCGAGCAATTGCTCAGAGATGAAAAGTGCCAGCACTGAAAGCTGTTGCTAGCCAGCACCCTTCCTTGGAAGCGCTTTCACAGGCGCAGTAACACTGGGGCTTTGCGCTTCTATACGCACCAAATGTCACAGTCATTCTCTTTAGTCTCGTAGACATGAGCTGAGAAATTGCAAATGTCGAGCAATTGCTCAGAGATGAAAAGTGCAAGCACTGAAAGCTGTTGCTAGCCAGCACCCTTCCTTGAAAGCGCTTTTGTAGGCCTAAGAACACTGGGGCTCTGGGCTTCTCTAGCCACCTCATCTTCTGCTCATCCTCTCGCGCACTCTAAAGAGAGCTCAGGTGAGAAATTGCAAACGTCGAGCAATTGCTCAGAGATGAAAAGTGCCAGCACTGAAAGCTGTTGCTAGCCAGCACCCTTCCTTGGAAGCGCTTTCACAGGCGCAGCAACACTGGGGCTTTGCGCTTCTCTAGCCACCAAACGTCACGGTCCTTCTCTTTCCGTCTCGTAGACACGAGCTGAGAAATTGCAAACGTCGAGCAATTGCTCAGAGATGAAAAGTGCCAGCACTGAAAGCTGTTGCTAGCCAGCACCCTTCCTTGGAAGCGCTTTTGTAGGCCTAAGAACACTGGGGCTCTGGGCTTCTCTAGCCACCTCATCTTCTGCTCATCCTAGCGCGCTTTAAACAGAGCTCAGGTGAGAAATTGCAAATGTCGAGCAATTGCTCAGAGATGAAAAGTCCCAGCACTGAAAGCTCTTGCTAGCCAGCACCCTTCCTTGGAAGCACTTTTGTAGACCTTATAACACTGGGGCTCTGGGCTTCTCTAGCCACCTCATCTTCTGCTCATCCTCTCGCGCACTCTAAAGAGAGCTCAGGTGAGAAATTGCAAACGTCGAGCACTTGCTCAGAGAAGAAAAGTGCCAGCACTGAAAGCTCTTGCTAGCCAGCACCCTTCCTTGGAAGCGCTTTCACAGGCGCAGCAACACTGGGGCTTTGCGCTTCTCTAGCCGCCAAACGTCACGGTCATTCTCTTTCCGTCTCCTATACACGAGCTGAGAAATCGAAAACGTCAAGCAATTGCTCAGAGATGAAAAGTGCCAGCACTGAAAGCTGTTGCTAGCCAGCACCCTTCCTTGGAAGCGCTTTCACAAGCGCAGTAACACTAGGGCTTTGCGCTTCTATACGCACCAACCGTCACGGTCATTCTCTTTCCGTCTAGTAGACATGAGCTGAGAAATTGCAAATGTCGAGCAATTGCTCAGAGATGAAAAGTGCCAGCACTGAAAGCTGTTGCTAGCCAGCACCCTTCCTTGGAAGCGCTTTCACAGGTGCAGCAACACTGGGGCTTTGCGCTTCTCTAGCCGCCAAACGTCACGGTCCTTCTCTTTCCGTCTCGTAGACACGAGCTGAGAAATTGCAAACGTCGAGCAATTGCTCAGAGATGAAAAGTGCCAGCAATGAAAGCTGTTGCTAGCCAGCACCCTTCCTAAGAAGCGCTTTTGTAGCCCTTAGAACACTGGGGCTCTGGGCTTCCCTAGCCACCTCATATTCTGCTCATCCTTTCGCGCACTCTAAAGAGAGCTCAGGTGAGAAATTGCAAACGACGAGCAATTGCTCAGAGATGAAAAGTGCCAGCACTGAAAGCTCTTGCTAGCCAGCACCCTTCCTTGGAAGCGCTTTTGTAGACCTAAGAACACTGGGGCTCTGGGCTTCTCTAGCCACCTCATCTTCTGCTCATCCTCTCGCGCACTCTAAAGAGAGCTCAGGTGAGAAATTGCAAACGTCGAGCAATTGCTCAGAGATGAAAAGTGCCAGCACTGAAAGCTCTTGCTATCCAGCACCCTTCCTTGGAAGCGCTTTCACAGGCGCAGCAACACTGCGGCTTTGCGCTTCTCTAGCCACCAAACGTCACGGTCCTTCTCTTTCCGTCTCGTAGACACGAGCTGAGAAATTGCAAACGTCCAGCAATTGCTCAGAGATGAAAAGTGCCAGCACTGAAAGCTCTTGCTAGCCAGCACCCTTCCTTGGAAGCGCTTTTGTAGGCCTAAGAACACTGGGGCTCTGGGCTTCTCTAGCCACCTCATCTTCTGCTCATCCTCTCGCGCGCTTTAAACAGAGCTCAGGTGAGACATTGCAAACGTCCAGCAATTGCTCAGAGATGAAAAGTGCCAGCACTGAAAGCTGTTGCTAGCCAGCACCCTTCCTTGGAAGCGCTTTCACAGGCGCAGCAACACTGGGGCTTTGCGCTTCTCTACCCACCAAATGTCACGGTCCTTCTCTTTCCGTCTCGTAGACATGAGCTGAGAAATTGCAAACGTGGAGCAATTGCTCAGAGATGAAAAGTGCCAGCACTGAAAGCTCTTGCTAGCCAGCACCCTTCCTTGGAAGCGCTTTTGTAGGCCTAAGAACACTGGGGCTCTGGGCTTCTCTAGCCACCTCATCTTCTGCTCATCCTCTCGCGCACTCTAAAGAGAGCTCAGGTGAGAAATTGCAAACGTCGAGCAATTGCTCAGAGATGAAAAGTGCCAGCACTGAAAGCTCTTGCTAGCCAGCACCCTTCCTTGGAAGCGCTTTCACAGGCGCAGCAACACTGGGGCTTTGCGCTTCTCTAGCCACCAAACGTCACTGTCCTTCTCTTTCCGTCTCGTAGACACGAGCTGAGAAATTGCAAACGTCGAGCAATTGCTTAGAGATGAAAAGTGCCAGCACTGAAAGCTGTTGCTAGCCAGCACCCTTCCTTGGAAGCGCTTTTGTAGGCCTAAGAACACTGGGGCTCTGGGCTTCTCTAGCCACCTCATCTTCTGCTCATCCTCTCGCGCACTCTAAAGAGAGCTCAGGTGAGAAATTGCAAACGTCCAGCAATTGCTCAGAGATGAAAAGTGCCAGCACTGAAAGCTCTTGCTATCCAGCACCCTTCCTTGGAAGCGCTTTCACAGGCGCAGTAACACTGGGGCTTTGCGCTTCTCTAGCCACCAAATGTCATGGTCCTTCTCTTTCGTCTCGTAGACACGAGCTGAGAAATTGCAAATGTCGAGCAATTGCTCAGAGATGAAAAGTGCCAGCACTGAAAGCTGTTGCTAGCCAGCACCCTTCCTTGGAAGCGCTTTTGTAGGCCTAAGAACACTGGGGCTCTGGGCTTCTCTAGCCACCTCATCTTCTGCTCATCCTCTCGCGCACTCTAAAGAGAGCTCAGGTGAGAAATTGCAAACGTCGAGCAATTGCTCAGAGATGAAAAGTGCCAGCACTGAAAGCTGTTGCTAGCCAGCACCCTTCCTTGGAAGCGCTTTCACAGGTGCAGCAACACTGGGGCTTTGCGCTTCTCTAGCCACCAAACGTCACGGTCCTTCTCTTTCCGTCTCGTAGACACGAGCTGAGAAATTGCAAACGTCGAGCAATTGCTCCGAGATGAAAAGTGCCAGCACTGAAAGCTCTTGCTAGCCAGCACCCTTCCTTGGAAGCGCTTTTGTAGGCCTAAGAACACTGGGGCTCTGGGCTTCTCTAGCCACCTCATCTTCTGCTCATCCTCGCGCGCTCTAAACAGAGCTCAGGTGAGACATTGCAAACGTCGAGCAATTGCTCAGAGATGAAAAGTGCCAGCACTGAAAGCTGTTGCTAGCCAGCACCCTTCCTTGGAAGCGCTTTCACAGGCGCAGCAACACTGGGGCTTTGCGCTTCTATACGCACCAAACGTCACGGTCCTTCTCTTTCCGTCTCGTAGACACGAGCTGAGAAATTGCAAACGTCCAGCAATTGCTCAGAGATGAAAAGTGCCAGCACTGAAAGCTGTTGCTAGCCAGCACCCTTCCTTGGAAGCGCTTTTGTAGGCCTAAGAACACTGGGGCTCTGGGCTTCTCTAGCCACCTCATCTTCTGCTCATCCTCTCGCGCACTCTAAAGAGAGCTCAGGTGAAAAATTGCAAACGTCCAGCAATTGCTCAGAGATGAAAAGTGGCAGCACTGAAAGCTCTTGCTAGCCAGCACCCTTCCTTGGAAGCGCTTTCACAGGCGCAGCAACACTGGGGCTTTGCGCTTCTCTAGCCACCAAATGTCACGGTCCTTCTCTTTCCGTCTCGTAGACACGAGCTGAGAAATTGCAAACGTCGAGCAATTGCTCAGAGATGAAAAGTGCTAGCACTGAAAGCTGTTGCTAGCCAGCACCCTTCCTTGGAAGCGCTTTTGTAGGCCTACGCACACTGGGGCTCTGGGCTTCTCTAGCCACCTCATCTTCTGCTCATCCTCGCGCGCTCTAAACAGAGCTCAGGTGAGACATTGCAAACGTCGAGCAATTGCTCAGAGATGAAAAGTGCCAGCACTGAAAGCTGTTGCTAGCCAGCACCCTTCCTTGGAAGCGCTTTTGTAGGCCTAAGAACACTGGGGCTCTGGGCTTCTCTAGCCACCTCATCTTCTGCTCATCCTCGCGCGCTCTAAACAGAGCTCAGGTGAGACATTGTAAACGTCCAGCAATTGCTCAGAGATGAAAAGTGCCAGCACTGAAAGCTGTTGCTAGCCAGCACCCTTCCTTGGAAGCGCTTTCACAGGCGCAGCAACACTGGGGCTTTGCGCTTCTATACGCACCAAACGTCACGGTCCTTCTCTTTCCGTCTCGTAGACACGAGCTGAGAAATTGCAAACGTCGAGCAATTGCTCAGAGATGAAAAGTGCCAGCACTGAAAGCTGTTGCTAGCCAGCACCCTTCCTTGGAAGCGCTTTTGTAGGCCTAAGAACACTGGGGCTCTGGGCTTCTCTAGCCACCTCATCTTCTGCTCATCCTCGCGCGCTCTAAACAGAGCTCAGGTGAGACATTGCAAACGTCCAGCAAATGCTCAGAGATGAAAAGTGCCAGCACTGAAAGCTGTTGCTAGCCAGCACCCTTCCTTGGAAGCGCTTGCACAGGCGCAGCAACACTGGGGCTTTGCGCTTCTCTAGCCACCAAACGTCACGGTCCTTCTCTTTCCTTCTCCTAGACACGAGCTGAGAAATTGCAAACGTCGAGCAATTGCTCAGAGATGAAAAGTGCCAGCACTGAAAGCTCTTGCTAGCCAGCACCCTTCCTTGGAAGCGCTTTTGTAGGCCTAAGAACACTGGGGCTCTGGGATTCTCTAGCCACCTCATCTTCTGCTCATCCTCTCGCGCACTCTAAAGAGAGCTCAGGTGAGAAATTGCAAACGTGGAGCAATTGCTCAGAGATGAAAAGTGCCAGCACTGAAAGCTGTTGCTAGCCAGCACCCTTCCTTGGAAGCGCTTTTGTAGGCCTAAGAACACTGGGGCTCTGGGCTTCTCTAGCCACCTCATCTTCTGCTCATCCTCGCGCGCTCTAAACAGAGCTCAGGTGAGACATTGCAAACGTCCAGCAAATGCTCAGAGATGAAAAGTGCCAGCACTGAAAGCTGTTGCTAGCCAGCACCCTTCCTTGGAAGCGCTTGCACAGGCGCAGCAACACTGGGGCTTTGCGCTTCTATACGCACCAAACGTCACGGTCCTTCTCTTTCCGTCTCCTAGACACGAGCTGAGAAATTGCAAACGTCGAGCAATTGCTCAGAGATGAAAAGTGCCAGCACTGAAAGCTCTTGCTAGCCAGCACCCTTCCTTGGAAGCGCTTTTGTAGGCCTAAGAACACTGGGGCTCTGGGATTCTCTAGCCACCTCATCTTCTGCTCATCCTCTCGCGCACTCTAAAGAGAGCTCAGGTGAGAAATTGCAAACGTCGAGCAATTGCTCAGAGATGAAAAGTGCCAGCACTGAAAGCTCTTGCTAGCCAGCACCCTTCCTTGGAAGCGCTTTCACAGGCGCAGCAACACTGGGGCTTTGCGCTTCTCTAGCCACCAAACGTCACGGTCATTCTCTTTCCGTCTCGTAGACACGAGCTGAGAAATTGCAAACGTCGAGCAATTGCTCAGAGATGAAAAGTGCCAGCACTGAAAGCTCTTGCTAGCCAGCACCCTTCCTTGGAAGCGCTTTTGTAGCCCTTAGAACACTGGGGCTCTGGGCTTCCCTAGCCACCTCATCTTCTGCTCATCCTCTCGCGCACTCTAAAGAGAGCTCAGGTGAGAAATTGCAAACGTGGAGCAATTGCTCAGAGATGAAAAGTGCCAGCACTGAAAGCTGTTGCTAGCCAGCACCCTTCCTTGGAAGCGCTTTCACAGGCGCAGCAACACTGGGGCTTTGCGCTTCTCTAGCCACCAAACGTCACGGTCATTCTCTTTCCGTCTCGTAGAAACGAGCTGAGAAATTGCAAACGTCCAGCAATTGCTCAGAGATGAAAAGTGCCAGCACTGAAAGCTCTTGCTAGCCAGCACCCTTCCTTGGAAGCGCTTTTGTAGGCCTAAGAACACTGGGGCTCTGGGCTTCTCTAGCCACCTCATCTTCTGCTCATCCTCTCGCGCACTCTAAAGAGAGCTCAGGTGAGAAATTGCAAACGTCGAGCAATTGCTCAGAGATGAAAAGTGCCAGCACTGAAAGCTGTTGCTAGCCAGCACCCTTCCTTGGAAGCGCTTTCACAGGTGCAGTAACACTGGGGCTTTGCGCTTCTATACGCACCAAATGTCACAGTCATTCTCTTTCGTCTCGTAGACATGAGCTGAGAAATTGCAAATGTCGAGCAATTGCTCAGAGATGAAAAGTGCCAGCACTGAAAGCTGTTGCTAGCCAGCACCCTTCCTTGAAAGCGCTTTTGTAGGCCTAAGAACACTGGGGCTCTGGGCTTCTCTAGCCACCTCATCTTCTGCTCATCCTCTCGCGCACTCTAAAGAGAGCTCAGGTGAGAAATTGCGAACGTCGAGCAATTGCTCAGAGATGAAAAGTGCCAGCACTGAAAGCTGTTGCTAGCCAGCACCCTTCCTTGGAAGCGCTTTCACAGGCGCAGCAACACTGGGGCTTTGCGCTTCTCTAGCCACCAAACGTCACGGTCCTTCTCTTTCCGTCTCGTAGACACGAGCTGAGAAATTGCAAACGTCGAGCAATTGCTCAGAGATGAAAAGTGCCAGCACTGAAAGCTGTTGCTAGCCAGCACCCTTCCTTGGAAGCGCTTTTGTAGGCCTAAGAACACTGGGGCTCTGGGCTTCTCTAGCCACCTCATCTTCTGCTCATCCTCTCGCGCACTCTAAAGAGAGCTCAGGTGAGAAATTGCAAACGTCGAGCAATTGCTCAGAGATGAAAAGTGCCAGCACTGAAAGCTGTTGCTATCCAGCACCCTTCCTTGGAAGCGCTTTCACAGGCGCAGCAACACTGGGGCTTTGCGCTTCTCTAGCCACCAAACGTCACTGTCCTTCTCTTTCCGTCTCGTAGACACGAGCTGAGAAATTGCAAACGTCGAGCAATTGCTTAGAGATGAAAAGTGCCAGCACTGAAAGCTGTTGCTAGCCAGCACCCTTCCTTGGAAGCGCTTTTGTAGGCCTAAGAACACTGGGGCTCTGGGCTTCTCTAGCCACCTCATCTTCTGCTCATCCTCTCGCGCACTCTAAAGAGAGCTCAGGTGAGAAATTGCAAACGTCCAGCAATTGCTCAGAGATGAAAAGTGCCAGCACTGAAAGCTCTTGCTATCCAGCACCCTTCCTTGGAAGCGCTTTCACAGGCGCAGTAACACTGGGGCTTTGCGCTTCTCTAGCCACCAAATGTCATGGTCCTTCTCTTTCGTCTCGTAGACACGAGCTGAGAAATTGCAAATGTCGAGCAATTGCTCAGAGATGAAAAGTGCCAGCACTGAAAGCTGTTGCTAGCCAGCACCCTTCCTTGGAAGCGCTTTTGTAGGCCTAAGAACACTGGGGCTCTGGGCTTCTCTAGCCACCTCATCTTCTGCTCATCCTCTCGCGCACTCTAAAGAGAGCTCAGGTGAGAAATTGCAAACGTCGAGCAATTGCTCAGAGATGAAAAGTGCCAGCACTGAAAGCTGTTGCTAGCCAGCACCCTTCCTTGGAAGCGCTTTCACAGGTGCAGCAACACTGGGGCTTTGCGCTTCTCTAGCCACCAAACGTCACGGTCCTTCTCTTTCCGTCTCGTAGACACGAGCTGAGAAATTGCAAACGTCGAGCAATTGCTCCGAGATGAAAAGTGCCAGCACTGAAAGCTCTTGCTAGCCAGCACCCTTCCTTGGAAGCGCTTTTGTAGGCCTAAGAACACTGGGGCTCTGGGCTTCTCTAGCCACCTCATCTTCTGCTCATCCTCGCGCGCTCTAAACAGAGCTCAGGTGAGACATTGCAAACGTCGAGCAATTGCTCAGAGATGAAAAGTGCCAGCACTGAAAGCTGTTGCTAGCCAGCACCCTTCCTTGGAAGCGCTTTCACAGGCGCAGCAACACTGGGGCTTTGCGCTTCTATACGCACCAAACGTCACGGTCCTTCTCTTTCCGTCTCGTAGACACGAGCTGAGAAATTGCAAACGTCCAGCAATTGCTCAGAGATGAAAAGTGCCAGCACTGAAAGCTGTTGCTAGCCAGCACCCTTCCTTGGAAGCGCTTTTGTAGGCCTAAGAACACTGGGGCTCTGGGCTTCTCTAGCCACCTCATCTTCTGCTCATCCTCTCGCGCACTCTAAAGAGAGCTCAGGTGAAAAATTGCAAACGTCCAGCAATTGCTCAGAGATGAAAAGTGGCAGCACTGAAAGCTCTTGCTAGCCAGCACCCTTCCTTGGAAGCGCTTTCACAGGCGCAGCAACACTGGGGCTTTGCGCTTCTCTAGCCACCAAATGTCACGGTCCTTCTCTTTCCGTCTCGTAGACACGAGCTGAGAAATTGCAAACGTCGAGCAATTGCTCAGAGATGAAAAGTGCTAGCACTGAAAGCTGTTGCTAGCCAGCACCCTTCCTTGGAAGCGCTTTTGTAGGCCTACGCACACTGGGGCTCTGGGCTTCTCTAGCCACCTCATCTTCTGCTCATCCTCGCGCGCTCTAAACAGAGCTCAGGTGAGACATTGCAAACGTCGAGCAATTGCTCAGAGATGAAAAGTGCCAGCACTGAAAGCTGTTGCTAGCCAGCACCCTTCCTTGGAAGCGCTTTTGTAGGCCTAAGAACACTGGGGCTCTGGGCTTCTCTAGCCACCTAATCTTCTGCTCATCCTCGCGCGCTCTAAACAGAGCTCAGGTGAGACATTGTAAACGTCCAGCAATTGCTCAGAGATGAAAAGTGCCAGCACTGAAAGCTGTTGCTAGCCAGCACCCTTCCTTGGAAGCGCTTTCACAGGCGCAGCAACACTGGGGCTTTGCGCTTCTATACGCACCAAACGTCACGGTCCTTCTCTTTCCGTCTCGTAGACACGAGCTGAGAAATTGCAAACGTCGAGCAATTGCTCAGAGATGAAAAGTGCCAGCACTGAAAGCTGTTGCTAGCCAGCACCCTTCCTTGGAAGCGCTTTTGTAGGCCTAAGAACACTGGGGCTCTGGGCTTCTCTAGCCACCTCATCTTCTGCTCATCCTCTCGCGCACTCTAAAGAGAGCTCAGGTGAGACATTGCAAACGTCCAGCAAATGCTCAGAGATGAAAAGTGCCAGCACTGAAAGCTGTTGCTAGCCAGCACCCTTCCTTGGAAGCGCTTGCACAGGCGCAGCAACACTGGGGCTTTGCGCTTCTCTAGCCACCAAACGTCACGGTCCTTCTCTTTCCTTCTCCTAGACACGAGCTGAGAAATTGCAAACGTCGAGCAATTGCTCAGAGATGAAAAGTGCCAGCACTGAAAGCTCTTGCTAGCCAGCACCCTTCCTTGGAAGCGCTTTTGTAGGCCTAAGAACACTGGGGCTCTGGGATTCTCTAGCCACCTCATCTTCTGCTCATCCTCTCGCGCACTCTAAAGAGAGCTCAGGTGAGAAATTGCAAACGTGGAGCAATTGCTCAGAGATGAAAAGTGCCAGCACTGAAAGCTGTTGCTAGCCAGCACCCTTCCTTGGAAGCGCTTTTGTAGGCCTAAGAACACTGGGGCTCTGGGCTTCTCTAGCCACCTCATCTTCTGCTCATCCTCGCGCGCACTCTAAAGAGAGCTCAGGTGAGACATTGCAAACGTCCAGCAAATGCTCAGAGATGAAAAGTGCCAGCACTGAAAGCTGTTGCTAGCCAGCACCCTTCCTTGGAAGCGCTTGCACAGGCGCAGCAACACTGGGGCTTTGCGCTTCTATACGCACCAAACGTCACGGTCCTTCTCTTTCCGTCTCCTAGACACGAGCTGAGAAATTGCAAACGTCGAGCAATTGCTCAGAGATGAAAAGTGCCAGCACTGAAAGCTCTTGCTAGCCAGCACCCTTCCTTGGAAGCGCTTTTGTAGGCCTAAGAACACTGGGGCTCTGGGATTCTCTAGCCACCTCATCTTCTGCTCATCCTCTCGCGCACTCTAAAGAGAGCTCAGGTGAGAAATTGCAAACGTCGAGCAATTGCTCAGAGATGAAAAGTGCCAGCACTGAAAGCTCTTGCTAGCCAGCACCCTTCCTTGGAAGCGCTTTCACAGGCGCAGCAACACTGGGGCTTTGCGCTTCTCTAGCCACCAAACGTCACGGTCATTCTCTTTCCGTCTCGTAGACACGAGCTGAGAAATTGCAAACGTCGAGCAATTGCTCAGAGATGAAAAGTGCCAGCACTGAAAGCTCTTGCTAGCCAGCACCCTTCCTTGGAAGCGCTTTTGTAGCCCTTAGAACACTGGGGCTCTGGGCTTCCCTAGCCACCTCATCTTCTGCTCATCCTCTCGCGCACTCTAAAGAGAGCTCAGGTGAGAAATTGCAAACGTGGAGCAATTGCTCAGAGATGAAAAGTGCCAGCACTGAAAGCTGTTGCTAGCCAGCACCCTTCCTTGGAAGCGCTTTCACAGGCGCAGCAACACTGGGGCTTTGCGCTTCTCTAGCCACCAAACGTCACGGTCATTCTCTTTCCGTCTCGTAGAAACGAGCTGAGAAATTGCAAACGTCCAGCAATTGCTCAGAGATGAAAAGTGCCAGCACTGAAAGCTCTTGCTAGCCAGCACCCTTCCTTGGAAGCGCTTTTGTAGGCCTAAGAACACTGGGGCTCTGGGCTTCTCTAGCCACCTCATCTTCTGCTCATCCTCTCGCGCACTCTAAAGAGAGCTCAGGTGAGAAATTGCAAACGTCGAGCAATTGCTCAGAGATGAAAAGTGCCAGCACTGAAAGCTGTTGCTAGCCAGCACCCTTCCTTGGAAGCGCTTTCACAGGTGCAGTAACACTGGGGCTTTGCGCTTCTATACGCACCAAATGTCACAGTCATTCTCTTTCGTCTCGTAGACATGAGCTGAGAAATTGCAAATGTCGAGCAATTGCTCAGAGATGAAAAGTGCCAGCACTGAAAGCTGTTGCTAGCCAGCACCCTTCCTTGAAAGCGCTTTTGTAGGCCTAAGAACACTGGGGCTCTGGGCTTCTCTAGCCACCTCATCTTCTGCTCATCCTCTCGCGCACTCTAAAGAGAGCTCAGGTGAGAAATTGCGAACGTCGAGCAATTGCTCAGAGATGAAAAGTGCCAGCACTGAAAGCTGTTGCTAGCCAGCACCCTTCCTTGGAAGCGCTTTCACAGGCGCAGCAACACTGGGGCTTTGCGCTTCTCTAGCCACCAAACGTCACGGTCCTTCTCTTTCCGTCTCGTAGACACGAGCTGAGAAATTGCAAACGTCGAGCAATTGCTCAGAGATGAAAAGTGCCAGCACTGAAAGCTGTTGCTAGCCAGCACCCTTCCTTGGAAGCGCTTTTGTAGGCCTAAGAACACTGGGGCTCTGGGCTTCTCTAGCCACCTCATCTTCTGCTCATCCTCTCGCGCACTCTAAAGAGAGCTCAGGTGAGAAATTGCAAACGTCGAGCAATTGCTCAGAGATGAAAAGTGCCAGCACTGAAAGCTGTTGCTATCCAGCACCCTTCCTTGGAAGCGCTTTCACAGGCGCAGCAACACTGGGGCTTTGCGCTTCTCTAGCCACCAAACGTCACTGTCCTTCTCTTTCCGTCTCGTAGACACGAGCTGAGAAATTGCAAACGTCGAGCAATTGCTTAGAGATGAAAAGTGCCAGCACTGAAAGCTGTTGCTAGCCAGCACCCTTCCTTGGAAGCGCTTTTGTAGGCCTAAGAACACTGGGGCTCTGGGCTTCTCTAGCCACCTCATCTTCTGCTCATCCTCTCGCGCACTCTAAAGAGAGCTCAGGTGAGAAATTGCAAACGTCCAGCAATTGCTCAGAGATGAAAAGTGCCAGCACTGAAAGCTCTTGCTATCCAGCACCCTTCCTTGGAAGCGCTTTCACAGGCGCAGTAACACTGGGGCTTTGCGCTTCTCTAGCCACCAAATGTCATGGTCCTTCTCTTTCGTCTCGTAGACACGAGCTGAGAAATTGCAAATGTCGAGCAATTGCTCAGAGATGAAAAGTGCCAGCACTGAAAGCTGTTGCTAGCCAGCACCCTTCCTTGGAAGCGCTTTTGTAGGCCTAAGAACACTGGGGCTCTGGGCTTCTCTAGCCACCTCATCTTCTGCTCATCCTCTCGCGCACTCTAAAGAGAGCTCAGGTGAGAAATTGCAAACGTCGAGCAATTGCTCAGAGATGAAAAGTGCCAGCACTGAAAGCTGTTGCTAGCCAGCACCCTTCCTTGGAAGCGCTTTCACAGGTGCAGCAACACTGGGGCTTTGCGCTTCTCTAGCCACCAAACGTCACGGTCCTTCTCTTTCCGTCTCGTAGACACGAGCTGAGAAATTGCAAACGTCGAGCAATTGCTCCGAGATGAAAAGTGCCAGCACTGAAAGCTCTTGCTAGCCAGCACCCTTCCTTGGAAGCGCTTTTGTAGGCCTAAGAACACTGGGGCTCTGGGCTTCTCTAGCCACCTCATCTTCTGCTCATCCTCGCGCGCTCTAAACAGAGCTCAGGTGAGACATTGCAAACGTCGAGCAATTGCTCAGAGATGAAAAGTGCCAGCACTGAAAGCTGTTGCTAGCCAGCACCCTTCCTTGGAAGCGCTTTCACAGGCGCAGCAACACTGGGGCTTTGCGCTTCTATACGCACCAAACGTCACGGTCCTTCTCTTTCCGTCTCGTAGACACGAGCTGAGAAATTGCAAACGTCCAGCAATTGCTCAGAGATGAAAAGTGCCAGCACTGAAAGCTGTTGCTAGCCAGCACCCTTCCTTGGAAGCGCTTTTGTAGGCCTAAGAACACTGGGGCTCTGGGCTTCTCTAGCCACCTCATCTTCTGCTCATCCTCTCGCGCACTCTAAAGAGAGCTCAGGTGAAAAATTGCAAACGTCCAGCAATTGCTCAGAGATGAAAAGTGGCAGCACTGAAAGCTCTTGCTAGCCAGCACCCTTCCTTGGAAGCGCTTTCACAGGCGCAGCAACACTGGGGCTTTGCGCTTCTCTAGCCACCAAATGTCACGGTCCTTCTCTTTCCGTCTCGTAGACACGAGCTGAGAAATTGCAAACGTCGAGCAATTGCTCAGAGATGAAAAGTGCTAGCACTGAAAGCTGTTGCTAGCCAGCACCCTTCCTTGGAAGCGCTTTTGTAGGCCTACGCACACTGGGGCTCTGGGCTTCTCTAGCCACCTCATCTTCTGCTCATCCTCGCGCGCTCTAAACAGAGCTCAGGTGAGACATTGCAAACGTCGAGCAATTGCTCAGAGATGAAAAGTGCCAGCACTGAAAGCTGTTGCTAGCCAGCACCCTTCCTTGGAAGCGCTTTTGTAGGCCTAAGAACACTGGGGCTCTGGGCTTCTCTAGCCACCTAATCTTCTGCTCATCCTCGCGCGCTCTAAACAGAGCTCAGGTGAGACATTGTAAACGTCCAGCAATTGCTCAGAGATGAAAAGTGCCAGCACTGAAAGCTGTTGCTAGCCAGCACCCTTCCTTGGAAGCGCTTTCACAGGCGCAGCAACACTGGGGCTTTGCGCTTCTATACGCACCAAACGTCACGGTCCTTCTCTTTCCGTCTCGTAGACACGAGCTGAGAAATTGCAAACGTCGAGCAATTGCTCAGAGATGAAAAGTGCCAGCACTGAAAGCTGTTGCTAGCCAGCACCCTTCCTTGGAAGCGCTTTTGTAGGCCTAAGAACACTGGGGCTCTGGGCTTCTCTAGCCACCTCATCTTCTGCTCATCCTCTCGCGCACTCTAAAGAGAGCTCAGGTGAGACATTGCAAACGTCCAGCAAATGCTCAGAGATGAAAAGTGCCAGCACTGAAAGCTGTTGCTAGCCAGCACCCTTCCTTGGAAGCGCTTGCACAGGCGCAGCAACACTGGGGCTTTGCGCTTCTCTAGCCACCAAACGTCACGGTCCTTCTCTTTCCTTCTCCTAGACACGAGCTGAGAAATTGCAAACGTCGAGCAATTGCTCAGAGATGAAAAGTGCCAGCACTGAAAGCTCTTGCTAGCCAGCACCCTTCCTTGGAAGCGCTTTTGTAGGCCTAAGAACACTGGGGCTCTGGGATTCTCTAGCCACCTCATCTTCTGCTCATCCTCTCGCGCACTCTAAAGAGAGCTCAGGTGAGAAATTGCAAACGTGGAGCAATTGCTCAGAGATGAAAAGTGCCAGCACTGAAAGCTGTTGCTAGCCAGCACCCTTCCTTGGAAGCGCTTTTGTAGGCCTAAGAACACTGGGGCTCTGGGCTTCTCTAGCCACCTCATCTTCTGCTCATCCTCGCGCGCACTCTAAAGAGAGCTCAGGTGAGACATTGCAAACGTCCAGCAAATGCTCAGAGATGAAAAGTGCCAGCACTGAAAGCTGTTGCTAGCCAGCACCCTTCCTTGGAAGCGCTTGCACAGGCGCAGCAACACTGGGGCTTTGCGCTTCTATACGCACCAAACGTCACGGTCCTTCTCTTTCCGTCTCCTAGACACGAGCTGAGAAATTGCAAACGTCGAGCAATTGCTCAGAGATGAAAAGTGCCAGCACTGAAAGCTCTTGCTAGCCAGCACCCTTCCTTGGAAGCGCTTTTGTAGGCCTAAGAACACTGGGGCTCTGGGATTCTCTAGCCACCTCATCTTCTGCTCATCCTCTCGCGCACTCTAAAGAGAGCTCAGGTGAGAAATTGCAAACGTCGAGCAATTGCTCAGAGATGAAAAGTGCCAGCACTGAAAGCTCTTGCTAGCCAGCACCCTTCCTTGGAAGCGCTTTCACAGGCGCAGCAACACTGGGGCTTTGCGCTTCTCTAGCCACCAAACGTCACGGTCATTCTCTTTCCGTCTCGTAGACACGAGCTGAGAAATTGCAAACGTCGAGCAATTGCTCAGAGATGAAAAGTGCCAGCACTGAAAGCTCTTGCTAGCCAGCACCCTTCCTTGGAAGCGCTTTTGTAGCCCTTAGAACACTGGGGCTCTGGGCTTCCCTAGCCACCTCATCTTCTGCTCATCCTCTCGCGCACTCTAAAGAGAGCTCAGGTGAGAAATTGCAAACGTGGAGCAATTGCTCAGAGATGAAAAGTGCCAGCACTGAAAGCTGTTGCTAGCCAGCACCCTTCCTTGGAAGCGCTTTCACAGGCGCAGCAACACTGGGGCTTTGCGCTTCTCTAGCCACCAAACGTCACGGTCATTCTCTTTCCGTCTCGTAGAAACGAGCTGAGAAATTGCAAACGTCCAGCAATTGCTCAGAGATGAAAAGTGCCAGCACTGAAAGCTCTTGCTAGCCAGCACCCTTCCTTGGAAGCGCTTTTGTAGGCCTAAGAACACTGGGGCTCTGGGCTTCTCTAGCCACCTCATCTTCTGCTCATCCTCTCGCGCACTCTAAAGAGAGCTCAGGTGAGAAATTGCAAACGTCGAGCAATTGCTCAGAGATGAAAAGTGCCAGCACTGAAAGCTGTTGCTAGCCAGCACCCTTCCTTGGAAGCGCTTTCACAGGTGCAGTAACACTGGGGCTTTGCGCTTCTATACGCACCAAATGTCACAGTCATTCTCTTTCGTCTCGTAGACATGAGCTGAGAAATTGCAAATGTCGAGCAATTGCTCAGAGATGAAAAGTGCCAGCACTGAAAGCTGTTGCTAGCCAGCACCCTTCCTTGAAAGCGCTTTTGTAGGCCTAAGAACACTGGGGCTCTGGGCTTCTCTAGCCACCTCATCTTCTGCTCATCCTCGCGCGCAGTCTAAAGAGAGCTCAGGTGAGAAATTGCGAACGTCGAGCAATTGCTCAGAGATGAAAAGTGCCAGCACTGAAAGCTGTTGCTAGCCAGCACCCTTCCTTGGAAGCGCTTTCACAGGCGCAGCAACACTGGGGCTTTGCGCTTCTCTAGCCACCAAACGTCACGGTCCTTCTCTTTCCGTCTCGTAGACACGAGCTGAGAAATTGCAAACGTCCAGCAATTGCTCAGAGATGAAAAGTGCCAGCACTGAAAGCTGTTGCTAGCCAGCACCCTTCCTTGGAAGCGCTTTTGTAGGCCTAAGAACACTGGGGCTCTGGGCTTCTCTAGCCACCTCATCTTCTGCTCATCCTCGCGCGCTTTAAACAGAGCTCAGGTGAGAAATTGCAAATGTCGAGCAATTGCTCAGAGATGAAAAGTGCCAGCACTGAAAGCTCTTGCTAGCCAGCACCCTTCCTTGGAAGCGCTTTTGTAGACCTTATAACACTGGGGCTCTGGGCTTCTCTAGCCACCTCATCTTCTGCTCATCCTCTCGCGCACTCTAAAGAGAGCTCAGGTGAGAAATTGCAAACGTCGAGCACTTGCTCAGAGAAGAAAAGTGCCAGCACTGAAAGCTCTTGCTAGCCAGCACCCTTCCTTGGAAGCGCTTTCACAGGCGCAGTAACACTGGGGCTTTGCGCTTCTCTAGCCGCCAAACGTCACGGTCATTCTCTTTCCGTCTCCTAGACACGAGCTGAGAAATTGCAAACGTCAAGCAATTGCTCAGAGATGAAAAGTGCCAGCACTGAAAGCTCTTGCTAGCCAGCACCCTTCCTTGGAAGCGCTTTCACAAGCGCAGTAACACTAGGGCTTTGCGCTTCTATACGCACCAACCGTCACGGTCATTCTCTTTCCGTCTCGTAGACATGAGCTGAGAAATTGCAAATGTCGAGCAATTGCTCAGAGATGAAAAGTGCCAGCACTGAAAGCTGTTGCTAGCCAGCACCCTTCCTTGGAAGCGCTTTCACAGGTGCAGCAACACTGCGGCTTTGCGCTTCTCTAGCCGCCAAACGTCACGGTCCTTCTCTTTCCGTCTCGTATACACGAGCTGAGAAATTGCAAACGTCGAGCAATTGCTCAGAGATGAAAAGTGCCAGCAATGAAAGCTGTTGCTAGCCAGCACCCTTCCTAAGAAGCGCTTTTGTAGCCCTTAGAACACTGGGGCTCTGGGCTTCCCTAGCCACCTCATATTCTGCTCATCCTTTCGCGCACTCTAAAGAGAGCTCAGGTGAGAAATTGCAAACGACGAGCAATTGCTCAGAGATGAAAAGTGCCAGCACTGAAAGCTGTTGCTAGCCAGCACCCTTCCTTGGAAGCGCTTTTGTAGGCCTAAGAACACTGGGGCTCTGGGCTTCTCTAGCCACCTCATCTTCTGCTCATCCTCTCGCGCGCTTTAAACAGAGCTCAGGTGAGACATTGCAAACGTCCAGCAATTGCTCAGAGATGAAAAGTGCCAGCACTGAAAGCTGTTGCTAGCCAGCACCCTTCCTTGGAAGCGCTTTCACAGGCGCAGCAACACTGGGGCTTTGCGCTTCTCTACCCACCAAATGTCACGGTCCTTCTCTTTCCGTCTCGTAGACATGAGCTGAGAAATTGCAAACGTCCAGCAATTGCTCAGAGATGAAAAGTGCCAGCACTGAAAGCTGTTGCTAGCCAGCACCCTTCCTTGGAAGCGCTTTTGTAGGCCTAAGAACACTGGGGCTCTGGGCTTCTCTAGCCACCTCATCTTCTGCTCATCCTCTCGCGCACTCTAAAGAGAGCTCAGGTGAGAAATTGCAAACGTCCAGCAATTGCTCAGAGATGAAAAGTGCCAGCACTGAAAGCTCTTGCTATCCAGCACCCTTCCTTGGAAGCGCTTTCACAGGCGCAGTAACACTGGGGCTTTGCGCTTCTCTAGCCACCAAATGTCACGGTCCTTCTCTTTCCGTCTCGTAGACACGAGCTGAGAAATTGCAAACGTCGAGCAATTGCTCAGAGATGAAAAGTGCCAGCACTGAAAGCTGTTGCTAGCCAGCACCCTTCCTTGGAAGCGCTTTTGTAGGCCTAAGAACACTGGGGCTCTGGGCTTCTCTAGCCACCTCATCTTCTGCTCATCCTCGCGCGCACTCTAAAGAGAGCTCAGGTGAGAAATTGCAAACGTCGAGCAATTGCTCAGAGATGAAAAGTGCCAGCACTGAAAGCTGTTGCTAGACAGCACCCTTCCTTGGAAGCGCTTTCACAGGCGCAGCAACACTGGGGCTTTGCGCTTCTATACGCACCAAACGTCACGGTCCTTCTCTTTCCGTCTCGTAGACACGAGCTGAGAAATTGCAAACGTCGAGCAATTGCTCAGAGATGAAAAGTGCCAGCACTGAAAGCTGTTGCTAGCCAGCACCCTTCCTTGGAAGCGCTTTTGTAGGCCTAAGAACACTGGGGCTCTGGGCTTCTCTAGCCACCTCATCTTCTGCTCATCCTCTCGCGCAGTCTAAAGAGAGCTCAGGTGAGAAATTGCAAACGTCGAGCAATTGCTCAGAGATGAAAAGTGCCAGCACTGAAAGCTGTTGCTAGCCAGCACCCTTCCTTGGAAGCGCTTTCACAGGTGCAGCAACACTGGGGCTTTGCGCTTCTATACGCACCAAACGTCACGGTCCTTCTCTTTCCGTCTCGTAGACACGAGCTGAGAAATTGCAAACGTCGAGCAATTGCTCAGAGATGAAAAGTGCCAGCACTGAAAGCTCTTGCTAGCCAGCACCCTTCCTTGGAAGCGCTTTTGTAGGCCTAAGAACACTGGGGCTCTGGGCTTCTCTAGCCACCTCATCTTCTGCTCATCCTCTCGCGCACTCTAAAGAGAGCTCAGGTGAGACATTGCAAACGTCCAGCAATTGCTCAGAGATGAAAAGTGCCAGCACTGAAAGCTCTTGCTAGCCAGCAGCCTTCCTTGGAAGCGCTTTCACAGGCGCAGCAACACTGGGGCTTTGCGCTTCTCTAGCCACCAAACGTCACGGTCCTTCTCTTTCCGTCTCGTAGACACGAGCTGAGAAATTGCAAACGTGGAGCAATTGCTCAGAGATGAAAAGTGCCAGCACTGAAAGCTCTTGCTAGCCAGCACCCTTCCTTGGAAGCGCTTTTGTAGGCCTAAGAACACTGGGGCTCTGGGCTTCTCTAGCCACCTCATCTTCTGCTCATCCTCGCGCGCTCTAAACAGAGCTCAGGTGAGACATTGCAAACGTCCAGCAATTGCTCAGAGATGAAAAGTGCCAGCACTGAAAGCTCTTGCTAGCCAGCACCCTTCCTTGGAAGCGCTTTCACAGGCGCAGCAACACTGGGGCTTTGCGCTTCTCTAGCCACCAAATGTCACGGTCCTTCTCTTTCCGTCTCGTAGACACGAGCTGAGAAATTGCAAACGTCGAGCAATTGCTCAGAGATGAAAAGTGCCAGCACTGAAAGCTGTTGCTAGCCAGCACCCTTCCTTGGAAGCGCTTTTGTAGGCCTAAGCACACTGGGGCTCTGGGCTTCTCTAGCCACCTCATCTTCTGCTCATCCTCGCGCGCTCTAAACAGAGCTCAGGTGAGACATTGCAAACGTCGAGCAATTGCTCAGAGATGAAAAGTGCCAGCACTGAAAGCTGTTGCTAGCCAGCACCCTTCCTTGGAAGCGCTTTTGTAGGCCTAAGAACACTGGGGCTCTGGGCTTCTCTAGCCACCTCATCTTCTGCTCATCCTCGCGCGCTCTAAACAGAGCTCAGGTGAGACATTGTAAACGTCCAGCAATTGCTCAGAGATGAAAAGTGCCAGCACTGAAAGCTGTTGCTAGCCAGCACCCTTCCTTGGAAGCGCTTTAACAGGCGCAGCAACACTGGGGCTTTGCGCTTCTCTAGCCACCAAACGTCACGGTCCTTCTCTTTCCGTCTCGTAGACACGAGCTGAGAAATTGCAAACGTCGAGCAATTGCTCAGAGATGAAAAGTGCCAGCACTGAAAGCTGTTGCTAGCCAGCACCCTTCCTTGGAAGCGCTTTTGTAGGCCTAAGCACACTGGGGCTCTGGGCTTCTCTAGCCACCTCATCTTCTGCTCATCCTCTCGCGCACTCTAAAGAGAGCTCAGGTGAGAAATTGCAAACGTCCAGCAATTGCTCAGAGATGAAAAGTGCCAGCACTGAAAGCTGTTGCTAGCCAGCACCCTTCCTTGGAAGCGCTTTCACAGGCGCAGCAACACTGGGGCTTTGCGCTTCTATACGCACCAAACGTCACGGTCCTTCTCTTTCCGTCTCGTAGACACGAGCTGAGAAATTGCAAACGTCGAGCAATTGCTCAGAGATGAAAAGTGCCAGCACTGAAAGCTGTTGCTAGCCAGCACCCTTCCTTGGAAGCGCTTTTGTAGGCCTAAGAACACTGGGGCTCTGGGCTTCTCTAGCCACCTCATCTTCTGCTCATCCTCGCGCGCTCTAAACAGAGCTCAGGTGAGACATTGCAAACGTCCAGCAAATGCTCAGAGATGAAAAGTGCCAGCACTGAAAGCTGTTGCTAGCCAGCACCCTTCCTTGGAAGCGCTTGCACAGGCGCAGCAACACTGGGGCTTTGCGCTTCTCTAGCCACCAAACGTCACGGTCCTTCTCTTTCCGTCTTGTAGACACGAGCTGAGAAATTGCAAACGTCGAGCAATTGCTCCGAGATGAAAAGTGCCAGCACTGAAAGCTGTTGCTAGCCAGCACCCTTCCTTGGAAGCGCTTTTGTAGGCCTAAGAACACTGGGG
This sequence comes from Sarcoramphus papa, assembly GCA_037962945.1. NCBI lineage: Eukaryota > Metazoa > Chordata > Aves > Accipitriformes > Cathartidae > Sarcoramphus > Sarcoramphus papa. The sequence goes on from JBBMRM010000108.1 coordinate 2,070,806, forward strand.
CTCTGGGCTTCTCTAGCCACCTCATCTTCTGCTCATCCTCTCGCGCACTCTAAAGAGAGCTCAGGTGAGAAATTGCAAACGTCGAGCAATTGCTCAGAGATGAAAAGTGCCAGCACTGAAAGCTCTTGCTAGCCAGCACCCTTCCTTGGAAGCGCTTTTGTAGGCCTAAGAACACTGGGGCTCTGGGCTTCTCTAGCCACCTCATCTTCTGCTCATCCTCGCGCGCTCTAAACAGAGCTCAGGTGAGACATTGCAAACGTCCAGCAAATGCTCAGAGATGAAAAGTGCCAGCACTGAAAGCTGTTGCTAGCCAGCACCCTTCCTTGGAAGCGCTTGCACAGGCGCAGCAACACTGGGGCTTTGCGCTTCTCTAGCCACCAAACGTCACGGTCCTTCTCTTTCCGTCTCGTAGACACGAGCTGAGAAATTGCAAACGTCGAGCAATTGCTCAGAGATGAAAAGTGCCAGCACTGAAAGCTCTTGCTAGCCAGCACCCTTCCTTGGAAGCGCTTTTGTAGGCCTAAGAACACTGGGGCTCTGGGATTCTCTAGCCACCTCATCTTCTGCTCATCCTCTCGCGCACTCTAAAGAGAGCTCAGGTGAGAAATTGCAAACGTCGAGCAATTGCTCAGAGATGAAAAGTGCCAGCACTGAAAGCTCTTGCTAGCCAGCACCCTTCCTTGGAAGCGCTTTCACAGGTGCAGCAACACTGGGGCTTTGCGCTTCTCTAGCCACCAAACGTCACGGTCATTCTCTTTCCGTCTCCTAGACACGAGCTGAGAAATTGCAAACGTCGAGCAATTGCTCAGAGATGAAAAGTGCCAGCACTGAAAGCTGTTGCTAGCCAGCACCCTTCCTTGGAAGCGCTTTTGTAGGCCTAAGAACACTGGGGCTCTGGGCTTCTCTAGCCACCTCATCTTCTGCTCATCCTCTCGCGCACTCTAAAGAGAGCTCAGGTGAGAAATTGCAAACGTCGAGCAATTGCTCAGAGATGAAAAGTGCCAGCACTGAAAGCTCTTGCTAGCCAGCACCCTTCCTTGGAAGCGCTTTCACAGGCGCAGCAACACTGGGGCTTTGCGCTTCTCTAGCCACCAAATGTCACGGTCCTTCTCTTTCCGTCTCGTAGACACGAGCTGAGAAATTGCAAACGTCGAGCAATTGCTCAGAGATGAAAAGTGCTAGCACTGAAAGCTGTTGCTAGCCAGCACCCTTCCTTGGAAGCGCTTTTGTAGGCCTAAGAACACTGGGGCTCTGGGCTTCTCTAGCCACCTCATCTTCTGCTCATCCTCGCGCGCTCTAAACAGAGCTCAGGTGAGAAATTGCAAACGTCGAGCAATTGCTCAGAGATGAAAAGTGCCAGCACTGAAAGCTCTTGCTAGCCAGCACCCTTCCTTGGAAGCGCTTTCACAGGCGCAGTAACACTGTGGATTTGCGCTTCTCTAGCCACCAAACGTCACGGTCCTTCTCTTTCCGTCTCGTAGACACGAGCTGAGAAATCGAAAACGTCCAGCAATTGCTCAGAGATGAAAAGTGCCAGCACTGAAAGCTGTTGCTAGCCAGCACCCTTCCTTGGAAGCGCTTTCACAAGCGCAGTAACACTAGGGCTTTGCGCTTCTATACGCATCAAATGTCACGGTCCTTCTCTTTCCGTCTCGTAGACATGAGCTGAGAAATTGCAAATGTCGAGCAATTGCTCAGAGATGAAAAGTGCCAGCACTGAAAGCTGTTGCTAGCCAGCACCCTTCCTTGGAAGCGCTTTCACAGGTGCAGCAACACTGGGGCTTTGCGCTTCTATACGCACCAAACGTCACGGTCCTTCTCTTTCCGTCTCGTAGACACGAGCTGAGAAATTGCAAACGTCGAGCAATTGCTCAGAGATTAAAAGTGCCAGCACTGAAAGCTCTTGCTAGCCAGCACCCTTCCTTGGAAGCGCTTTTGTAGCCCTTAGAACACTGGGGCTCTGGGCTTCCCTAGCCACCTCATCTTCTGCTCATCCTCTCGCGCACTCTAAAGAGAGCTCAGGTGAGAAATTGCAAACGACGAGCAATTGCTCAGAGATGAAAAGTGCCAGCACTGAAAGCTGTTGCTAGCCAGCACCCTTCCTTGGAAGCGCTTTCACAGGCGCAGCAACACTGGGGCTTTGCGCTTCTCTAGCCACCAAACGTCACGGTCCTTCTCTTTCCGTCTCGTAGACACGAGCTGAGAAATTGCAAACGTTGAGCAATTGCTCCGAGATGAAAAGTGCCAGCACTGAAAGCTGTTGCTAGCCAGCACCCTTCCTTGGAAGCGCTTTTGTAGGCCTAAGAACACTGGGGCTCTGGGCTTCTCTAGCCACCTCATCTTCTGCTCATCCTCTCGCGCACTCTAAAGAGAGCTCAGGTGAGAAATTGCAAACGTCGAGCAATTGCTCAGAGATGAAAAGTGCCAGCACTGAAAGCTGTTGCTAGCCAGCACCCTTCCTTGGAAGCGCTTTCACAGGCGCAGTAACACTGGGGCTTTGCGCTTCTATACGCACCAAACGTCACAGTCATTCTGTTTCCGTCTCGTAGACATGAGCTGAGAAATTGCAAACGTCGAGCAATTGCTCAGAGATGAAAAGTGCCAGCACTGAAAGCTCTTGCTAGCCAGCACCCTTCCTTGGAAGCGCTTTTGTAGGCCTAAGAACACTGGGGCTCTGGGCTTCTCTAGCCACCTCATCTTCTGCTCATCCTCGCGCGCTCTAAACAGAGCTCAGGTGAGACATTGCAAACGTCCAGCAATTGCTCAGAGATGAAAAGTGCCAGCACTGAAAGCTGTTGCTAGCCAGCACCCTTCCTTGGAAGCGCTTGCACAGGCGCAGCAACACTGGGGCTTTGCGCTACTCTAGCCACCAAACGTCACGGTCCTTCTCTTTCCGTCTTGTAGACACGAGCTGAGAAATTGCAAACGTCGAGCAATTGCTCAGAGATGAAAAGTGCCAGCACTGAAAGCTCTTGCTAGCCAGCCCCCTTCCTTGGAAGCGCTTTTGTAGCCCTTAGAACACTGGGCCTCTGGGCTTCTCTAGCCACCTAATCTTCTGCTCATCCTCTCGCGCACTCTAAAGAGAGCTCAGGTGAGAAATTGCAAACGTCGAGCAATTGCTCAGAGATGAAAAGTGCCAGCACTGAAAGCTGTTGCTAGCCAGCACCCTTCCTTGGAAGCGCTTTCACAGGCGCAGCAACACTGGGGCTTTGCGCTTCTCTAGCCACCAAATGTCACGGTCCTTCTCTTTCCGTCTCGTAGACACGAGCTGAGAAATTGCAAACGTCGAGCAATTGCTCAGAGATGAAAAGTGCTAGCACTGAAAGCTGTTGCTAGCCAGCACCCTTCCTTGGAAGTGCTTTCACAGGCCTAAGAACACTGGGGCTCTGGGCTTCTCTAGCCACCTCATCTTCTGCTCATCCTCGCGCGCTCTAAACAGAGCTCAGGTGAGAAATTGCAAACGTCGAGCAATTGCTCAGAGAAGAAAAGTGCCAGCACTGAAAGCTGTTGCTAGCCAGCACCCTTCCTTGGAAGCGCTTTTGTAGGCCTAAGAACACTGGGGCTCTGGGCTTCTCTAGCCACCTCATCTTCTGCTCATCCTCGCGCGCTCTAAACAGAGCTCAGGTGAGACATTGCAAACGTCCAGCAATTGCTCAGAGATGAAAAGTGCCAGCACTGAAAGCTGTTGCTAGCCAGCACCCTTCCTTGGAAGCGCTTTTGTAGGCCTAAGAACACTGGAGCTCTGGGCTTCTCTAGCCACCTCATCTTCTGCTCATCCTCGTGCGCACTCTAAAGAGAGCTCAGGTGAGAAATTGCAAACGTCCAGCAATTGCTCAGAGATGAAAAGTGCCAGCACTGAAAGCTCTTGCTAGCCAGCACCCTTCCTTGGAAGCGATTTCACAGGCGCAGTAACACTGGGGCTTTGCGCTTCTATACGCACCAAATGTCACAGTCATTCTCTTTCCGTCTCGTAGACATGAGCTGAGAAATTGCAAACGTCGAGCAATTGCTCCGAGATGAAAAGTGCCAGCACTGAAAGCTCTTGCTAGCCAGCACCCTTCCTTGGAAGCGCTTTTGTAGGCCTAAGAACACTGGGGCTCTGGGCTTCTCTAGCCACCTCATCTTCTGCTCATCCTCGCGCGCTCTAAACAGAGCTCAGGTGAGACATTGCAAACGTCCAGCAATTGCTCAGAGATGAAAAGTGCCAGCACTGAAAGCTGTTGCTAGCCAGCACCCTTCCTTGGAAGCGCTTTCACAGGCGCAGCAACACTGGGGCTTTGCGCTTCTCTAGCCACCAAACGTCACGGTCCTTCTCTTTCCGTCTTGTAGACACGAGCTGAGAAATTGCAAACGTCGAGCAATTGCTCCGAGATGAAAAGTGCCAGCACTGAAAGCTGTTGCTAGCCAGCACCCTTCCTTGGAAGCGCTTTTGTAGGCCTAAGAACACTGGGGCTCTGGGCTTCTCTAGCCACCTCATCTTCTGCTCATCCTCTCGCGCAGTCTAAAGAGAGCTCAGGTGAGAAATTGCAAACGTCGAGCAATTGCTCAGAGATGAAAAGTGCCAGCACTGAAAGCTGTTGCTAGCCAGCACCCTTCCTTGGAAGCGCTTTCACAGGCGCAGCAACACTGGGGCTTTGCGCTTCTCTAGCCACCAAATGTCACGGTCCTTCTCTTTCCGTCTCGTAGACACGAGCTGAGAAATTGCAAACGTCGAGCAATTGCTCAGAGATGAAAAGTGCCAGCACTGAAAGCTGTTGCTAGCCAGCACCCTTCCTTGGAAGCGCTTTTGTAGGCCTAAGCACACTGGGGCTCTGGGCTTCTCTAGCCACCTCATCTTCTGCTCATCCTCGCGCGCTCTAAACAGAGCTCAGGTGAGACATTGCAAACGTCGAGCAATTGCTCAGAGATGAAAAGTGCCAGCACTGAAAGCTGTTGCTAGCCAGCACCCTTCCTTGGAAGCGCTTTTGTAGGCCTAAGAACACTGGGGCTCTGGGCTTCTCTAGCCACCTCATCTTCTGCTCATCCTCGCGCGCTCTAAACAGAGCTCAGGTGAGACATTGTAAACGTCCAGCAATTGCTCAGAGATGAAAAGTGCCAGCACTGAAAGCTGTTGCTAGCCAGCACCCTTCCTTGGAAGCGCTTTCACAGGCGCAGCAACACTGGGGCTTTGCGCTTCTCTAGCCACCAAACGTCACGGTCCTTCTCTTTCCGTCTCGTAGACACGAGCTGAGAAATTGCAAACGTCGAGCAATTGCTCAGAGATGAAAAGTGCCAGCACTGAAAGCTGTTGCTAGCCAGCACCCTTCCTTGGAAGCGCTTTTGTAGGCCTAAGCACACTGGGGCTCTGGGCTTCTCTAGCCACCTCATCTTCTGCTCATCCTCTCGCGCACTCTAAAGAGAGCTCAGGTGAGAAATTGCAAACGTCGAGCAATTGCTCCGAGATGAAAAGTGCCAGCACTGAAAGCTCTTGCTAGCCAGCACCCTTCCTTGGAAGCGCTTTCACAGGCGCAGCAACACTGGGGCTTTGCGCTTCTATACGCACCAAACGTCACGGTCCTTCTCTTTCCGTCTCGTAGACACGAGCTGAGAAATTGCAAACGTCGAGCAATTGCTCAGAGATGAAAAGTGCCAGCACTGAAAGCTGTTGCTAGCCAGCACCCTTCCTTGGAAGCGCTTTTGTAGGCCTAAGAACACTGGGGCTCTGGGCTTCTCTAGCCACCTCATCTTCTGCTCATCCTCGCGCGCTCTAAACAGAGCTCAGGTGAGACATTGCAAACGTCGAGCAATTGCTCAGAGATGAAAAGTGCCAGCACTGAAAGCTGTTGCTAGCCAGCACCCTTCCTTGGAAGCGCTTGCACAGGCGCAGCAACACTGGGGCTTTGCGCTTCTCTAGCCACCAAACGTCACGGTCCTTCTCTTTCCGTCTCCTAGACACGAGCTGAGAAATTGCAAACGTCGAGCAATTGCTCAGAGATGAAAAGTGCCAGCACTGAAAGCTGTTGCTAGCCAGCACCCTTCCTTGGAAGCGCTTTTGTAGGCCTAAGAACACTGGGGCTCTGGGATTCTCTAGCCACCTCATCTTCTGCTCATCCTCTCGCGCACTCTAAAGAGAGCTCAGGTGAGAAATTGCAAACGTCGAGCAATTGCTCAGAGATGAAAAGTGCCAGCACTGAAAGCTGTTGCTAGCCAGCACCCTTCCTTGGAAGCGCTTTCACAGGCGCAGCAACACTGGGGCTTTGCGCTTCTCTAGCCACCAAACGTCACGGTCATTCTCTTTCCGTCTCGTAGACACGAGCTGAGAAATTGCAAACGTCCAGCAATTGCTCAGAGATGAAAAGTGCCAGCACTGAAAGCTGTTGCTAGCCAGCACCCTTCCTTGGAAGCGCTTTTGTAGGCCTAAGAACACTGGGGCTCTGGGCTTCTCTAGCCACCTCATCTTCTGCTCATCCTCTCGCGCACTCTAAAGAGAGCTCAGGTGAGAAATTGCAAACGTCGAGCAATTGCTCAGAGATGAAAAGTGCCAGCACTGAAAGCTGTTGCTAGCCAGCACCCTTCCTTGGAAGCGCTTTCACAGGCGCAGCAACACTGGGGCTTTGCGCTTCTCTAGCCACCAAATGTCACGGTCCTTCTCTTTCCGTCTCGTAGACACGAGCTGAGAAATTGCAAACGTCGAGCAATTGCTCAGAGATGAAAAGTGCTAGCACTGAAAGCTGTTGCTAGCCAGCACCCTTCCTTGGAAGCGCTTTTGTAGGCCTAAGAACACTGGGGCTCTGGGCTTCTCTAGCCACCTCATCTTCTGCTCATCCTCGCGCGCTCTAAACAGAGCTCAGGTGAGAAATTGCAAACGTCGAGCAATTGCTCAGAGATGAAAAGTGCCAGCACTGAAAGCTGTTGCTAGCCAGCACCCTTCCTTGGAAGCGCTTTTGTAGGCCTAAGAACACTGGGGCTCTGGGCTTTTCTAGCCACCTCATCTTCTGCTCATCCTCGCGCGCTCTAAACAGAGCTCAGGTGAGACATTGCAAACGTCGAGCAATTGCTCAGAGATGAAAAGTGCCAGCACTGAAAGCTGTTGCTAGCCAGCACCCTTCCTTGGAAGCGCTTTAACAGGCGCAGCAACACTGCGGCTTTGCCCTTCTCTAGCCACCAAACGTCACGGTCCTTCTCTTTCCGTCTCGTAGACACGAGCTGAGAAATTGCAAACGTCGAGCAATTGCTCAGAGATGAAAAGTGCCAGCACTGAAAGCTGTTGCTAGCCACCACCCTTCCTTGGAAGCGCTTTTGTAGGCCTAAGAACACTGGGGCTCTGGGCTTCTCTAGCCACCTCATCTTCTGCTCATCCTCTCGCGCACTCTAAAGAGAGCTCAGGTGAGAAATTGCAAACGTCGAGCACTTGGTCAGAGAAGAAAAGTGGCAGCACTGAAAGCTGTTGCTAGCCAGCACCCTTCCTTGGAAGCGCTTTCACAGGCGCAGTAACACTGGGGCTTTGCGCTTCTCTAGCCACCAAACGTCACGGTCATTCTCTTTCCGTCTCGTAGACACGAGCTGAGAAATCGAAAACGTCAAGCAATTGCTCAGAGATGAAAAGTGCCAGCACTGAAAGCTGTTGCTAGCCAGCACCCTTCCTTGGAAGCGCTTTCACAAGCGCAGCAACACTAGGGCTTTGCGCTTCTATACGCATCAAACGTCACGGTCCTTCTCTTTCCATCTCGTAGACATGAGCTGAGAAATTGCAAATGTCGAGCAATTGCTCAGAGATGAAAAGTGCCAGCACTGAAAGCTGTTGCTAGCCAGCACCCTTCCTTGGAAGCGCTTTCACAGGTGCAGCAACACTGGGGCTTTGCGCTTCTATACGCACCAAACGTCACGGTCCTTCTCTTTCCGTCTCGTAGACACGAGCTGAGAAATTGCAAACGTCGAGCAATTGCTCAGAGATTAAAAGTGCCAGCACTGAAAGCTCTTGCTAGCCAGCACCCTTCCTTGGAAGCGCTTTTGTAGCCCTTAGAACACTGGGGCTCTGGGCTTCCCTAGCCACCTCATCTTCTGCTCATCCTCTCGCGCACTCTAAAGAGAGCTCAGGTGAGAAATTGCAAACGACGAGCAATTGCTCAGAGATGAAAAGTGCCAGCACTGAAAGCTGTTGCTAGCCAGCACCCTTCCTTGGAAGCGCTTTCACAGGCGCAGCAACACTGGGGCTTTGCGCTTCTCTAGCCACCAAACGTCACGGTCCTTCTCTTTCCGTCTCCTAGACACGAGCTGAGAAATTGCAAACGTCGAGCAATTGCTCCGAGATGAAAAGTGCCAGCACTGAAAGCTGTTGCTAGCCAGCACCCTTCCTTGGAAGCGCTTTTGTAGGCCTAAGAACACTGGGGCTCTGGGCTTCTCTAGCCACCTCATCTTCTGCTCATCCTCGCGCGCACTCTAAAGAGAGCTCAGGTGAGAAATTGCAAACGTCCAGCAATTGCTCAGAGATGAAAAGTGCCAGCACTGAAAGCTCTTGCTAGCCAGCACCCTTCCTTGGAAGCGCTTTCACAGGCGCAGTAACACTGGGGCTTTGCGCTTCTATACGCACCAAACGTCACAGTCATTCTGTTTCCGTCTCGTAGACATGAGCTGAGAAATTGCAAATGTCGAGCAATTGCTCAGAGATGAAAAGTGCCAGCACTGAAAGCTGTTGCTAGCCAGCACCCTTCCTTGGAAGCGCTTTTGTAGGCCTAAGAACACTGGGGCTCTGGGCTTCTCTAGCCACCTCATCTTCTGCTCATCCTCGCGCGCTCTAAACAGAGCTCAGGTGAGACATTGCAAACGTCCAGCAATTGCTCAGAGATGAAAAGTGCCAGCACTGAAAGCTCTTGCTAGCCAGCACCCTTCCTTGGAAGCGCTTTCACAGGCGCAGCAACACTGGGGCTTTGCGCTTCTCTAGCCACCAAACGTCACGGTCCTTCTCTTTCCGTCTTGTAGACACGAGCTGAGAAATTGCAAACGTCGAGCAATTGCTCAGAGATGAAAAGTGCCAGCACTGAAAGCTCTTGCTAGCCAGCACCCTTCCTTGGAAGCGCTTTTGTAGCCCTTAGAACACTGGGGCTCTGGGCTTCTCTAGCCACCTCATCTTCTGCTCATCCTCTCGCGCACTCTAAAGAGAGCTCAGGTGAGAAATTGCAAACGTCGAGCAATTGCTCAGAGATGAAAAGTGCCAGCACTGAAAGCTGTTGCTAGCCAGCACCCTTCCTTGGAAGCGCTTTCACAGGCGCAGCAACACTGGGGCTTTGCGCTTCTCTAGCCACCAAATGTCACGGTCCTTCTCTTTCCGTCTCGTAGACACGAGCTGAGAAATTGCAAACGTCGAGCAATTGCTCAGAGATGAAAAGTGCTAGCACTGAAAGCTGTTGCTAGCCAGCACCCTTCCTTGGAAGTGCTTTCACAGGCCTAAGAACACTGGGGCTCTGGGCTTCTCTAGCCACCTCATCTTCTGCTCATCCTCGCGCGCTCTAAACAGAGCTCAGGTGAGAAATTGCAAACGTCGAGCAATTGCTCAGAGATGAAAAGTGCCAGCACTGAAAGCTGTTGCTAGCCAGCACCCTTCCTTGGAAGCGCTTTTGTAGGCCTGAGAACACTGGGGCTCTGGGCTTCTCTAGCCACCTCATCTTCTGCTCATCCTCGCGCGCTCTAAACAGAGCTCAGGTGAGACATTGCAAACGTCCAGCAATTGCTCAGAGATGAAAAGTGCCAGCACTGAAAGCTGTTGCTAGCCAGCACCCTTCCTTGGAAGCGCTTTAACAGGCGCAGCAACACTGCGGCTTTGCCCTTCTCTAGCCACCAAACGTCACGGTCCTTCTCTTTCCGTCTCGTAGACACGAGGTGAGAAATTGCAAACGTCGAGCAATTGCTCAGAGATGAAAAGTGCCAGCACTGAAAGCTCTTGCTAGCCAGCACCCTTCCTTGGAAGCGCTTTTGTAGGCCTAAGAACACTGGGGCTCTGGGCTTCTCTAGCCACCTCATCTTCTGCTCATCCTCGCGCGCTCTAAACAGAGCTCAGGTGAGACATTGCAAACGTCCAGCAATTGCTCAGAGATGAAAAGTGCCAGCACTGAAAGCTGTTGCTAGCCAGCACCCTTCCTTGGAAGCGCTTTCACAGGCGCAGCAACACTGGGGCTTTGCGCTTCTCTAGCCACCAAACGTCACGGTCCTTCTCTTTCCGTCTCGTAGACACGAGCTGAGAAATTGCAAACGTCGAGCAATTGCTCCGAGATGAAAAGTGCCAGCACTGAAAGCTGTTGCTAGCCAGCACCCTTCCTTGGAAGCGCTTTTGTAGGCCTAAGAACACTGGGGCTCTGGGCTTCTCTAGCCACCTAATCTTCTGCTCATCCTCTCGCGCAGTCTAAAGAGAGCTCAGGTGAGAAATTGCAAACGTCCAGCAATTGCTCAGAGATGAAAAGTGCCAGCACTGAAAGCTCTTGCTAGCCAGCACCCTTCCTTGGAAGCGCTTTCACAGGCGCAGTAACACTGGGGCTTTGCGCTTCTATACGCACCAAATGTCACAGTCATTCTCTTTCCGTCTCGTAGACATGAGCTGAGAAATTGCAAACGTCGAGCAATTGCTCAGAGATGAAAAGTGCCAGCACTGAAAGCTGTTGCTAGCCAGCACCCTTCCTTGGAAGCGCTTTTGTAGGCCTAAGAACACTGGGGCTCTGGGCTTCTCTAGCCACCTCATCTTCTGCTCATCCTCGCGCGCTCTAAACAGAGCTCAGGTGAGACATTGCAAACGTCCAGCAATTGCTCAGAGATGAAAAGTGCCAGCACTGAAAGCTGTTGCTAGCCAGCACCCTTCCTTGGAAGCGCTTGCACAGGCGCAGCAACACTGGGGCTTTGCGCTTCTCTAGCCACCAAACGTCACGGTCCTTCTCTTTCCGTCTTGTAGACACGAGCTGAGAAATTGCAAACGTCGAGCAATTGCTCAGAGATGAAAAGTGCCAGCACTGAAAGCTCTTGCTAGCCAGCACCCTTCCTTGGAAGCGCTTTTGTAGCCCTTAGAACACTGGGGCTCTGGGCTTCTCTAGCCACCTCATCTTCTGCTCATCCTCTCGCGCACTCTAAAGAGAGCTCAGGTGAGAAATTGCAAACGTCGAGCAATTGCTCAGAGATGAAAAGTGCCAGCACTGAAAGCTGTTGCTAGCCAGCACCCTTCCTTGGAAGCGCTTTCACAGGCGCAGCAACACTGGGGCTTTGCGCTTCTCTAGCCACCAAATGTCACGGTCCTTCTCTTTCCGTCTCGTAGACACGAGCTGAGAAATTGCAAACGTCGAGCAATTGCTCAGAGATGAAAAGTGCTAGCACTGAAAGCTGTTGCTAGCCAGCACCCTTCCTTGGAAGCGCTTTTGTAGGCCTAAGAACACTGGGGCTCTGGGCTTCTCTAGCCACCTCATCTTCTGCTCATCCTCGCGCGCTCTAAACAGAGCTCAGGTGAGACATTGCAAACGTCGAGCAATTGCTCAGAGATGAAAAGTGCCAGCACTGAAAGCTCTTGCTAGCCAGCACCCTTCCTTGGAAGCGCTTTTGTAGGCCTAAGAACACTGGGGCTCTGGGCTTCTCTAGCCACCTAATCTTCTGCTCATCCTCCCGCGCACTCTAAAGAGAGCTCAGGTGAGAAATTGCAAACGTCCAGCAATTGCTCAGAGATGAAAAGTGCCAGCACTGAAAGCTGTTGCTAGCCAGCACCCTTCCTTGGAAGCGCTTTAACAGGCGCAGCAACACTGCGGCTTTGCCCTTCTCTAGCCACCAAACGTCACGGTCCTTCTCTTTCCGTCTCGTAGACACGAGCTGAGAAATTGCAAACGTCGAGCAATTGCTCAGAGATGAAAAGTGCCAGCACTGAAAGCTGTTGCTAGCCAGCACCCTTCCTTGGAAGCGCTTTTGTAGCCCTTAGAACACTGGGGCTCTGGGCTTCTCTAGCCACCTCATCTTCTGCTCATCCTCTCGCGCACTCTAAAGAGAGCTCAGGTGAGAAATTGCAAACGTCGAGCAATTGCTCAGAGATGAAAAGTGCCAGCACTGAAAGCTGTTGCTAGCCAGCACCCTTCCTTGGAAGCGCTTTCACAGGCGCAGTAACACTGGGGCTTTGCGCTTCTCTAGCCACCAAACGTCACGGTCCTTCTCTTTCCGTCTCGTAGACACGAGCTGAGAAATCGAAAACGTCAAGCAATTGCTCAGAGATGAAAAGTGCCAGCACTGAAAGCTGTTGCTAGCCAGCACCCTTCCTTGGAAGCGCTTTCACAAGCGCAGTAACACTAGGGCTTTGCGCTTCTATACGCATCAAATGTCACGGTCCTTCTCTTTCCGTCTCGTAGACATGAGCTGAGAAATTGCAAACGTCGAGCAATTGCTCAGAGATGAAAAGTGCCAGCACTGAAAGCTGTTGCTAGCCAGCACCCTTCCTTGGAAGCGCTTTCACAGGTGCAGCAACACTGGGGCTTTGCGCTTCTATACGCACCAAACGTCACGGTCCTTCTCTTTCCGTCTCGTAGACACGAGCTGAGAAATTGCAAACGTCGAGCAATTGCTCAGAGATTAAAAGTGCCACCACTGAAAGCTCTTGCTAGCCAGCACCCTTCCTTGGAAGCGCTTTTGTAGCCCTTAGAACACTGGGGCTCTGGGCTTCCCTAGCCACCTCATCTTCTGCTCATCCTCTCGCGCACTCTAAAGAGAGCTCAGGTGAGAAATTGCAAACGACGAGCAATTGCTCAGAGATGAAAAGTGCCAGCACTGAAAGCTGTTGCTAGCCAGCACCCTTCCTTGGAAGCGCTTTCACAGGCGCAGCAACACTGGGGCTTTGCGCTTCTCTAGCCACCAAACGTCACGGTCCTTCTCTTTCCGTCTCCTAGACACGAGCTGAGAAATTGCAAACGTCGAGCAATTGCTCCGAGATGAAAAGTGCCAGCACTGAAAGCTGTTGCTAGCCAGCACCCTTCCTTGGAAGCGCTTTTGTAGGCCTAAGAACACTGGGGCTCTGGGCTTCTCTAGCCACCTCATCTTCTGCTCATCCTCTCGCGCACTCTAAAGAGAGCTCAGGTGAGAAATTGCAAACGTCCAGCAATTGCTCAGAGATGAAAAGTGCCAGCACTGAAAGCTCTTGCTAGCCAGCACCCTTCCTTGGAAGCGCTTTCACAGGCGCAGTAACACTGGGGCTTTGCGCTTCTATACGCACCAAATGTCACAGTCATTCTGTTTCCGTCTCGTAGACATGAGCTGAGAAATTGCAAACGTCCAGCAATTGCTCAGAGATGAAAAGTGCCAGCACTGAAAGCTCTTGCTAGCCAGCACCCTTCCTTGGAAGCGCTTTTGTAGGCCTAAGAACACTGGGGCTCTGGGCTTCTCTAGCCACCTCATCTTCTGCTCATCCTCGCGCACTCTAAAGAGAGCTCAGGTGAGACATTGCAAACGTCCAGCAATTGCTCAGAGATGAAAAGTGCCAGCACTGAAAGCTGTTGCTAGCCAGCACCCTTCCTTGGAAGCGCTTGCACAGGCGCAGCAACACTGGGGCTTTGCGCTTCTCTAGCCACCAAACGTCACGGTCCTTCTCTTTCCGTCTTGTAGACACGAGCTGAGAAATTGCAAACGTCGAGCAATTGCTCAGAGATGAAAAGTGCCAGCACTGAAAGCTCTTGCTAGCCAGCCCCCTTCCTTGGAAGCGCTTTTGTAGGCCTAAGAACACTGGGCCTCTGGGCTTCTCTAGCCACCTCATCTTCTGCTCATCCTCTCGCGCACTCTAAAGAGAGCTCAGGTGAGAAATTGCAAACGTCGAGCAATTGCTCAGAGATGAAAAGTGCCAGCACTGAAAGCTGTTGCTAGCCAGCACCCTTCCTTGGAAGCGCTTTCACAGGCGCAGCAACACTGGGGCTTTGCGCTTCTCTAGCCACCAAACGTCACGGTCCTTCTCTTTCCGTCTCGTAGACACGAGCTGAGAAATTGCAAACGTCCAGCAATTGCTCAGAGATGAAAAGTGCCAGCACTGAAAGCTGTTGCTAGCCAGCACCCTTCCTTGGAAGCGCTTTTGTAGGCCTAAGAACACTGGGGCTCTGGGCTTCTCTAGCCACCTCATCTTCTGCTCATCCTCTCGCGCACTCTAAAGAGAGCTCAGGTGAGAAATTGCAAACGTCGAGCAATTGCTCAGAGATGAAAAGTGCCAGCACTGAAAGCTCTTGCTAGCCAGCACCCTTCCTTGGAAGCGCTTTCACAGGCGCAGCAACACTGGGGCTTTGCGCTTCTCTAGCCACCAAACGTCACGGTCCTTCTCTTTCCGTCTCGTAGACACGAGCTGAGAAATTGCAAACGTCGAGCAATTGCTCAGAGATGAAAAGTGCTAGCACTGAAAGCTGTTGCTAGCCAGCACCCTTCCTTGGAAGCGCTTTTGTAGGCCTAAGAACACTGGGGCTCTGGGCTTCTCTAGCCACCTCATCTTCTGCTCATCCTCGCGCGCTCTAAACAGAGCTCAGGTGAGAAATTGCAAACGTCGAGCAATTGCTCAGAGATGAAAAGTGCCAGCACTGAAAGCTGTTGCTAGCCAGCACCCTTCCTTGGAAGCGCTTTTGTAGGCCTAAGAACACTGGGGCTCTGGGCTTCTCTAGCCACCTCATCTTCTGCTCATCCTCGCGTGCTCTAAACAGAGCTCAGGTGAGACATTGCAAACGTCCAGCAATTGCTCAGAGATGAAAAGTGCCAGCACTGAAAGCTGTTGCTAGCCAGCACCCTTCCTTGGAAGCGCTTTAACAGGCGCAGCAACACTGGGGCTTTGCGCTTCTCTAGCCACCAAACGTCACGGTCCTTCTCTTTCCGTCTCGTAGACACGAGCTGAGAAATTGCAAACGTCCAGCAATTGCTCCGAGATGAAAAGTGCCAGCACTGAAAGCTCTTGCTAGCCAGCACCCTTCCTTGGAAGCGCTTTTGTAGGCCTAAGAACACTGGGGCTCTGGGCTTCTCTAGCCACCTCATCTTCTGCTCATCCTCTCGCGCACTCTAAAGAGAGCTCAGGTGAGAAATTGCAAACGTCGAGCAATTGCTCAGAGATGAAAAGTGCCAGCACTGAAAGCTGTTGCTAGCCAGCACCCTTCCTTGGAAGCGCTTTCACAGGCGCAGCAACACTGGGGCTTTGCGCTTCTATACGCACCAAACGTCACGGTCCGTCTCTTTCCGTCTCGTAGACACTAGCTGAGAAATTGCAAACGTCGAGCAATTGCTCAGAGATGAAAAGTGCCAGCACTGAAAGCTGTTGCTAGCCAGCACCCTTCCTTGGAAGCGCTTTTGTAGCCCTTAGAACACTGGGGCTCTGGGCTTCTCTAGCCACCTCATCTTCTGCTCATCCTCGCGCGCACTCTAAAGAGAGCTCAGGTGAGAAATTGCAAACGTCCAGCAATTGCTCAGAGATGAAAAGTGCCAGCACTGAAAGCTGTTGCTAGCCAGCACCCTTCCTTGGAAGCGCTTTCACAGGCGCAGCAACACTGGGGCTTTGCGCTTCTATACGCACCAAACGTCACGGTCCTTCTCTTTCCGTCGGTAGACACGAGCTGAGAAATTGCAAACGTGGAGCAATTGCTCAGAGATGAAAAGTGCCAGCACTGAAAGCTGTTGCTAGCCAGCACCCTTCCTTGGAAGCGCTTTCACAGGCGCAGCAACACTGGGGCTTTGCGCTTCTCTACCCACCAAATGTCACGGTCCTTCTCTTTCCGTCTTGTAGACACGAGCTGAGAAATTGCAAACGTCGAGCAATTGCTCAGAGATGAAAAGTGCCAGCACTGAAAGCTGTTGCTAGCCAGCACCCTTCCTTGGAAGCGCTTTCACAGACGCAGCAACACTGGGGCTTTGCGCTTCTCTACCCACCAAAAGTCATGGTCCTTCTCTTTCCATCTCGTAGACACGAGCTGAGAAATTGCAAACGTCCAGCAATTGCTCCGAGATGAAAAGTGCCAGCACTGAAAGCTCTTGCTAGCCAGCACCCTTCCTTGGAAGCGCTTTCACAGGCGCAGCAACACTGGGGCTTTGCGCTTCTCTACCCACCAAAAGTCACGGTCCTTCTCTTTCCGTCGGTAGACACGAGCTGAGAAATTGCAAACGTCGAGCAATTGCTCAGAGATGAAAAGTGCCAGCACTGAAAGCTCTTGCTAGCCAGCACCCTTCCTTGGAAGCGCTTTTGTAGGCCTAAGAACACTGGGGCTCTGGGCTTCTCTAGCCACCTCATCTTCTGCTCATCCTCCCGCGCACTCTAAAGAGAGCTCAGGTGAGAAATTGCAAACGTCGAGCAATTGCTCAGAGATGAAAAGTGCCAGCACTGAAAGCTCTTGCTAGCCAGCACCCTTCCTTGGAAGCGCTTTTGTAGGCCTAAGAACACTGGGGCTCTGGGCTTCTCTAGCCACCTCATCTTCTGCTCATCCTCTCGCGCACTCTAAAGAGAGCTCAGGTGAGAAATTGCAAACGTCCAGCAATTGCTCAGAGATGAAAAGTGCCAGCACTGAAAGCTGTTGCTAGCCAGCACCCTTCCTTGGAAGCGCTTTCACAGGCGCAGCAACACTGGGGCTTTGCGCTTCTCTAGCCACCAAACGTCACGGTCCTCTTTCCGTCTCCTAGACACGAGCTGAGAAATTGCAAACGTCGAGCAATTGCTCAGAGATGAAAAGTGCCAGCACTGAAAGCTGTTGCTAGCCAGCACCCTTCCTTGGAAGCGCTTTTGTAGGCCTAAGAACACTGGGGCTCTGGGCTTCTCTAGCCACCTAATCTTCTGCTCATCCTCTCGCGCACTCTAAAGAGAGCTCAGGTGAGAAATTGAAAACGTCAAGCAATTGCTCAGAGATGAAAAGTGCCAGCACTGAAAGCTCTTGCTAGCCAGCACCCTTCCTTGGAAGCGCTTTACAGGCGCAGTAACACTGGGGCTTTGCGCTTCTCTACCCACCAAACGTCACGGTCCTTCTCTTTCCGTCTCCTAGACACGAGCTGAGAAAATGCAAACGTCCAGCAATTGCTCAGAGATGAAAAGTGCCAGCACTGAAAGCTGTTGCTAGCCAGCACCCTTCCTTGGAAGCGCTTTCACAGGCGCAGCAACACTGGGGCTTTGCGCTTCTCTAGCCACCAAACGTCACAGTCCTTCTCTTTCCGTCTCGTAGACACGAGCTGAGAAATTGCAAACGTCGAGCAATTGCTCAGAGATGAAAAGTGCCAGCACTGAAAGCTGTTGCTAGCCAGCACCCTTCCTTGGAAGCGCTTTTGTAGGCCTAAGAACACTGGGGCTCTGGGCTTCTCTAGCCACCTCATCTTCTGCTCATCCTCTCGCGCACTCTAAAGAGAGCTCAGGTGAGAAATTGCAAACGTCCAGCAATTGCTCAGAGATGAAAAGTGCCAGCACTGAAAGCTCTTGCTAGCCAGCACCCTTCCTTGGAAGCGCTTTCACAGGCGGAGTAACACTGGGGCTTTGCGCTTCTCTACCCACCAAACGTCACGGTCCTTCTCTTTCGTCTCGTAGACACGAGCTGAGAAATTGCAAACGTCCAGCAATTGCTCAGAGATGAAAAGTGCCAGCACTGAAAGCTCTTGCTAGCCAGCACCCTTCCTTGGAAGCGCTTTTGTAGGCCTAAGAACACTGGGGCTCTGGGCTTCTCTAGCCACCTCATCTTCTGCTCATCCTCTCGCGCACTGTAAAGAGAGCTCAGGTGAGAAATTGCAAACGTCGAGCAATTGCTCAGAGATGAAAAGTGCCAGCACTGAAAGCTGTTGCTAGCCAGCACCCTTCCTTGGAAGCGCTTTCACAGGCGCAGCAACACTGGGGCTTTGCGCTTCTATACGCACCAAACGTCACGGTCCGTCTCTTTCCGTCTCGTAGACACTAGCTGAGAAATTGCAAACGTCGAGCAATTGCTCAGAGATGAAAAGTGCCAGCACTGAAAGCTGTTGCTAGCCAGCACCCTTCCTTGGAAGCGCTTTTGTAGGCCTAAGAACACTGGGGCTCTGGGCTTCTCTAGCCACCTCATCTTCTGCTCATCCTCGCGCGCTCTAAACAGAGCTCAGGTGAGAAATTGCAAACGTCGAGCAATTGCTCAGAGATGAAAAGTGCCAGCACTGAAAGCTGTTGCTAGCCAGCACCCTTCCTTGGAAGCGCTTTTGTAGGCCTAAGAACACTGGGGCTCTGGGCTTCTCTAGCCACCTCATCTTCTGCTCATCCTCGCGTGCTCTAAACAGAGCTCAGGTGAGACATTGCAAACGTCCAGCAATTGCTCAGAGATGAAAAGTGCCAGCACTGAAAGCTCTTGCTAGCCAGCACCCTTCCTTGGAAGCGCTTTCACAGGCGCAGCAACACTGGGGCTTTGCGCTTCTCTAGCCACCAAACGTCACGGTCCTTCTCTTTCCGTCTCGTAGACACGAGCTGAGAAATTGCAAACGTCGAGCAATTGCTCAGAGATGAAAAGTGCTAGCACTGAAAGCTGTTGCTAGCCAGCACCCTTCCTTGGAAGCGCTTTTGTAGGCCTAAGAACACTGGGGCTCTGGGCTTCTCTAGCCACCTCATCTTCTGCTCATCCTCGCGCGCTCTAAACAGAGCTCAGGTGAGAAATTGCAAACGTCGAGCAATTGCTCAGAGATGAAAAGTGCCAGCACTGAAAGCTGTTGCTAGCCAGCACCCTTCCTTGGAAGCGCTTTTGTAGGCCTAAGAACACTGGGGCTCTGGGCTTCTCTAGCCACCTCATCTTCTGCTCATCCTCGCGTGCTCTAAACAGAGCTCAGGTGAGACATTGCAAACGTCCAGCAATTGCTCAGAGATGAAAAGTGCCAGCACTGAAAGCTGTTGCTAGCCAGCACCCTTCCTTGGAAGCGCTTTAACAGGCGCAGCAACACTGGGGCTTTGCGCTTCTCTAGCCACCAAACGTCACGGTCCTTCTCTTTCCGTCTCGTAGACACGAGCTGAGAAATTGCAAACGTCCAGCAATTGCTCCGAGATGAAAAGTGCCAGCACTGAAAGCTCTTGCTAGCCAGCACCCTTCCTTGGAAGCGCTTTTGTAGGC
This sequence comes from Sarcoramphus papa, assembly GCA_037962945.1. Classification (NCBI taxonomy): domain Eukaryota; kingdom Metazoa; phylum Chordata; class Aves; order Accipitriformes; family Cathartidae; genus Sarcoramphus; species Sarcoramphus papa. The sequence continues at coordinate 2,089,837 of JBBMRM010000108.1, forward strand.
CTAAGAACACTGGGGCTCTGGGCTTCTCTAGCCACCTCATCTTCTGCTCATCCTCTCGCGCACTCTAAAGAGAGCTCAGGTGAGAAATTGCAAACGTCGAGCAATTGCTCAGAGATGAAAAGTGCCAGCACTGAAAGCTGTTGCTAGCCAGCACCCTTCCTTGGAAGCGCTTTCACAGGCGCAGCAACACTGGGGCTTTGCGCTTCTATACGCACCAAACGTCACGGTCCGTCTCTTTCCGTCTCGTAGACACTAGCTGAGAAATTGCAAACGTCGAGCAATTGCTCAGAGATGAAAAGTGCCAGCACTGAAAGCTGTTGCTAGCCAGCACCCTTCCTTGGAAGCGCTTTTGTAGCCCTTAGAACACTGGGGCTCTGGGCTTCTCTAGCCACCTCATCTTCTGCTCATCCTCGCGCGCACTCTAAAGAGAGCTCAGGTGAGAAATTGCAAACGTCCAGCAATTGCTCAGAGATGAAAAGTGCCAGCACTGAAAGCTGTTGCTAGCCAGCACCCTTCCTTGGAAGCGCTTTCACAGGCGCAGCAACACTGGGGCTTTGCGCTTCTATACGCACCAAACGTCACGGTCCTTCTCTTTCCGTCGGTAGACACGAGCTGAGAAATTGCAAACGTGGAGCAATTGCTCAGAGATGAAAAGTGCCAGCACTGAAAGCTGTTGCTAGCCAGCACCCTTCCTTGGAAGCGCTTTCACAGGCGCAGCAACACTGGGGCTTTGCGCTTCTCTACCCACCAAATGTCACGGTCCTTCTCTTTCCGTCTTGTAGACACGAGCTGAGAAATTGCAAACGTCGAGCAATTGCTCAGAGATGAAAAGTGCCAGCACTGAAAGCTGTTGCTAGCCAGCACCCTTCCTTGGAAGCGCTTTCACAGACGCAGCAACACTGGGGCTTTGCGCTTCTCTACCCACCAAAAGTCATGGTCCTTCTCTTTCCATCTCGTAGACACGAGCTGAGAAATTGCAAACGTCCAGCAATTGCTCCGAGATGAAAAGTGCCAGCACTGAAAGCTCTTGCTAGCCAGCACCCTTCCTTGGAAGCGCTTTCACAGGCGCAGCAACACTGGGGCTTTGCGCTTCTCTACCCACCAAAAGTCACGGTCCTTCTCTTTCCGTCGGTAGACACGAGCTGAGAAATTGCAAACGTCGAGCAATTGCTCAGAGATGAAAAGTGCCAGCACTGAAAGCTGTTGCTAGCCAGCACCCTTCCTTGGAAGCGCTTTTGTAGGCCTAAGAACACTGGGGCTCTGGGCTTCTCTAGCCACCTCATCTTCTGCTCATCCTCCCGCGCACTCTAAAGAGAGCTCAGGTGAGAAATTGCAAACGTCGAGCAATTGCTCAGAGATGAAAAGTGCCAGCACTGAAAGCTCTTGCTAGCCAGCACCCTTCCTTGGAAGCGCTTTTGTAGGCCTAAGAACACTGGGGCTCTGGGCTTCTCTAGCCACCTCATCTTCTGCTCATCCTCTCGCGCACTCTAAAGAGAGCTCAGGTGAGAAATTGCAAACGTCCAGCAATTGCTCAGAGATGAAAAGTGCCAGCACTGAAAGCTGTTGCTAGCCAGCACCCTTCCTTGGAAGCGCTTTCACAGGCGCAGCAACACTGGGGCTTTGCGCTTCTCTAGCCACCAAACGTCACGGTCCTTCTCTTTCCGTCTCCTAGACACGAGCTGAGAAATTGCAAACGTCGAGCAATTGCTCAGAGATGAAAAGTGCCAGCACTGAAAGCTGTTGCTAGCCAGCACCCTTCCTTGGAAGCGCTTTTGTAGGCCTAAGAACACTGGGGCTCTGGGCTTCTCTAGCCACCTAATCTTCTGCTCATCCTCTCGCGCACTCTAAAGAGAGCTCAGGTGAGAAATTGAAAACGTCAAGCAATTGCTCAGAGATGAAAAGTGCCAGCACTGAAAGCTCTTGCTAGCCAGCACCCTTCCTTGGAAGCGCTTTACAGGCGCAGTAACACTGGGGCTTTGCGCTTCTCTACCCACCAAACGTCACGGTCCTTCTCTTTCCGTCTCCTAGACACGAGCTGAGAAAATGCAAACGTCCAGCAATTGCTCAGAGATGAAAAGTGCCAGCACTGAAAGCTGTTGCTAGCCAGCACCCTTCCTTGGAAGCGCTTTCACAGGCGCAGCAACACTGGGGCTTTGCGCTTCTCTAGCCACCAAACGTCACAGTCCTTCTCTTTCCGTCTCGTAGACACGAGCTGAGAAATTGCAAACGTCGAGCAATTGCTCAGAGATGAAAAGTGCCAGCACTGAAAGCTGTTGCTAGCCAGCACCCTTCCTTGGAAGCGCTTTTGTAGGCCTAAGAACACTGGGGCTCTGGGCTTCTCTAGCCACCTCATCTTCTGCTCATCCTCTCGCGCACTCTAAAGAGAGCTCAGGTGAGAAATTGCAAACGTCCAGCAATTGCTCAGAGATGAAAAGTGCCAGCACTGAAAGCTCTTGCTAGCCAGCACCCTTCCTTGGAAGCGCTTTCACAGGCGGAGTAACACTGGGGCTTTGCGCTTCTCTACCCACCAAACGTCACGGTCCTTCTCTTTCGTCTCGTAGACACGAGCTGAGAAATTGCAAACGTCCAGCAATTGCTCAGAGATGAAAAGTGCCAGCACTGAAAGCTCTTGCTAGCCAGCACCCTTCCTTGGAAGCGCTTTTGTAGGCCTAAGAACACTGGGGCTCTGGGCTTCTCTAGCCACCTCATCTTCTGCTCATCCTCTCGCGCACTGTAAAGAGAGCTCAGGTGAGAAATTGCAAACGTCGAGCAATTGCTCAGAGATGAAAAGTGCCAGCACTGAAAGCTGTTGCTAGCCAGCACCCTTCCTTGGAAGCGCTTTCACAGGCGCAGCAACACTGGGGCTTTGCGCTTCTATACGCACCAAACGTCACGGTCCGTCTCTTTCCGTCTCGTAGACACTAGCTGAGAAATTGCAAACGTCGAGCAATTGCTCAGAGATGAAAAGTGCCAGCACTGAAAGCTGTTGCTAGCCAGCACCCTTCCTTGGAAGCGCTTTTGTAGGCCTAAGAACACTGGGGCTCTGGGCTTCTCTAGCCACCTCATCTTCTGCTCATCCTCGCGCGCTCTAAACAGAGCTCAGGTGAGAAATTGCAAACGTCGAGCAATTGCTCAGAGATGAAAAGTGCCAGCACTGAAAGCTGTTGCTAGCCAGCACCCTTCCTTGGAAGCGCTTTTGTAGGCCTAAGAACACTGGGGCTCTGGGCTTCTCTAGCCACCTCATCTTCTGCTCATCCTCGCGTGCTCTAAACAGAGCTCAGGTGAGACATTGCAAACGTCCAGCAATTGCTCAGAGATGAAAAGTGCCAGCACTGAAAGCTGTTGCTAGCCAGCACCCTTCCTTGGAAGCGCTTTAACAGGCGCAGCAACACTGGGGCTTTGCGCTTCTCTAGCCACCAAACGTCACGGTCCTTCTCTTTCCGTCTCGTAGACACGAGCTGAGAAATTGCAAACGTCCAGCAATTGCTCCGAGATGAAAAGTGCCAGCACTGAAAGCTCTTGCTAGCCAGCACCCTTCCTTGGAAGCGCTTTTGTAGGCCTAAGAACACTGGGGCTCTGGGCTTCTCTAGCCACCTCATCTTCTGCTCATCCTCTCGCGCACTCTAAAGAGAGCTCAGGTGAGAAATTGCAAACGTCGAGCAATTGCTCAGAGATGAAAAGTGCCAGCACTGAAAGCTGTTGCTAGCCAGCACCCTTCCTTGGAAGCGCTTTCACAGGCGCAGCAACACTGGGGCTTTGCGCTTCTATACGCACCAAACGTCACGGTCCGTCTCTTTCCGTCTCGTAGACACTAGCTGAGAAATTGCAAACGTCGAGCAATTGCTCAGAGATGAAAAGTGCCAGCACTGAAAGCTGTTGCTAGCCAGCACCCTTCCTTGGAAGCGCTTTTGTAGCCCTTAGAACACTGGGGCTCTGGGCTTCTCTAGCCACCTCATCTTCTGCTCATCCTCGCGCGCACTCTAAAGAGAGCTCAGGTGAGAAATTGCAAACGTCCAGCAATTGCTCAGAGATGAAAAGTGCCAGCACTGAAAGCTGTTGCTAGCCAGCACCCTTCCTTGGAAGCGCTTTCACAGGCGCAGCAACACTGGGGCTTTGCGCTTCTATACGCACCAAACGTCACGGTCCTTCTCTTTCCGTCGGTAGACACGAGCTGAGAAATTGCAAACGTGGAGCAATTGCTCAGAGATGAAAAGTGCCAGCACTGAAAGCTGTTGCTAGCCAGCACCCTTCCTTGGAAGCGCTTTCACAGGCGCAGCAACACTGGGGCTTTGCGCTTCTCTACCCACCAAATGTCACGGTCCTTCTCTTTCCGTCTTGTAGACACGAGCTGAGAAATTGCAAACGTCGAGCAATTGCTCAGAGATGAAAAGTGCCAGCACTGAAAGCTGTTGCTAGCCAGCACCCTTCCTTGGAAGCGCTTTCACAGACGCAGCAACACTGGGGCTTTGCGCTTCTCTACCCACCAAAAGTCATGGTCCTTCTCTTTCCATCTCGTAGACACGAGCTGAGAAATTGCAAACGTCCAGCAATTGCTCCGAGATGAAAAGTGCCAGCACTGAAAGCTCTTGCTAGCCAGCACCCTTCCTTGGAAGCGCTTTCACAGGCGCAGCAACACTGGGGCTTTGCGCTTCTCTAGCCACCAAACGTCACGGTCCTTCTCTTTCCGTCTCCTAGACACGAGCTGAGAAATTGCAAACGTCGAGCAATTGCTCAGAGATGAAAAGTGCCAGCACTGAAAGCTGTTGCTAGCCAGCACCCTTCCTTGGAAGCGCTTTTGTAGGCCTAAGAACACTGGGGCTCTGGGCTTCTCTAGCCACCTAATCTTCTGCTCATCCTCTCGCGCACTCTAAAGAGAGCTCAGGTGAGAAATTGAAAACGTCAAGCAATTGCTCAGAGATGAAAAGTGCCAGCACTGAAAGCTCTTGCTAGCCAGCACCCTTCCTTGGAAGCGCTTTACAGGCGCAGTAACACTGGGGCTTTGCGCTTCTCTACCCACCAAACGTCACGGTCCTTCTCTTTCCGTCTCCTAGACACGAGCTGAGAAAATGCAAACGTCCAGCAATTGCTCAGAGATGAAAAGTGCCAGCACTGAAAGCTGTTGCTAGCCAGCACCCTTCCTTGGAAGCGCTTTCACAGGCGCAGCAACACTGGGGCTTTGCGCTTCTCTAGCCACCAAACGTCACAGTCCTTCTCTTTCCGTCTCGTAGACACGAGCTGAGAAATTGCAAACGTCGAGCAATTGCTCAGAGATGAAAAGTGCCAGCACTGAAAGCTGTTGCTAGCCAGCACCCTTCCTTGGAAGCGCTTTTGTAGGCCTAAGAACACTGGGGCTCTGGGCTTCTCTAGCCACCTCATCTTCTGCTCATCCTCTCGCGCACTCTAAAGAGAGCTCAGGTGAGAAATTGCAAACGTCCAGCAATTGCTCAGAGATGAAAAGTGCCAGCACTGAAAGCTCTTGCTAGCCAGCACCCTTCCTTGGAAGCGCTTTCACAGGCGGAGTAACACTGGGGCTTTGCGCTTCTCTACCCACCAAACGTCACGGTCCTTCTCTTTCGTCTCGTAGACACGAGCTGAGAAATTGCAAACGTCCAGCAATTGCTCAGAGATGAAAAGTGCCAGCACTGAAAGCTCTTGCTAGCCAGCACCCTTCCTTGGAAGCGCTTTTGTAGGCCTAAGAACACTGGGGCTCTGGGCTTCTCTAGCCACCTCATCTTCTGCTCATCCTCTCGCGCACTGTAAAGAGAGCTCAGGTGAGAAATTGCAAACGTCGAGCAATTGCTCAGAGATGAAAAGTGCCAGCACTGAAAGCTGTTGCTAGCCAGCACCCTTCCTTGGAAGCGCTTTCACAGGCGCAGCAACACTGGGGCTTTGCGCTTCTATACGCACCAAACGTCACGGTCCGTCTCTTTCCGTCTCGTAGACACTAGCTGAGAAATTGCAAACGTCGAGCAATTGCTCAGAGATGAAAAGTGCCAGCACTGAAAGCTGTTGCTAGCCAGCACCCTTCCTTGGAAGCGCTTTTGTAGGCCTAAGAACACTGGGGCTCTGGGCTTCTCTAGCCACCTCATCTTCTGCTCATCCTCGCGCGCTCTAAACAGAGCTCAGGTGAGAAATTGCAAACGTCGAGCAATTGCTCAGAGATGAAAAGTGCCAGCACTGAAAGCTGTTGCTAGCCAGCACCCTTCCTTGGAAGCGCTTTTGTAGGCCTAAGAACACTGGGGCTCTGGGCTTCTCTAGCCACCTCATCTTCTGCTCATCCTCGCGTGCTCTAAACAGAGCTCAGGTGAGACATTGCAAACGTCCAGCAATTGCTCAGAGATGAAAAGTGCCAGCACTGAAAGCTGTTGCTAGCCAGCACCCTTCCTTGGAAGCGCTTTAACAGGCGCAGCAACACTGGGGCTTTGCGCTTCTCTAGCCACCAAACGTCACGGTCCTTCTCTTTCCGTCTCGTAGACACGAGCTGAGAAATTGCAAACGTCCAGCAATTGCTCCGAGATGAAAAGTGCCAGCACTGAAAGCTCTTGCTAGCCAGCACCCTTCCTTGGAAGCGCTTTTGTAGGCCTAAGAACACTGGGGCTCTGGGCTTCTCTAGCCACCTCATCTTCTGCTCATCCTCTCGCGCACTCTAAAGAGAGCTCAGGTGAGAAATTGCAAACGTCGAGCAATTGCTCAGAGATGAAAAGTGCCAGCACTGAAAGCTGTTGCTAGCCAGCACCCTTCCTTGGAAGCGCTTTCACAGGCGCAGCAACACTGGGGCTTTGCGCTTCTATACGCACCAAACGTCACGGTCCGTCTCTTTCCGTCTCGTAGACACTAGCTGAGAAATTGCAAACGTCGAGCAATTGCTCAGAGATGAAAAGTGCCAGCACTGAAAGCTGTTGCTAGCCAGCACCCTTCCTTGGAAGCGCTTTTGTAGCCCTTAGAACACTGGGGCTCTGGGCTTCTCTAGCCACCTCATCTTCTGCTCATCCTCGCGCGCACTCTAAAGAGAGCTCAGGTGAGAAATTGCAAACGTCCAGCAATTGCTCAGAGATGAAAAGTGCCAGCACTGAAAGCTGTTGCTAGCCAGCACCCTTCCTTGGAAGCGCTTTCACAGGCGCAGCAACACTGGGGCTTTGCGCTTCTATACGCACCAAACGTCACGGTCCTTCTCTTTCCGTCGGTAGACACGAGCTGAGAAATTGCAAACGTGGAGCAATTGCTCAGAGATGAAAAGTGCCAGCACTGAAAGCTGTTGCTAGCCAGCACCCTTCCTTGGAAGCGCTTTCACAGGCGCAGCAACACTGGGGCTTTGCGCTTCTCTACCCACCAAATGTCACGGTCCTTCTCTTTCCGTCTTGTAGACACGAGCTGAGAAATTGCAAACGTCGAGCAATTGCTCAGAGATGAAAAGTGCCAGCACTGAAAGCTGTTGCTAGCCAGCACCCTTCCTTGGAAGCGCTTTCACAGACGCAGCAACACTGGGGCTTTGCGCTTCTCTACCCACCAAAAGTCATGGTCCTTCTCTTTCCATCTCGTAGACACGAGCTGAGAAATTGCAAACGTCCAGCAATTGCTCCGAGATGAAAAGTGCCAGCACTGAAAGCTCTTGCTAGCCAGCACCCTTCCTTGGAAGCGCTTTCACAGGCGCAGCAACACTGGGGCTTTGCGCTTCTCTACCCACCAAACGTCACGGTCCTTCTCTTTCCGTCGGTAGACACGAGCTGAGAAATTGCAAACGTCGAGCAATTGCTCAGAGATGAAAAGTGCCAGCACTGAAAGCTGTTGCTAGCCAGCACCCTTCCTTGGAAGCGCTTTTGTAGGCCTAAGAACACTGGGGCTCTGGGCTTCTCTAGCCACCTCATCTTCTGCTCATCCTCCCGCGCACTCTAAAGAGAGCTCAGGTGAGAAATTGCAAACGTCGAGCAATTGCTCAGAGATGAAAAGTGCCAGCACTGAAAGCTCTTGCTAGCCAGCACCCTTCCTTGGAAGCGCTTTTGTAGGCCTAAGAACACTGGGGCTCTGGGCTTCTCTAGCCACCTCATCTTCTGCTCATCCTCTCGCGCACTCTAAAGAGAGCTCAGGTGAGAAATTGCAAACGTCCAGCAATTGCTCAGAGATGAAAAGTGCCAGCACTGAAAGCTGTTGCTAGCCAGCACCCTTCCTTGGAAGCGCTTTCACAGGCGCAGCAACACTGGGGCTTTGCGCTTCTCTAGCCACCAAACGTCACGGTCCTTCTCTTTCCGTCTCCTAGACACGAGCTGAGAAATTGCAAACGTCGAGCAATTGCTCAGAGATGAAAAGTGCCAGCACTGAAAGCTGTTGCTAGCCAGCACCCTTCCTTGGAAGCGCTTTTGTAGGCCTAAGAACACTGGGGCTCTGGGCTTCTCTAGCCACCTAATCTTCTGCTCATCCTCTCGCGCACTCTAAAGAGAGCTCAGGTGAGAAATTGAAAACGTCAAGCAATTGCTCAGAGATGAAAAGTGCCAGCACTGAAAGCTCTTGCTAGCCAGCACCCTTCCTTGGAAGCGCTTTACAGGCGCAGTAACACTGGGGCTTTGCGCTTCTCTACCCACCAAACGTCACGGTCCTTCTCTTTCCGTCTCCTAGACACGAGCTGAGAAAATGCAAACGTCCAGCAATTGCTCAGAGATGAAAAGTGCCAGCACTGAAAGCTGTTGCTAGCCAGCACCCTTCCTTGGAAGCGCTTTCACAGGCGCAGCAACACTGGGGCTTTGCGCTTCTCTAGCCACCAAACGTCACAGTCCTTCTCTTTCCGTCTCGTAGACACGAGCTGAGAAATTGCAAACGTCGAGCAATTGCTCAGAGATGAAAAGTGCCAGCACTGAAAGCTGTTGCTAGCCAGCACCCTTCCTTGGAAGCGCTTTTGTAGGCCTAAGAACACTGGGGCTCTGGGCTTCTCTAGCCACCTCATCTTCTGCTCATCCTCTCGCGCACTCTAAAGAGAGCTCAGGTGAGAAATTGCAAACGTCCAGCAATTGCTCAGAGATGAAAAGTGCCAGCACTGAAAGCTCTTGCTAGCCAGCACCCTTCCTTGGAAGCGCTTTCACAGGCGGAGTAACACTGGGGCTTTGCGCTTCTCTACCCACCAAACGTCACGGTCCTTCTCTTTCGTCTCGTAGACACGAGCTGAGAAATTGCAAACGTCCAGCAATTGCTCAGAGATGAAAAGTGCCAGCACTGAAAGCTCTTGCTAGCCAGCACCCTTCCTTGGAAGCGCTTTTGTAGGCCTAAGAACACTGGGGCTCTGGGCTTCTCTAGCCACCTCATCTTCTGCTCATCCTCTCGCGCACTGTAAAGAGAGCTCAGGTGAGAAATTGCAAACGTCGAGCAATTGCTCAGAGATGAAAAGTGCCAGCACTGAAAGCTGTTGCTAGCCAGCACCCTTCCTTGGAAGCGCTTTCACAGGCGCAGCAACACTGGGGCTTTGCGCTTCTCTAGCCACCAAATGTCACGGTCCTTCTCTTTCCGTCTCGTAGACACGAGCTGAGAAATTGCAAACGTCGAGCAATTGCTCAGAGATGAAAAGTGCTAGCACTGAAAGCTGTTGCTAGCCAGCACCCTTCCTTGGAAGCGCTTTTGTAGGCCTAAGAACACTGGGGCTCTGGGCTTCTCTAGCCACCTCATCTTCTGCTCATCCTCGCGCGCTCTAAACAGAGCTCAGGTGAGAAATTGCAAACGTCGAGCAATTGCTCAGAGATGAAAAGTGCCAGCACTGAAAGCTGTTGCTAGCCAGCACCCTTCCTTGGAAGCGCTTTTGTAGGCCTAAGAACACTGGGGCTCTGGGCTTCTCTAGCCACCTCATCTTCTGCTCATCCTCGCGTGCTCTAAACAGAGCTCAGGTGAGACATTGCAAACGTCCAGCAATTGCTCAGAGATGAAAAGTGCCAGCACTGAAAGCTGTTGCTAGCCAGCACCCTTCCTTGGAAGCGCTTTAACAGGCGCAGCAACACTGGGGCTTTGCGCTTCTCTAGCCACCAAACGTCACGGTCCTTCTCTTTCCGTCTCGTAGACACGAGCTGAGAAATTGCAAACGTCCAGCAATTGCTCCGAGATGAAAAGTGCCAGCACTGAAAGCTCTTGCTAGCCAGCACCCTTCCTTGGAAGCGCTTTTGTAGGCCTAAGAACACTGGGGCTCTGGGCTTCTCTAGCCACCTCATCTTCTGCTCATCCTCTCGCGCACTCTAAAGAGAGCTCAGGTGAGAAATTGCAAACGTCGAGCAATTGCTCAGAGATGAAAAGTGCCAGCACTGAAAGCTGTTGCTAGCCAGCACCCTTCCTTGGAAGCGCTTTCACAGGCGCAGCAACACTGGGGCTTTGCGCTTCTATACGCACCAAACGTCACGGTCCGTCTCTTTCCGTCTCGTAGACACTAGCTGAGAAATTGCAAACGTCGAGCAATTGCTCAGAGATGAAAAGTGCCAGCACTGAAAGCTGTTGCTAGCCAGCACCCTTCCTTGGAAGCGCTTTTGTAGCCCTTAGAACACTGGGGCTCTGGGCTTCTCTAGCCACCTCATCTTCTGCTCATCCTCGCGCGCACTCTAAAGAGAGCTCAGGTGAGAAATTGCAAACGTCCAGCAATTGCTCAGAGATGAAAAGTGCCAGCACTGAAAGCTGTTGCTAGCCAGCACCCTTCCTTGGAAGCGCTTTCACAGGCGCAGCAACACTGGGGCTTTGCGCTTCTATACGCACCAAACGTCACGGTCCTTCTCTTTCCGTCGGTAGACACGAGCTGAGAAATTGCAAACGTGGAGCAATTGCTCAGAGATGAAAAGTGCCAGCACTGAAAGCTGTTGCTAGCCAGCACCCTTCCTTGGAAGCGCTTTCACAGGCGCAGCAACACTGGGGCTTTGCGCTTCTCTACCCACCAAATGTCACGGTCCTTCTCTTTCCGTCTTGTAGACACGAGCTGAGAAATTGCAAACGTCGAGCAATTGCTCAGAGATGAAAAGTGCCAGCACTGAAAGCTGTTGCTAGCCAGCACCCTTCCTTGGAAGCGCTTTTGTAGGCCTAAGAACACTGGGGCTCTGGGCTTCTCTAGCCACCTCATCTTCTGCTCATCCTCGCGCGCACTCTAAAGAGAGCTCAGGTGAGAAATTGCAAACGTGGAGCAATTGCTCAGAGATGAAAAGTGCCAGCACTGAAAGCTGTTGCTAGCCAGCACCCTTCCTTGGAAGCGCTTTCACAGACGCAGCAACACTGGGGCTTTGCGCTTCTCTACCCACCAAAAGTCATGGTCCTTCTCTTTCCATCTCGTAGACACGAGCTGAGAAATTGCAAACGTCCAGCAATTGCTCCGAGATGAAAAGTGCCAGCACTGAAAGCTCTTGCTAGCCAGCACCCTTCCTTGGAAGCGCTTTCACAGGCGCAGCAACACTGGGGCTTTGCGCTTCTCTACCCACCAAAAGTCACGGTCCTTCTCTTTCCGTCGGTAGACACGAGCTGAGAAATTGCAAACGTCGAGCAATTGCTCAGAGATGAAAAGTGCCAGCACTGAAAGCTGTTGCTAGCCAGCACCCTTCCTTGGAAGCGCTTTTGTAGGCCTAAGAACACTGGGGCTCTGGGCTTCTCTAGCCACCTCATCTTCTGCTCATCCTCCCGCGCACTCTAAAGAGAGCTCAGGTGAGAAATTGCAAACGTCGAGCAATTGCTCAGAGATGAAAAGTGCCAGCACTGAAAGCTCTTGCTAGCCAGCACCCTTCCTTGGAAGCGCTTTTGTAGGCCTAAGAACACTGGGGCTCTGGGCTTCTCTAGCCACCTCATCTTCTGCTCATCCTCTCGCGCACTCTAAAGAGAGCTCAGGTGAGAAATTGCAAACGTCCAGCAATTGCTCAGAGATGAAAAGTGCCAGCACTGAAAGCTGTTGCTAGCCAGCACCCTTCCTTGGAAGCGCTTTCACAGGCGCAGCAACACTGGGGCTTTGCGCTTCTCTAGCCACCAAACGTCACGGTCCTTCTCTTTCCGTCTCCTAGACACGAGCTGAGAAATTGCAAACGTCGAGCAATTGCTCAGAGATGAAAAGTGCCAGCACTGAAAGCTGTTGCTAGCCAGCACCCTTCCTTGGAAGCGCTTTTGTAGGCCTAAGAACACTGGGGCTCTGGGCTTCTCTAGCCACCTAATCTTCTGCTCATCCTCTCGCGCACTCTAAAGAGAGCTCAGGTGAGAAATTGAAAACGTCAAGCAATTGCTCAGAGATGAAAAGTGCCAGCACTGAAAGCTCTTGCTAGCCAGCACCCTTCCTTGGAAGCGCTTTACAGGCGCAGTAACACTGGGGCTTTGCGCTTCTCTACCCACCAAACGTCACGGTCCTTCTCTTTCCGTCTCCTAGACACGAGCTGAGAAAATGCAAACGTCCAGCAATTGCTCAGAGATGAAAAGTGCCAGCACTGAAAGCTGTTGCTAGCCAGCACCCTTCCTTGGAAGCGCTTTCACAGGCGCAGCAACACTGGGGCTTTGCGCTTCTCTAGCCACCAAACGTCACGGTCATTCTCTTTCCGTCTCGTAGACACGAGCTGAGAAATTGCAAACGTCGAGCAATTGCTCAGAGATGAAAAGTGCCAGCACTGAAAGCTGTTGCTAGCCAGCACCCTTCCTTGGAAGCGCTTTTGTAGGCCTAAGAACACTGGGGCTCTGGGCTTCTCTAGCCACCTCATCTTCTGCTCATCCTCTCGCGCACTCTAAAGAGAGCTCAGGTGAGAAATTGCAAACGTCCAGCAATTGCTCAGAGATGAAAAGTGCCAGCACTGAAAGCTCTTGCTAGCCAGCACCCTTCCTTGGAAGCGCTTTCACAGGCGGAGTAACACTGGGGCTTTGCGCTTCTCTACCCACCAAACGTCACGGTCCTTCTCTTTCGTCTCGTAGACACGAGCTGAGAAATTGCAAACGTCGAGCAATTGCTCAGAGATGAAAAGTGCCAGCACTGAAAGCTCTTGCTAGCCAGCACCCTTCCTTGGAAGCGCTTTTGTAGGCCTAAGAACACTGGGGCTCTGGGCTTCTCTAGCCACCTCATCTTCTGCTCATCCTCGCGCGCACTCTAAAGAGAGCTCAGGTGAGAAATTGCAAACGTCGAGCAATTGCTCAGAGATGAAAAGTGCCAGCACTGAAAGCTGTTGCTAGCCAGCACCCTTCCTTGGAAGCGCTTTTGTAGCCCTTAGAACACTGGGGCTCTGGGCTTCCCTAGCCACCTCATATTCTGCTCATCCTCTCGCGCACTCTAAAGAGAGCTCAGGTGAGAAATTGCAAACGACGAGCAATTGCTCAGAGATGAAAAGTGCCAGCACTGAAAGCTGTTGCTAGCCAGCACCCTTCCTTGGAAGCGCTTTCACAGGCGCAGCAACACTGGGGCTTTGCGCTTCTCTAGCCACCAAACGTCACGGTCATTCTCTTTCCGTCTCCTAGACACGAGCTGAGAAATTGCAAACGTCGAGCAATTGCTCAGAGATGAAAAGTGCCAGCACTGAAAGCTGTTGCTAGCCAGCACCCTTCCTTGGAAGCGCTTTTGTAGGCCTAAGAACACTGGGGCTCTGGGCTTCTCTAGCCACCTCATCTTCTGCTCATCCTCTCGCGCACTCTAAAGAGAGCTCAGGTGAGAAATTGCAAACGTCGAGCAATTGCTCAGAGATGAAAAGTGCCAGCACTGAAAGCTGTTGCTAGACAGCACCCTTCCTTGGAAGCGCTTTCACAGGCGCAGCAACACTGGGGCTTTGCGCTTCTATACGCACCAAACGTCACAGTCATTCTCTTTCCGTCTTGTAGACACGAGCTGAGAAATTGCAAACGTGGAGCAATTGCTCAGAGATGAAAAGTGCCAGCACTGAAAGCTGTTGCTAGCCAGCACCCTTCCTTGGAAGCGCTTTTGTAGGCCTAAGCACACTGGGGCTCTGGGCTTCTCTAGCCACCTCATCTTCTGCTCATCCTCGCGCGCACTCTAAAGAGAGCTCAGGTGAGAAATTGCAAACGTCCAGCAATTGCTCAGAGATGAAAAGTGCCAGCACTGAAAGCTCTTGCTAGCCAGCACCCTTCCTTGGAAGCGCTTTCACAGGCGCAGCAACACTGGGGCTTTGCGCTTCTCTAGCCACCAAATGTCACGGTCCTTCTCTTTCCGTCTCGTAGACACGAGCTGAGAAATTGCAAACGTCGAGCAATTGCTCAGAGATGAAAAGTGCTAGCACTGAAAGCTGTTGCTAGCCAGCACCCTTCCTTGGAAGCGCTTTTGTAGGCCTAAGAACACTGGGGCTCTGGGCTTCTCTAGCCACCTCATCTTCTGCTCATCCTCGCGCGCTCTAAACAGAGCTCAGGTGAGAAATTGCAAACGTCGAGCAATTGCTCAGAGATGAAAAGTGCCAGCACTGAAAGCTGTTGCTAGCCAGCACCCTTCCTTGGAAGCGCTTTTGTAGGCCTAAGAACACTGGGGCTCTGGGCTTCTCTAGCCACCTCATCTTCTGCTCATCCTCGCGCGCTCTAAACAGAGCTCAGGTGAGACATTGCAAACGTCCAGCAATTGCTCAGAGATGAAAAGTGCCAGCACTGAAAGCTGTTGCTAGCCAGCACCCTTCCTTGGAAGCGCTTTAACAGGCGCAGCAACACTGGGGCTTTGCGCTTCTCTAGCCACCAAACGTCACGGTCCTTCTCTTTCCGTCTCCTAGACACGAGCTGAGAAATTGCAAACGTCCAGCAATTGCTCAGAGATGAAAAGTGCCAGCACTGAAAGCTCTTGCTAGCCAGCACCCTTCCTTGGAAGCGCTTTTGTAGGCCTAAGAACACTGGGGCTCTGGGCTTCTCTAGCCACCTCATCTTCTGCTCATCCTCTCGCGCACTCTAAAGAGAGCTCAGGTGAGAAATTGCAAACGTCGAGCACTTGGTCAGAGAAGAAAAGTGGCAGCACTGAAAGCTGTTGCTAGCCAGCACCCTTCCTTGGAAGCGCTTTCACAGGCGCAGTAACACTGGGGCTTTGCGCTTCTCTAGCCACCAAACGTCACGGTCCTTCTCTTTCCGTCTCGTAGACACGAGCTGAGAAATTGCAAACGTGGAGCAATTGCTCAGAGATGAAAAGTGCCAGCACTGAAAGCTGTTGCTAGCCAGCACCCTTCCTTGGAAGCGCTTTTGTAGCCCTTAGAACACTGGGGCTCTGGGCTTCTCTAGCCACCTCATCTTCTGCTCATCCTCGCGCGCACTCTAAAGAGAGCTCAGGTGAGAAATTGCAAACGTCCAGCAATTGCTCAGAGATGAAAAGTGCCAGCACTGAAAGCTGTTGCTAGCCAGCACCCTTCCTTGGAAGCGCTTTCACAGGCGCAGCAACACTGGGGCTTTGCGCTTCTATACGCACCAAACGTCACGGTCCTTCTCTTTCCGTCGGTAGACACGAGCTGAGAAATTGCAAACGTGGAGCAATTGCTCAGAGATGAAAAGTGCCAGCACTGAAAGCTGTTGCTAGCCAGCACCCTTCCTTGGAAGCGCTTTCACAGGCGCAGCAACACTGGGGCTTTGCGCTTCTCTACCCACCAAATGTCACGGTCCTTCTCTTTCCGTCTTGTAGACACGAGCTGAGAAATTGCAAACGTCGAGCAATTGCTCAGAGATGAAAAGTGCCAGCACTGAAAGCTGTTGCTAGCCAGCACCCTTCCTTGGAAGCGCTTTTGTAGGCCTAAGAACACTGGGGCTCTGGGCTTCTCTAGCCACCTCATCTTCTGCTCATCCTCGCGCGCACTCTAAAGAGAGCTCAGGTGAGAAATTGCAAACGTGGAGCAATTGCTCAGAGATGAAAAGTGCCAGCACTGAAAGCTGTTGCTAGCCAGCACCCTTCCTTGGAAGCGCTTTCACAGACGCAGCAACACTGGGGCTTTGCGCTTCTCTACCCACCAAAAGTCATGGTCCTTCTCTTTCCATCTCGTAGACACGAGCTGAGAAATTGCAAACGTCCAGCAATTGCTCCGAGATGAAAAGTGCCAGCACTGAAAGCTCTTGCTAGCCAGCACCCTTCCTTGGAAGCGCTTTCACAGGCGCAGCAACACTGGGGCTTTGCGCTTCTCTAGCCACCAAAAGTCACGGTCCTTCTCTTTCCGTCGGTAGACACGAGCTGAGAAATTGCAAACGTCGAGCAATTGCTCAGAGATGAAAAGTGCCAGCACTGAAAGCTGTTGCTAGCCAGCACCCTTCCTTGGAAGCGCTTTTGTAGGCCTAAGAACACTGGGGCTCTGGGCTTCTCTAGCCACCTCATCTTCTGCTCATCCTCCCGCGCACTCTAAAGAGAGCTCAGGTGAGAAATTGCAAACGTCGAGCAATTGCTCAGAGATGAAAAGTGCCAGCACTGAAAGCTCTTGCTAGCCAGCACCCTTCCTTGGAAGCGCTTTTGTAGGCCTAAGAACACTGGGGCTCTGGGCTTCTCTAGCCACCTCATCTTCTGCTCATCCTCTCGCGCACTCTAAAGAGAGCTCAGGTGAGAAATTGCAAACGTCCAGCAATTGCTCAGAGATGAAAAGTGCCAGCACTGAAAGCTGTTGCTAGCCAGCACCCTTCCTTGGAAGCGCTTTCACAGGCGCAGCAACACTGGGGCTTTGCGCTTCTCTAGCCACCAAACGTCACGGTCCTTCTCTTTCCGTCTCCTAGACACGAGCTGAGAAATTGCAAACGTCGAGCAATTGCTCAGAGATGAAAAGTGCCAGCACTGAAAGCTGTTGCTAGCCAGCACCCTTCCTTGGAAGCGCTTTTGTAGGCCTAAGAACACTGGGGCTCTGGGCTTCTCTAGCCACCTAATCTTCTGCTCATCCTCTCGCGCACTCTAAAGAGAGCTCAGGTGAGAAATTGAAAACGTCAAGCAATTGCTCAGAGATGAAAAGTGCCAGCACTGAAAGCTCTTGCTAGCCAGCACCCTTCCTTGGAAGCGCTTTACAGGCGCAGTAACACTGGGGCTTTGCGCTTCTCTACCCACCAAACGTCACGGTCCTTCTCTTTCCGTCTCCTAGACACGAGCTGAGAAAATGCAAACGTCCAGCAATTGCTCAGAGATGAAAAGTGCCAGCACTGAAAGCTGTTGCTAGCCAGCACCCTTCCTTGGAAGCGCTTTCACAGGCGCAGCAACACTGGGGCTTTGCGCTTCTCTAGCCACCAAACGTCACGGTCATTCTCTTTCCGTCTCGTAGACACGAGCTGAGAAATTGCAAACGTCGAGCAATTGCTCAGAGATGAAAAGTGCCAGCACTGAAAGCTGTTGCTAGCCAGCACCCTTCCTTGGAAGCGCTTTTGTAGGCCTAAGAACACTGGGGCTCTGGGCTTCTCTAGCCACCTCATCTTCTGCTCATCCTCTCGCGCACTCTAAAGAGAGCTCAGGTGAGAAATTGCAAACGTCCAGCAATTGCTCAGAGATGAAAAGTGCCAGCACTGAAAGCTCTTGCTAGCCAGCACCCTTCCTTGGAAGCGCTTTCACAGGCGGAGTAACACTGGGGCTTTGCGCTTCTCTACCCACCAAACGTCACGGTCCTTCTCTTTCGTCTCGTAGACACGAGCTGAGAAATTGCAAACGTCGAGCAATTGCTCAGAGATGAAAAGTGCCAGCACTGAAAGCTCTTGCTAGCCAGCACCCTTCCTTGGAAGCGCTTTTGTAGGCCTAAGAACACTGGGGCTCTGGGCTTCTCTAGCCACCTCATCTTCTGCTCATCCTCTCGCGCACTCTAAAGAGAGCTCAGGTGAGAAATTGCAAACGTCCAGCAATTGCTCAGAGATGAAAAGTGCCAGCACTGAAAGCTGTTGCTAGCCAGCACCCTTCCTTGGAAGCGCTTTCACAGGCGCAGCAACACTGGGGCTTTGCGCTTCTCTAGCCACCAAACGTCACGGTCCTTCTCTTTCCGTCTCCTAGACACGAGCTGAGAAATTGCAAACGTCGAGCAATTGCTCAGAGATGAAAAGTGCCAGCACTGAAAGCTGTTGCTAGCCAGCACCCTTCCTTGGAAGCGCTTTTGTAGGCCTAAGAACACTGGGGCTCTGGGCTTCTCTAGCCACCTAATCTTCTGCTCATCCTCTCGCGCACTCTAAAGAGAGCTCAGGTGAGAAATTGAAAACGTCAAGCAATTGCTCAGAGATGAAAAGTGCCAGCACTGAAAGCTCTTGCTAGCCAGCACCCTTCCTTGGAAGCGCTTTACAGGCGCAGTAACACTGGGGCTTTGCGCTTCTCTACCCACCAAACGTCACGGTCCTTCTCTTTCCGTCTCCTAGACACGAGCTGAGAAAATGCAAACGTCCAGCAATTGCTCAGAGATGAAAAGTGCCAGCACTGAAAGCTGTTGCTAGCCAGCACCCTTCCTTGGAAGCGCTTTCACAGGCGCAGCAACACTGGGGCTTTGCGCTTCTCTAGCCACCAAACGTCACGGTCATTCTCTTTCCGTCTCGTAGACACGAGCTGAGAAATTGCAAACGTCGAGCAATTGCTCAGAGATGAAAAGTGCCAGCACTGAAAGCTGTTGCTAGCCAGCACCCTTCCTTGGAAGCGCTTTTGTAGGCCTAAGAACACTGGGGCTCTGGGCTTCTCTAGCCACCTCATCTTCTGCTCATCCTCTCGCGCACTCTAAAGAGAGCTCAGGTGAGAAATTGCAAACGTCCAGCAATTGCTCAGAGATGAAAAGTGCCAGCACTGAAAGCTCTTGCTAGCCAGCACCCTTCCTTGGAAGCGCTTTCACAGGCGGAGTAACACTGGGGCTTTGCGCTTCTCTACCCACCAAACGTCACGGTCCTTCTCTTTCGTCTCGTAGACACGAGCTGAGAAATTGCAAACGTCGAGCAATTGCTCAGAGATGAAAAGTGCCAGCACTGAAAGCTCTTGCTAGCCAGCACCCTTCCTTGGAAGCGCTTTTGTAGGCCTAAGAACACTGGGGCTCTGGGCTTCTCTAGCCACCTCATCTTCTGCTCATCCTCGCGCGCACTCTAAAGAGAGCTCAGGTGAGAAATTGCAAACGTCGAGCAATTGCTCAGAGATGAAAAGTGCCAGCACTGAAAGCTGTTGCTAGCCAGCACCCTTCCTTGGAAGCGCTTTTGTAGCCCTTAGAACACTGGGGCTCTGGGCTTCCCTAGCCACCTCATATTCTGCTCATCCTCTCGCGCACTCTAAAGAGAGCTCAGGTGAGAAATTGCAAACGACGAGCAATTGCTCAGAGATGAAAAGTGCCAGCACTGAAAGCTGTTGCTAGCCAGCACCCTTCCTTGGAAGCGCTTTCACAGGCGCAGCAACACTGGGGCTTTGCGCTTCTCTAGCCACCAAACGTCACGGTCATTCTCTTTCCGTCTCCTAGACACGAGCTGAGAAATTGCAAACGTCGAGCAATTGCTCAGAGATGAAAAGTGCCAGCACTGAAAGCTGTTGCTAGCCAGCACCCTTCCTTGGAAGCGCTTTTGTAGGCCTAAGAACACTGGGGCTCTGGGCTTCTCTAGCCACCTCATCTTCTGCTCATCCTCTCGCGCACTCTAAAGAGAGCTCAGGTGAGAAATTGCAAACGTCGAGCAATTGCTCAGAGATGAAAAGTGCCAGCACTGAAAGCTGTTGCTAGACAGCACCCTTCCTTGGAAGCGCTTTCACAGGCGCAGCAACACTGGGGCTTTGCGCTTCTATACGCACCAAACGTCACAGTCATTCTCTTTCCGTCTTGTAGACACGAGCTGAGAAATTGCAAACGTGGAGCAATTGCTCAGAGATGAAAAGTGCCAGCACTGAAAGCTGTTGCTAGCCAGCACCCTTCCTTGGAAGCGCTTTTGTAGGCCTAAGCACACTGGGGCTCTGGGCTTCTCTAGCCACCTCATCTTCTGCTCATCCTCGCGCGCACTCTAAAGAGAGCTCAGGTGAGAAATTGCAAACGTCCAGCAATTGCTCAGAGATGAAAAGTGCCAGCACTGAAAGCTCTTGCTAGCCAGCACCCTTCCTTGGAAGCGCTTTCACAGGCGCAGCAACACTGGGGCTTTGCGCTTCTCTAGCCACCAAATGTCACGGTCCTTCTCTTTCCGTCTCGTAGACACGAGCTGAGAAATTGCAAACGTCGAGCAATTGCTCAGAGATGAAAAGTGCTAGCACTGAAAGCTGTTGCTAGCCAGCACCCTTCCTTGGAAGCGCTTTTGTAGGCCTAAGAACACTGGGGCTCTGGGCTTCTCTAGCCACCTCATCTTCTGCTCATCCTCGCGCGCTCTAAACAGAGCTCAGGTGAGAAATTGCAAACGTCGAGCAATTGCTCAGAGATGAAAAGTGCCAGCACTGAAAGCTGTTGCTAGCCAGCACCCTTCCTTGGAAGCGCTTTTGTAGGCCTAAGAACACTGGGGCTCTGGGCTTCTCTAGCCACCTCATCTTCTGCTCATCCTCGCGCGCTCTAAACAGAGCTCAGGTGAGACATTGCAAACGTCCAGCAATTGCTCAGAGATGAAAAGTGCCAGCACTGAAAGCTGTTGCTAGCCAGCACCCTTCCTTGGAAGCGCTTTAACAGGCGCAGCAACACTGGGGCTTTGCGCTTCTCTAGCCACCAAACGTCACGGTCCTTCTCTTTCCGTCTCCTAGACACGAGCTGAGAAATTGCAAACGTCCAGCAATTGCTCAGAGATGAAAAGTGCCAGCACTGAAAGCTCTTGCTAGCCAGCACCCTTCCTTGGAAGCGCTTTTGTAGGCCTAAGAACACTGGGGCTCTGGGCTTCTCTAGCCACCTCATCTTCTGCTCATCCTCTCGCGCACTCTAAAGAGAGCTCAGGTGAGAAATTGCAAACGTCGAGCACTTGGTCAGAGAAGAAAAGTGGCAGCACTGAAAGCTGTTGCTAGCCAGCACCCTTCCTTGGAAGCGCTTTCACAGGCGCAGTAACACTGGGGCTTTGCGCTTCTCTAGCCACCAAACGTCACGGTCCTTCTCTTTCCGTCTCGTAGACACGAGCTGAGAAATTGCAAACGTGGAGCAATTGCTCAGAGATGAAAAGTGCCAGCACTGAAAGCTGTTGCTAGCCAGCACCCTTCCTTGGAAGCGCTTTTGTAGCCCTTAGAACACTGGGGCTCTGGGCTTCTCTAGCCACCTCATCTTCTGCTCATCCTCGCGCGCACTCTAAAGAGAGCTCAGGTGAGAAATTGCAAACGTCCAGCAATTGCTCAGAGATGAAAAGTGCCAGCACTGAAAGCTGTTGCTAGCCAGCACCCTTCCTTGGAAGCGCTTTCACAGGCGCAGCAACACTGGGGCTTTGCGCTTCTATACGCACCAAACGTCACGGTCCTTCTCTTTCCGTCGGTAGACACGAGCTGAGAAATTGCAAACGTGGAGCAATTGCTCAGAGATGAAAAGTGCCAGCACTGAAAGCTGTTGCTAGCCAGCACCCTTCCTTGGAAGCGCTTTCACAGGCGCAGCAACACTGGGGCTTTGCGCTTCTCTACCCACCAAATGTCACGGTCCTTCTCTTTCCGTCTTGTAGACACGAGCTGAGAAATTGCAAACGTCGAGCAATTGCTCAGAGATGAAAAGTGCCAGCACTGAAAGCTGTTGCTAGCCAGCACCCTTCCTTGGAAGCGCTTTTGTAGGCCTAAGAACACTGGGGCTCTGGGCTTCTCTAGCCACCTCATCTTCTGCTCATCCTCGCGCGCACTCTAAAGAGAGCTCAGGTGAGAAATTGCAAACGTGGAGCAATTGCTCAGAGATGAAAAGTGCCAGCACTGAAAGCTGTTGCTAGCCAGCACCCTTCCTTGGAAGCGCTTTCACAGACGCAGCAACACTGGGGCTTTGCGCTTCTCTACCCACCAAAAGTCATGGTCCTTCTCTTTCCATCTCGTAGACACGAGCTGAGAAATTGCAAACGTCCAGCAATTGCTCCGAGATGAAAAGTGCCAGCACTGAAAGCTCTTGCTAGCCAGCACCCTTCCTTGGAAGCGCTTTCACAGGCGCAGCAACACTGGGGCTTTGCGCTTCTCTAGCCACCAAAAGTCACGGTCCTTCTCTTTCCGTCGGTAGACACGAGCTGAGAAATTGCAAACGTCGAGCAATTGCTCAGAGATGAAAAGTGCCAGCACTGAAAGCTGTTGCTAGCCAGCACCCTTCCTTGGAAGCGCTTTTGTAGGCCTAAGAACACTGGGGCTCTGGGCTTCTCTAGCCACCTCATCTTCTGCTCATCCTCCCGCGCACTCTAAAGAGAGCTCAGGTGAGAAATTGCAAACGTCGAGCAATTGCTCAGAGATGAAAAGTGCCAGCACTGAAAGCTCTTGCTAGCCAGCACCCTTCCTTGGAAGCGCTTTTGTAGGCCTAAGAACACTGGGGCTCTGGGCTTCTCTAGCCACCTCATCTTCTGCTCATCCTCTCGCGCACTCTAAAGAGAGCTCAGGTGAGAAATTGCAAACGTCCAGCAATTGCTCAGAGATGAAAAGTGCCAGCACTGAAAGCTGTTGCTAGCCAGCACCCTTCCTTGGAAGCGCTTTCACAGGCGCAGCAACACTGGGGCTTTGCGCTTCTCTAGCCACCAAACGTCACGGTCCTTCTCTTTCCGTCTCCTAGACACGAGCTGAGAAATTGCAAACGTCGAGCAATTGCTCAGAGATGAAAAGTGCCAGCACTGAAAGCTGTTGCTAGCCAGCACCCTTCCTTGGAAGCGCTTTTGTAGGCCTAAGAACACTGGGGCTCTGGGCTTCTCTAGCCACCTAATCTTCTGCTCATCCTCTCGCGCACTCTAAAGAGAGCTCAGGTGAGAAATTGAAAACGTCAAGCAATTGCTCAGAGATGAAAAGTGCCAGCACTGAAAGCTCTTGCTAGCCAGCACCCTTCCTTGGAAGCGCTTTACAGGCGCAGTAACACTGGGGCTTTGCGCTTCTCTACCCACCAAACGTCACGGTCCTTCTCTTTCCGTCTCCTAGACACGAGCTGAGAAAATGCAAACGTCCAGCAATTGCTCAGAGATGAAAAGTGCCAGCACTGAAAGCTGTTGCTAGCCAGCACCCTTCCTTGGAAGCGCTTTCACAGGCGCAGCAACACTGGGGCTTTGCGCTTCTCTAGCCACCAAACGTCACGGTCATTCTCTTTCCGTCTCGTAGACACGAGCTGAGAAATTGCAAACGTCGAGCAATTGCTCAGAGATGAAAAGTGCCAGCACTGAAAGCTGTTGCTAGCCAGCACCCTTCCTTGGAAGCGCTTTTGTAGGCCTAAGAACACTGGGGCTCTGGGCTTCTCTAGCCACCTCATCTTCTGCTCATCCTCTCGCGCACTCTAAAGAGAGCTCAGGTGAGAAATTGCAAACGTCCAGCAATTGCTCAGAGATGAAAAGTGCCAGCACTGAAAGCTCTTGCTAGCCAGCACCCTTCCTTGGAAGCGCTTTCACAGGCGGAGTAACACTGGGGCTTTGCGCTTCTCTACCCACCAAACGTCACGGTCCTTCTCTTTCGTCTCGTAGACACGAGCTGAGAAATTGCAAACGTCGAGCAATTGCTCAGAGATGAAAAGTGCCAGCACTGAAAGCTCTTGCTAGCCAGCACCCTTCCTTGGAAGCGCTTTTGTAGGCCTAAGAACACTGGGGCTCTGGGCTTCTCTAGCCACCTCATCTTCTGCTCATCCTCGCGCGCACTCTAAAGAGAGCTCAGGTGAGAAATTGCAAACGTCGAGCAATTGCTCAGAGATGAAAAGTGCCAGCACTGAAAGCTGTTGCTAGCCAGCACCCTTCCTTGGAAGCGCTTTTGTAGCCCTTAGAACACTGGGGCTCTGGGCTTCCCTAGCCACCTCATATTCTGCTCATCCTCTCGCGCACTCTAAAGAGAGCTCAGGTGAGAAATTGCAAACGTCGAGCACTTGGTCAGAGAAGAAAAGTGGCAGCACTGAAAGCTGTTGCTAGCCAGCACCCTTCCTTGGAAGCGCTTTCACAGGCGCAGTAACACTGGGGCTTTGCGCTTCTCTAGCCACCAAACGTCACGGTCCTTCTCTTTCCGTCTCGTAGACACGAGCTGAGAAATTGCAAACGTGGAGCAATTGCTCAGAGATGAAAAGTGCCAGCACTGAAAGCTGTTGCTAGCCAGCACCCTTCCTTGGAAGCGCTTTTGTAGCCCTTAGAACACTGGGGCTCTGGGCTTCTCTAGCCACCTCATCTTCTGCTCATCCTCGCGCGCACTCTAAAGAGAGCTCAGGTGAGAAATTGCAAACGTCGAGCAATTGCTCAGAGATGAAAAGTGCCAGCACTGAAAGCTGTTGCTAGCCAGCACCCTTCCTTGGAAGCGCTTTCACAGGCGCAGCAACACTGGGGCTTTGCGCTTCTATACGCACCAAACGTCACGGTCCTTCTCTTTCCGTCGGTAGACACGAGCTGAGAAATTGCAAACGTGGAGCAATTGCTCAGAGATGAAAAGTGCCAGCACTGAAAGCTGTTGCTAGCCAGCACCCTTCCTTGGAAGCGCTTTCACAGGCGCAGCAACACTGGGGCTTTGCGCTTCTCTACCCACCAAATGTCACGGTCCTTCTCTTTCCGTCTTGTAGACACGAGCTGAGAAATTGCAAACGTCGAGCAATTGCTCAGAGATGAAAAGTGCCAGCACTGAAAGCTGTTGCTAGCCAGCACCCTTCCTTGGAAGCGCTTTTGTAGGCCTAAGAACACTGGGGCTCTGGGCTTCTCTAGCCACCTCATCTTCTGCTCATCCTCCCGCGCACTCTAAAGAGAGCTCAGGTGAGAAATTGCAAACGTCGAGCAATTGCTCAGAGATGAAAAGTGCCAGCACTGAAAGCTCTTGCTAGCCAGCACCCTTCCTTGGAAGCGCTTTTGTAGGCCTAAGAACACTGGGGCTCTGGGCTTCTCTAGCCACCTCATCTTCTGCTCATCCTCTCGCGCACTCTAAAGAGAGCTCAGGTGAGAAATTGCAAACGTCCAGCAATTGCTCAGAGATGAAAAGTGCCAGCACTGAAAGCTGTTGCTAGCCAGCACCCTTCCTTGGAAGCGCTTTCACAGGCGCAGCAACACTGGGGCTTTGCGCTTCTCTAGCCACCAAACGTCACGGTCCTTCTCTTTCCGTCTCCTAGACACGAGCTGAGAAATTGCAAACGTCGAGCAATTGCTCAGAGATGAAAAGTGCCAGCACTGAAAGCTGTTGCTAGCCAGCACCCTTCCTTGGAAGCGCTTTTGTAGGCCTAAGAACACTGGGGCTCTGGGCTTCTCTAGCCACCTAATCTTCTGCTCATCCTCTCGCGCACTCTAAAGAGAGCTCAGGTGAGAAATTGAAAACGTCAAGCAATTGCTCAGAGATGAAAAGTGCCAGCACTGAAAGCTCTTGCTAGCCAGCACCCTTCCTTGGAAGCGCTTTACAGGCGCAGTAACACTGGGGCTTTGCGCTTCTCTACCCACCAAACGTCACGGTCCTTCTCTTTCCGTCTCCTAGACACGAGCTGAGAAAATGCAAACGTCCAGCAATTGCTCAGAGATGAAAAGTGCCAGCACTGAAAGCTGTTGCTAGCCAGCACCCTTCCTTGGAAGCGCTTTCACAGGCGCAGCAACACTGGGGCTTTGCGCTTCTCTAGCCACCAAACGTCACGGTCATTCTCTTTCCGTCTCGTAGACACGAGCTGAGAAATTGCAAACGTCGAGCAATTGCTCAGAGATGAAAAGTGCCAGCACTGAAAGCTGTTGCTAGCCAGCACCCTTCCTTGGAAGCGCTTTTGTAGGCCTAAGAACACTGGGGCTCTGGGCTTCTCTAGCCACCTCATCTTCTGCTCATCCTCTCGCGCACTCTAAAGAGAGCTCAGGTGAGAAATTGCAAACGTCCAGCAATTGCTCAGAGATGAAAAGTGCCAGCACTGAAAGCTCTTGCTAGCCAGCACCCTTCCTTGGAAGCGCTTTCACAGGCGGAGTAACACTGGGGCTTTGCGCTTCTCTACCCACCAAACGTCACGGTCCTTCTCTTTCGTCTCGTAGACACGAGCTGAGAAATTGCAAACGTCGAGCAATTGCTCAGAGATGAAAAGTGCCAGCACTGAAAGCTCTTGCTAGCCAGCACCCTTCCTTGGAAGCGCTTTTGTAGGCCTAAGAACACTGGGGCTCTGGGCTTCTCTAGCCACCTCATCTTCTGCTCATCCTCGCGCGCACTCTAAAGAGAGCTCAGGTGAGAAATTGCAAACGTCGAGCAATTGCTCAGAGATGAAAAGTGCCAGCACTGAAAGCTGTTGCTAGCCAGCACCCTTCCTTGGAAGCGCTTTTGTAGCCCTTAGAACACTGGGGCTCTGGGCTTCCCTAGCCACCTCATATTCTGCTCATCCTCTCGCGCACTCTAAAGAGAGCTCAGGTGAGAAATTGCAAACGACGAGCAATTGCTCAGAGATGAAAAGTGCCAGCACTGAAAGCTCTTGCTAGCCAGCACCCTTCCTTGGAAGCGCTTTCACAGGCGCAGCAACACTGGGGCTTTGCGCTTCTCTAGCCACCAAACGTCACGGTCCTTCTCTTTCCGTCTCGTAGACACGAGCTGAGAAATTGCAAACGTCGAGCAATTGCTCAGAGATGAAAAGTGCCAGCACTGAAAGCTGTTGCTAGCCAGCACCCTTCCTTGGAAGCGCTTTTGTAGGCCTAAGAACACTGGGGCTCTGGGCTTCTCTAGCCACCTCATCTTCTGCTCATCCTCTCGCGCACTCTAAAGAGAGCTCAGGTGAGAAATTGCAAACGTCGAGCAATTGCTCAGAGATGAAAAGTGCCAGCACTGAAAGCTGTTGCTAGACAGCACCCTTCCTTGGAAGCGCTTTCACAGGCGCAGCAACACTGGGGCTTTGCGCTTCTATACGCACCAAACGTCACAGTCATTCTCTTTCCGTCTTGTAGACACGAGCTGAGAAATTGCAAACGTGGAGCAATTGCTCAGAGATGAAAAGTGCCAGCACTGAAAGCTGTTGCTAGCCAGCACCCTTCCTTGGAAGCGCTTTTGTAGGCCTAAGCACACTGGGGCTCTGGGCTTCTCTAGCCACCTCATCTTCTGCTCATCCTCTCGCGCACTCTAAAGAGAGCTCAGGTGAGAAATTGCAAACGTCCAGCAATTGCTCAGAGATGAAAAGTGCCAGCACTGAAAGCTCTTGCTAGCCAGCACCCTTCCTTGGAAGCGCTTTCACAGGCGCAGCAACACTGGGGCTTTGCGCTTCTCTAGCCACCAAATGTCACGGTCCTTCTCTTTCCGTCTCGTAGACACGAGCTGAGAAATTGCAAACGTCGAGCAATTGCTCAGAGATGAAAAGTGCTAGCACTGAAAGCTGTTGCTAGCCAGCACCCTTCCTTGGAAGCGCTTTTGTAGGCCTAAGAACACTGGGGCTCTGGGCTTCTCTAGCCACCTCATCTTCTGCTCATCCTCGCGCGCTCTAAACAGAGCTCAGGTGAGAAATTGCAAACGTCGAGCAATTGCTCAGAGATGAAAAGTGCCAGCACTGAAAGCTGTTGCTAGCCAGCACCCTTCCTTGGAAGCGCTTTTGTAGGCCTAAGAACACTGGGGCTCTGGGCTTCTCTAGCCACCTCATCTTCTGCTCATCCTCGCGCGCTCTAAACAGAGCTCAGGTGAGACATTGCAAACGTCCAGCAATTGCTCAGAGATGAAAAGTGCCAGCACTGAAAGCTGTTGCTAGCCAGCACCCTTCCTTGGAAGCGCTTTAACAGGCGCAGCAACACTGGGGCTTTGCGCTTCTCTAGCCACCAAACGTCACGGTCCTTCTCTTTCCGTCTCGTAGACACGAGCTGAGAAATTGCAAACGTCCAGCAATTGCTCAGAGATGAAAAGTGCCAGCACTGAAAGCTCTTGCTAGCCAGCACCCTTCCTTGGAAGCGCTTTTGTAGGCCTAAGAACACTGGGGCTCTGGGCTTCTCTAGCCACCTCATCTTCTGCTCATCCTCTCGCGCACTCTAAAGAGAGCTCAGGTGAGAAATTGCAAACGTCGAGCACTTGGTCAGAGAAGAAAAGTGGCAGCACTGAAAGCTGTTGCTAGCCAGCACCCTTCCTTGGAAGCGCTTTCACAGGCGCAGTAACACTGGGGCTTTGCGCTTCTCTAGCCACCAAACGTCACGGTCCTTCTCTTTCCGTCTCGTAGACACGAGCTGAGAAATTGCAAACGTGGAGCAATTGCTCAGAGATGAAAAGTGCCAGCACTGAAAGCTGTTGCTAGCCAGCACCCTTCCTTGGAAGCGCTTTCACAAGCGCAGTAACACTAGGGCTTTGCGCTTCTATACGCATCAAATGTCACGGTCCTTCTCTTTCCGTCTCGTAGACATGAGCTGAGAAATTGCAAATGTCGAGCAATTGCTCAGAGATGAAAAGTGCCAGCACTGAAAGCTGTTGCTAGCCAGCACCCTTCCTTGGAAGCGCTTTCACAGGTGCAGCAACACTGGGGCTTTGCGCTTCTCTAGCCACCAGACGTCACGGTCCTTCTCTTTCCGTCTCGTAGACACGAGCTGAGAAATTGCAAACGTCGAGCAATTGCTCAGAGATGAAAAGTGCCAGCACTGAAAGCTCTTGCTAGCCAGCACCCTTCCTTGGAAGCGCTTTTGTAGCCCTTAGAACACTGGGGCTCTGGGCTTCCCTAGCCACCTCATCTTCTGCTCATCCTCTCGCGCACTCTAAAGAGAGCTCAGGTGAGAAATTGCAAACGACGAGCAATTGCTCAGAGATGAAAAGTGCCAGCACTGAAAGCTCTTGCTAGCCAGCACCCTTCCTTGGAAGCGCTTTCACAGGCACAGCAACACTGGGGCTTTGCGCTTCTCTAGCCACCAAACGTCACGGTCCTTCTCTTTCCGTCTCGTAGAAACGAGCTGAGAAATTGCAAACGTGGAGCAATTGCTCCGAGATGAAAAGTGCCAGCACTGAAAGCTCTTGCTAGCCAGCACCCTTCCTTGGAAGCGCTTTTGTAGGCCTAAGAACACTGGGGCTCTGGGCTTCTCTAGCCACCTCATCTTCTGCTCATCCTCTCGCGCACTCTAAAGAGAGCTCAGGTGAGAAATTGCAAACGACGAGCAATTGCTCAGAGATGAAAAGTGCCAGCACTGAAAGCTGTTGCTAGCCAGCACCCTTCCTTGGAAGCGCTTTCACAGGCGCAGCAACACTGGGGCTTTGCGCTTCTCTAGCCACCAAACGTCACTGTCCTTCTCTTTCCGTCTCCTAGACACGAGCTGAGAAATTGCAAACGTCGAGCAATTGCTCAGAGATGAAAAGTGCCAGCACTGAAAGCTGTTGCTAGCCAGCACCCTTCCTTGGAAGCGCTTTTGTAGGCCTAAGAACACTGGGGCTCTGGGCTTCTTTAGCCACCTCATCTTCTGCTCATCCTCTCGCGCACTCTAAAGAGAGCTCAGGTGAGAAATTGCAAACGTCGAGCAATTGCTCAGAGATGAAAAGTGCCAGCACTGAAAGCTGTTGCTAGACAGCACCCTTCCTTGGAAGCGCTTTCACAGGCGCAGCAACACTGGGGCTTTGCGCTTCTCTACCCACCAAACGTCACAGTCATTCTCTTTCCGTCTCGTAGACATGAGCTGAGAAATTGCAAACGTGGAGCAATTGCTCAGAGATGAAAAGTGCCAGCACTGAAAGCTGTTGCTAGCCAGCACCCTTCCTTGGAAGCGCTTTTGTAGGCCTAAGCACACTGGGGCTCTGGGCTTCTCTAGCCACCTCATCTTCTGCTCATCCTCGCGCGCACTCTAAAGAGAGCTCAGGTGAGAAATTGCAAACGTCGAGCAATTGCTCAGAGATGAAAAGTGCCAGCACTGAAAGCTCTTGCTAGCCAGCACCCTTCCTTGGAAGCGCTTTCACAGGCGCAGCAACACTGGGGCTTTGCGCTTCTCTAGCCACCAAACGTCACGGTCCTTCTCTTTCCGTCTCGTAGACACGAGCTGAGAAATTGCAAACGTCGAGCAATTGCTCAGAGATGAAAAGTGCTAGCACTGAAAGCTGTTGCTAGCCAGCACCCTTCCTTGGAAGCGCTTTTGTAGGCCTAAGAACACTGGGGCTCTGGGCTTCTCTAGCCACCTCATCTTCTGCTCATCCTCGCGCGCTCTAAACAGAGCTCAGGTGAGAAATTGCAAACGTCGAGCAATTGCTCAGAGATGAAAAGTGCCAGCACTGAAAGCTGTTGCTAGCCAGCACCCTTCCTTGGAAGCGCTTTTGTAGGCCTAAGAACACTGGGGCTCTGGGCTTCTCTAGCCACCTCATCTTCTGCTCATCCTCGCGTGCTCTAAACAGAGCTCAGGTGAGAAATTGCAAACGTCCAGCAATTGCTCAGAGATGAAAAGTGCCAGCACTGAAAGCTGTTGCTAGCCAGCACCCTTCCTTGGAAGCGCTTTAACAGGCGCAGCAACACTGGGGCTTTGCGCTTCTCTAGCCACCAAACGTCACGGTCCTTCTCTTTCCGTCTCGTAGACACGAGCTGAGAAATTGCAAACGTCGAGCAATTGCTCAGAGATGAAAAGTGCCAGCACTGAAAGCTCTTGCTAGCCAGCACCCTTCCTTGGAAGCGCTTTTGTAGGCCTAAGAACACTGGGGCTCTGGGCTTCTCTAGCCACCTCATCTTCTGCTCATCCTCTCGCGCACTCTAAAGAGAGCTCAGGTGAGAAATTGCAAACGTCGAGCACTTGGTCAGAGAAGAAAAGTGGCAGCACTGAAAGCTGTTGCTAGCCAGCACCCTTCCTTGGAAGCGCTTTCACAGGCGCAGTAACACTGGGGCTTTGCGCTTCTCTAGCCACCAAACGTCACGGTCCTTCTCTTTCCGTCTCGTAGACACGAGCTGAGAAATTGCAAACGTGGAGCAATTGCTCAGAGATGAAAAGTGCCAGCACTGAAAGCTGTTGCTAGCCAGCACCCTTCCTTGGAAGCGCTTTCACAAGCGCAGTAACACTAGGGCTTTGCGCTTCTATACGCATCAAATGTCACGGTCCTTCTCTTTCCGTCTCGTAGACATGAGCTGAGAAATTGCAAATGTCGAGCAATTGCTCAGAGATGAAAAGTGCCAGCACTGAAAGCTGTTGCTAGCCAGCACCCTTCCTTGGAAGCGCTTTCACAGGTGCAGCAACACTGGGGCTTTGCGCTTCTCTAGCCACCAGACGTCACGGTCCTTCTCTTTCCGTCTCGTAGACACGAGCTGAGAAATTGCAAACGTCGAGCAATTGCTCAGAGATGAAAAGTGCCAGCACTGAAAGCTCTTGCTAGCCAGCACCCTTCCTTGGAAGCGCTTTTGTAGCCCTTAGAACACTGGGGCTCTGGGCTTCCCTAGCCACCTCATCTTCTGCTCATCCTCTCGCGCACTCTAAAGAGAGCTCAGGTGAGAAATTGCAAACGACGAGCAATTGCTCAGAGATGAAAAGTGCCAGCACTGAAAGCTCTTGCTAGCCAGCACCCTTCCTTGGAAGCGCTTTCACAGGCACAGCAACACTGGGGCTTTGCGCTTCTCTAGCCACCAAACGTCACGGTCCTTCTCTTTCCTTCTCGTAGAAACGAGCTGAGAAATTGCAAACGTGGAGCAATTGCTCCGAGATGAAAAGTGCCAGCACTGAAAGCTCTTGCTAGCCAGCACCCTTCCTTGGAAGCGCTTTTGTAGACCTAAGAACACTGGGGCTCTGGGCTTCTCTAGCCACCTCATCTTCTGCTCATCCTCTCGCGCACTATAAAGAGAGCTCAGGTGAGAAATTGCAAACGTCGAGCAATTGCTCAGAGATGAAAAGTGCCAGCACTGAAAGCTCTTGCTAGCCAGCACCCTTCCTTGGAAGCGCTTTCACAGGCGCAGTAACACTGGGGCTTTGCGCTTCTATACGCACCAAATGTCACAGTCATTCTGTTTCCGTCTCGTAGACATGAGCTGAGAAATTGCAAACGTCGAGCAATTGCTCAGAGATGAAAAGTGCCAGCACTGAAAGCTCTTGCTAGCCAGCACCCTTCCTTGGAAGCGCTTTTGTAGCCCTTAGAACACTGGGGCTCTGGGCTTCTCTAGCCACCTCATCTTCTGCTCATCCTCTCGCGCACTCTAAAGAGAGCTCAGGTGAGAAATTGCAAACGTCCAGCAATTGCTCAGAGATGAAAAGTGCCAGCACTGAAAGCTGTTGCTAGCCAGCACCCTTCCTTGGAAGCGCTTTCACAGGCGCAGCAACACTGGGGCTTTGCGCTTCTCTAGCCACCAAACGTCACGGTCCTTCTCTTTCCGTCTTGTAGACATGAGCTGAGAAATTGCAAACGTCGAGCAATTGCTCAGAGATGAAAAGTGCCAGCACTGAAAGCTGTTGCTAGCCAGCACCCTTCCTTGGAAGCGCTTTTGTAGGCCTAAGAACACTGGGGCTCTGGGCTTCTCTAGCCACCTAATCTTCTGCTCATCCTCTCGCGCACTCTAAAGAGAGCTCAGGTGAGAAATTGAAAACGTCAAGCAATTGCTCAGAGATGAAAAGTGCCAGCACTGAAAGCTCTTGCTAGCCAGCACCCTTCCTTGGAAGCGCTTTACAGGCGCAGTAACACTGGGGCTTTGCGCTTCTCTACCCACCAAACGTCACGGTCCTTCTCTTTCCGTCTCCTAGACACGAGCTGAGAAAATGCAAACGTCCAGCAATTGCTCAGAGATGAAAAGTGCCAGCACTGAAAGCTGTTGCTAGCCAGCACCCTTCCTTGGAAGCGCTTTCACAGGCGCAGCAACACTGGGGCTTTGCGCTTCTCTAGCCACCAAACGTCACGGTCATTCTCTTTCCGTCTCGTAGACACGAGCTGAGAAATTGCAAACGTCGAGCAATTGCTCAGAGATGAAAAGTGCCAGCACTGAAAGCTGTTGCTAGCCAG
Source organism: Sarcoramphus papa (assembly GCA_037962945.1). Taxonomy (NCBI): domain Eukaryota; kingdom Metazoa; phylum Chordata; class Aves; order Accipitriformes; family Cathartidae; genus Sarcoramphus; species Sarcoramphus papa. Next base: position 2,122,577 of record JBBMRM010000108.1, read on the forward strand.
CACCCTTCCTTGGAAGCGCTTTTGTAGGCCTAAGAACACTGGGGCTCTGGGCTTCTCTAGCCACCTCATCTTCTGCTCATCCTCTCGCGCACTCTAAAGAGAGCTCAGGTGAGAAATTGCAAACGTCCAGCAATTGCTCAGAGATGAAAAGTGCCAGCACTGAAAGCTCTTGCTAGCCAGCACCCTTCCTTGGAAGCGCTTTCACAGGCGGAGTAACACTGGGGCTTTGCGCTTCTCTACCCACCAAACGTCACGGTCCTTCTCTTTCGTCTCGTAGACACGAGCTGAGAAATTGCAAACGTCGAGCAATTGCTCAGAGATGAAAAGTGCCAGCACTGAAAGCTCTTGCTAGCCAGCACCCTTCCTTGGAAGCGCTTTTGTAGGCCTAAGAACACTGGGGCTCTGGGCTTCTCTAGCCACCTCATCTTCTGCTCATCCTCGCGCGCACTCTACAGAGAGCTCAGGTGAGAAATTGCAAACGTCGAGCAATTGCTCAGAGATGAAAAGTGCCAGCACTGAAAGCTGTTGCTAGCCAGCACCCTTCCTTGGAAGCGCTTTTGTAGCCCTTAGAACACTGGGGCTCTGGGCTTCCCTAGCCACCTCATATTCTGCTCATCCTCTCGCGCACTCTAAAGAGAGCTCAGGTGAGAAATTGCAAACGACGAGCAATTGCTCAGAGATGAAAAGTGCCAGCACTGAAAGCTGTTGCTAGCCAGCACCCTTCCTTGGAAGCGCTTTCACAGGCGCAGCAACACTGGGGCTTTGCGCTTCTCTAGCCACCAAACGTCACGGTCATTCTCTTTCCGTCTCCTAGACACGAGCTGAGAAATTGCAAACGTCGAGCAATTGCTCAGAGATGAAAAGTGCCAGCACTGAAAGCTCTTGCTAGCCAGCACCCTTCCTTGGAAGCGCTTTTGTAGGCCTAAGAACACTGGGGCTCTGGGCTTCTCTAGCCACCTCATCTTCTGCTCATCCTCTCGCGCACTCTAAAGAGAGCTCAGGTGAGAAATTGCAAACGTCGAGCAATTGCTCAGAGATGAAAAGTGCCAGCACTGAAAGCTGTTGCTAGACAGCACCCTTCCTTGGAAGCGCTTTCACAGGCGCAGCAACACTGGGGCTTTGCGCTTCTATACGCACCAAACGTCACAGTCATTCTCTTTCCGTCTCGTAGACATGAGCTGAGAAATTGCAAACGTGGAGCAATTGCTCAGAGATGAAAAGTGCCAGCACTGAAAGCTGTTGCTAGCCAGCACCCTTCCTTGGAAGCGCTTTTGTAGGCCTAAGCACACTGGGGCTCTGGGCTTCTCTAGCCACCTCATCTTCTGCTCATCCTCGCGCGCACTCTAAAGAGAGCTCAGGTGAGAAATTGCAAACGTCCAGCAATTGCTCAGAGATGAAAAGTGCCAGCACTGAAAGCTCTTGCTAGCCAGCACCCTTCCTCGGAAGCGCTTTTGTAGGCCTAAGAACACTGGGCCTCTGGGCTTCTCTAGCCACCTCATCTTCTGCTCATCCTCCCGTGCACTCTGAAGAGAGCTCAGGTGAGAAATTGCAAACGTCGAGCACTTGGTCAGAGAAGAAAAGTGCCAGCACTGAAAGCTGTTGCTAGCCAGCACCCTTCCTTGGAAGCGCTTTCACAGGCGCAGCAACACTGGGGCTTTGCGCTTCTCTAGCCACCAAACGTCACGGTCCTTCTCTTTCCGTCTCCTAGACACGAGCTGAGAAATTGCAAACGTCGAGCAATTGCTCAGAGATGAAAAGTGCCAGCACTGAAAGCTCTTGCTAGCCAGCACCCTTCCTTGGAAGCGCTTTAACAGGCGCAGCAACACTGCGGCTTTGCGCTTCTCTAGCCACCAAACGTCACGGTCATTCTCTTTCCGTCTCGTAGACACGAGCTGAGAAATTGCAAACGTCGAGCAATTGCTCAGAGATGAAAAGTGCCAGCACTGAAAGCTGTTGCTAGCCAGCACCCTTCCTTGGAAGCGCTTTTGTAGGCCTAAGAACACTGGGGCTCTGGGCTTCTCTAGCCACCTCATCTTCTGCTCATCCTCTCGCGCACTCTAAAGAGAGCTCAGGTGAGAAATTGCAAACGTCGAGCAATTGCTCAGAGATGAAAAGTGCCAGCACTGAAAGCTGTTGCTAGACAGCACCCTTCCTTGGAAGCGCTTTCACAGGCGCAGTAACACTGGGGCTTTGCGCTTCTATACGCACCAAACGTCACAGTCATTCTCTTTCCGTCTCGTAGACATGAGCTGAGAAATTGCAAACGTCGAGCAATTGCTCAGAGATGAAAAGTGCCAGCACTGAAAGCTGTTGCTAGCCAGCCCCCTTCCTTGGAAGCGCTTTTGTAGGCCTAAGCACACTGGGGCTCTGGGCTTCTCTAGCCACCTCATCTTCTGCTCATCCTCTCGCGCACTCTAAAGAGAGCTCAGGTGAGAAATTGCAAACGTCCAGCAATTGCTCAGAGATGAAAAGTGCCAGCACTGAAAGCTGTTGCTAGCCAGCACCCTTCCTCGGAAGCGCTTTTGTAGCCCTTAGAACACTGGGGCTCTGGGCTTCTCTAGCCACCTCATCTTCTGCTCATCCTCCCGCGCACTCTGAAGAGAGCTCAGGTGAGAAATTGCAAACGTCGAGCACTTGGTCAGAGAAGAAAAGTGCCAGCACTGAAAGCTGTTGCTAGCCAGCACCCTTCCTTGGAAGCGCTTTCACAGGCGCAGCAACACTGGGGCTTTGCGCTTCTCTAGCCACCAAACGTCACGGTCCTTCTCTTTCCGTCTTGTAGACACGAGCTGAGAAATTGCAAACGTCGAGCAATTGCTCAGAGATGAAAAGTGCCAGCACTGAAAGCTGTTGCTAGCCAGCACCCTTCCTTGGAAGCGCTTTTGTAGGCCTAAGAACACTGGGGCTCTGGGATTCTCTAGCCACCTCATCTTCTGCTCATCCTCTCGCGCACTCTAAAGAGAGCTCAGGTGAGAAATTGCAAACGTCGAGCAATTGCTCAGAGATGAAAAGTGCCAGCACTGAAAGCTGTTGCTAGCCAGCACCCTTCCTTGGAAGCGCTTTCACAGGCGCAGCAACACTGGGGCTTTGCGCTTCTCTACCCACCAAACGTCACGGTCACTATTTCTCCGTCTCGTAGACACGAGCTGAGAAATTGCAAACGTCGAGCAATTGCTCAGAGATGAAAAGTGCCAGCACTGAAAGCTGTTGCTAGCCAGCACCCTTCCTTGGAAGCGCTTTTGTAGGCCTAAGAACACTGGGGCTCTGGGCTTCTCTAGCCACCTCATCTTCTGCTCATCCTCTCGCGCACTCTAAAGAGAGCTCAGGTGAGAAATTGCAAACGTCCAGCAATTGCTCAGAGATGAAAAGTGCCAGCACTGAAAGCTCTTGCTAGCCAGCACCCTTCCTTGGAAGCGCTTGCACAGGCGCAGCAACACTGGGGCTTTGCGCTTCTATACGCACCAAACGTCACGGTCCTTCTCTTTCCGTCTCGTAGACACGAGCTGAGAAATTGCAAACGTCGAGCAATTGCTCAGAGATGAAAAGTGCCAGCACTGAAAGCTGTTGCTAGCCAGCACCCTTCCTTGGAAGCGCTTTTGTAGGCCTAAGAACACTGGGGCTCTGGGCTTCTCTAGCCACCTCATGTTCTGCTCATCCTCTCGCGCACTCTAAAGAGAGCTCAGGTGAGAAATTGCAAACGTCCAGCAATTGCTCAGAGATGAAAAGTGCCAGCACTGAAAGCTGTTGCTAGCCAGCACCCTTCCTTGGAAGCGCTTTAACAGGCGCAGCAACACTGGGGCTTTGCGCTTCTCTAGCCACCAAACGTCACGGTCCTTCTCTTTCCGTCTTGTAGACACGAGCTGAGAAATTGCAAACGTGGAGCAATTGCTCAGAGATGAAAAGTGCCAGCACTGAAAGCTGTTGCTAGCCAGCACCCTTCCTTGGAAGCGCTTTTGTAGGCCTAAGAACACTGGGGCTCTGGGCTTCTTTAGCCACCTCATCTTCTGCTCATCCTCTCGCGCACTCTAAAGAGAGCTCAGGTGAGAAATTGCAAACGTCGAGCAATTGCTCAGAGATGAAAAGTGCCAGCACTGAAAGCTCTTGCTAGCCAGCACCCTTCCTTGGAAGTGCTTTTGTAGGCCTAAAAACACTGGGGCTCTGGGCTTCTCTAGCCACCTAATCTTCTGCTCATCCTCCCGCGCACTCTGAAGAGAGCTCAGGTGAGAAATTGCAAACGTCGAGCAATTGCTCAGAGATGAAAAGTGCCAGCACTGAAAGCTGTTGCTAGCCAGCACCCTTCCTTGGAAGCGCTTTCACAGGCGCAGCAACACTGGGGCTTTGCGCTTCTCTACCCACCAAACGTCACGGTCCTTCTCTTTCCGTCTCGTAGACATGAGCTGAGAAATTGCAAACGTCCAGCAATTGCTCAGAGATGAAAAGTGCCAGCACTGAAAGCTGTTGCTAGCCAGCACCCTTCCTTGGAAGCGCTTTTGTAGGCCTAAGCACACTGGGGCTCTGGGCTTCTCTAGCCACCTAATCTTCTGCTCATCCTCCCGCGCTCTAAAGAGAGCTCAGGTGAGAAATTGCAAACGTCCAGCAATTGCTCAGAGATGAAAAGTGCCAGCACTGAAAGCTGTTGCTAGCCAGCACCCTTCCTTGGAAGTGCTTTCACAGGCGCAGCAACACTGGGGCTTTGCGCTTCTCTAGCCACCAAACGTCACGGTCCTTCTCTTTCCGTCTCGTAGACATGAGCTGAGAAATTGCAAACGTCGAGCAATTGCTCCGAGATGAAAAGTGCCAGCACTGAAAGCTGTTGCTAGCCAGCACCCTTCCTTGGAAGCGCTTTTGTAGGCCTAAGAACACTGGGGCTCTGGGCTTCTCTAGCCACCTCATCTTCTGCTCATCCTCTCGCGCACTCTAAAGAGAGCTCAGGTGAGAAATTGCAAACGTCGAGCAATTGCTCAGAGATGAAAAGTGCCAGCACTGAAAGCTCTTGCTAGCCAGCACCCTTCCTTGGAAGCGCTTTCACAGGCGCAGCAACACTGGGGCTTTGCGCTTCTCTAGCCGCCAAACGTCACGGTCCTTCTCTTTCCGTCTCGTAGACACGAGCTGAGAAATTGCAAACGTCCAGCAATTGCTCAGAGATGAAAAGTGCCAGCACTGAAAGCTGTTGCTAGCCAGCACCCTTCCTTGGAAGCGCTTTAACAGGCGCAGCAACACTGGGGCTTTGCGCTTCTCTAGCCACCAAACGTCACGGTCCTTCTCTTTCCGTCTTGTAGACATGAGCTGAGAAATTGCAAACGTCGAGCAATTGCTCAGAGATGAAAAGTGCCAGCACTGAAAGCTCTTGCTAGCCAGCACCCTTCCTTGGAAGCGCTTTCACAGGCGCAGCAACACTGTGGCTTTGCGCTTCTCTAGCCACCAAACGTCACGGTCCTTCTCTTTCCGTCTCGTAGACACGAGCTGAGAAATTGCAAATGTCGAGCAATTGCTCAGAGATGAAAAGTGCCAGCACTGAAAGCTGTTGCTAGCCAGCACCCTTCCTTGGAAGCGCTCTTGTAGGCCTAAGAACACTGGGGCTCTGGGCTTCTCTAGCCACCTCATCTTCTGCTCATCCTCTCGCGCACTCTAAAGAGAGCTCAGGTGAGAAATTGCAAACATCGAGCAATTGCTCAGAGATGAAAAGTGGCAGCACTGAAAGCTGTTGCTAGCCAGCACCCTTCCTTGGAAGCGCTTTCACAGGCGCAGCAACACTGGGGCTTTGCGCTTCTCTAGCCACCAAACGTCACAGTCCTTCTCTTTCCGTCTCGTAGACATGAGCTGAGAAATTGCAAATGTCGAGCAATTGCTCAGAGATGAAAAGTGCCAGCACTGAAAGCTCTTGCTAGCCAGCACCCTTCCTTGGAAGCGCTTTTGTAGGCCGAAGAACACTGGGGCTCTGGGCTTCTCTAGCCACCTCATCTTCTGCTCATCCTCGCGCGCACTCTAAAGAGAGCTCAGGGGAGAAATTGCAAACGTCGAGCAATTGCTCAGAGATGAAAAGTGCCAGCACTGAAAGCTCTTGCTAGCCAGCACCCTTCCTTGGAAGCGCTTTCACAGGCGCAGTAACACTGGGGCTTTGCACTTCTCTACGCACCAAACGTCACGGTCCTTCTCTTTCCGTCTCGTAGACACGAGCTGAGAAATTGCAAACGTCGAGCAATTGCTCAGAGATGAAAAGTGCCAGCACTGAAAGCTGTTGCTAGCCAGCACCCTTCCTTGGAAGCGCTTTTGTAGGCCTAAGAACAGTGGGGCTCTGGGCTTCTCTAGCCACCTCATCTTCTGCTCATCCTCTCGCGCACTCTAAAGAGAGCTCAGGTGAGAAATTGCAAACGTCGAGCAATTGCTCAGAGATGAAAAGTGCCAGCACTGAAAGCTGTTGCTAGCCAGCACCCTTCCTTGGAAGCGCTTGCACAGGCGCAGCAACACTGGGGCTTTGCGCTTCTATACGCACGAAACGACACGGTCATTCTCTTTCCGTCTCGTAGACACGAGCTGAGAAATTGCAAACGTCGAGCAATTGCTCAGAGATGAAAAGTGCCAGCACTGAAAGCTGTTGCTAGCCAGCACCCTTCCTTGGAAGCGCTTTTGTAGGCCTAAGAACACTGGGGCTCTGGGCTTCTCTAGCCACCTAATCTTCTGCTCATCCTCCCGCGCACTCTGAAGAGAGCTCAGGTGAGACATTGCAAACGTCGAGCAATTGCTCAGAGATGAAAAGTGCCAGCACTGAAAGCTGTTGCTAGCCAGCACCCTTCCTTGGAAGCGCTTTACAGGCGCAGTAACACTGGGGCTTTGCGCTTCTCTACCCACCAAACGTCACGGTCCTTCTCTTTCCGTCTCCTAGACACGAGCTGAGAAAATGCAAACGTCCAGCAATTGCTCAGAGATGAAAAGTGCCAGCACTGAAAGCTGTTGCTAGCCAGCACCCTTCCTTGGAAGCGCTTTTGTAGCCCTTAGAACACTGGGGCTCTGGGCTTCCCTAGCCACCTCATCTTCTGCTCATCCTCTCGCGCACTCTAAAGAGAGCTCATGTGAGAAATTGCAAACGACGAGCAATTGCTCAGAGATGAAAAGTGCCAGCACTGAAAGCTGTTGCTAGCCAGCACCCTTCCTTGGAAGCGCTTTCACAGGCGCAGCAACACTGGGGCTTTGCGCTTCTATACGCACCAAACGTCACAGTCATTCTCTTTCCGTCTCGTAGACACGAGCTGAGAAATTGCAAACGTCCAGCAATTGCTCAGAGATGAAAAGTGCCAGCACTGAAAGCTGTTGCTAGCCAGCACCCTTCCTTGGAAGCGCTTTTGTAGGCCTAAGCACACTCGGGCTCTGGGCTTCTCTAGCCACCTCATCTTCTGCTCATCCTCTCGCGCTCTAAACAGAGCTCAGGTGAGAAATTGCAAACGTCCAGCTATTGCTCAGAGATGAAAAGTGCCAGCACTGAAAGCTCTTGCTAGCCAGCACCCTTCCTTGGAAGCGCTTTCACAGGCGCAGCAACACTGGGGCTTTGCGCTTCTATACGCACCAAACGTCACGGTCCTTCTCTTTCCGTCGGTAGACACGAGCTGAGAAATTGCAAATGTCGAGCAATTGCTCAGAGATGAAAAGTGCCAGCACTGAAAGCTGTTGCTAGCCAGCACCCTTCCTTGGAAGCGCTTTTGTAGGCCTAAGCACACTGGGGCTCTGGGCTTCTCTAGCCACCTAATCTTCTGCTCATCCTCGCGCACTCTAAAGAGAGCTCAGGTGAGAAATTGCAAACGTCGAGCAATTGCTCAGAGATGCAAAGTGCCAGCACTGAAAGCTGTTGCTAGCCAGCACCCTTCCTTGGAAGCGCTTTCACAGGCGCAGCAACACTGGGGCTTTGCGCTTCTCTAGCCGCCAAACGTCACGGTCCTTCTCTTTCCGTCTCGTAGACACGAGCTGAGAAATTGAAAACGTCAAGCAATTGCTCAGAGATGAAAAGTGCCAGCACTGAAAGCTGTTGCTAGCCAGCACCCTTCCTTGGAAGCGCTTTCACAGGCGCAGTAACACTGGGGCTTTGCGCTTCTCTAGCCACCAAACGTCACGGTCCTTCTCTTTCCGTCTCGTAGACACGAGCTGAGAAAATGCAAATGTCGAGCAATTGCTCAGAGATGAAAAGTGCCAGCACTGAAAGCTCTTGCTAGCCAGCACCCTTCCTTGGAAGCGCTTTCACAGGCGCAGCAACACTGGGGCTTTGCGCTTCTCTAGCCACCAAACGTCACAGTCATTCTCTTTCCGTCTCGTAGACACGAGCTGAGAAATTGCAAACGTCGAGCAATTGCTCAGAGATGAAAAGTGCCAGCACTGAAAGCTCTTGCTAGCCAGCACCCTTCCTTGGAAGCGCTTTTGTAGGCCTAAGAAGACTTGGGCTCTGGGCTTCTCTAGCCACCTCATCTTCTGCTCATCCTCTCGCGCACTCTAAAGAGAGCTCAGGTGAGAAATTGCAAACGTCGAGCAATTGCTCAGAGATGAAAAGTGCCAGCACTGAAAGCTCTTGCTAGCCAGCACCCTTCCTTGGAAGCGCTTTCACAGGCGCAGCAACACTGGGGCTTTGCACTTCTGTACGCACCAAACGTCACGGTCCTTCTCTTTCCGTCTCGTAGACACGAGCTGAGAAATTGCAAACGTCAAGCAATTGCTCCGAGATGAAAAGTGCCAGCACTGAAAGCTGTTGCTAGCCAGCACCCTTCCTTGGAAGCGCTTTCACAGGCGCAGTAACACCGGGGCTTTGCGCTTCTCTACCCAACAAACGGCACGGTCATTCTCTTTCTGTCTCGTAGACACGAGCTGAGAAATTGCAAACGTCGAGCAATTGCTCAGAGATGAAAAGTGCCAGCACTGAAAGCTGTTGCTAGCCAGCACCCTTCCTTGGAAGCGCTTTCACAGGCGCAGTAACACCGGGGCTTTGCGCTTCTATACGCACCAAACGTCACGGTCATTCTCTTTCCGTCTCGTAGACACGAGCTGAGAAATTGCAACCGTCGAGCAATTGCTCAGAGATGAAAAGTGCCAGCACTGAAAGCTGTTGCTAGCCAGCACCCTTCCTTGGAAGCGCTTTTGTAGGCCTAAGAACACTGGGGCTCTGGGCTTCTCTAGCCACCTCATCTTCTGCTCATCCTCTCGCGCACTCTAAAGAGAGCTCAGGTGAGAAATTGCAAATGTCGAGCAATTGCTCAGAGATGAAAAGTGCCAGCACTGAAAGCTGTTGCTAGCCAGCACCCTTCCTTGGAAGCGCTTTCACAGGCGCAGCAACACTGGGGCTTTGCGCTTCTATACGCACCAAACGTCACGGTCATTCTCTTTCCGTCTTGTAGACACGAGCTGAGAAATTGCAAACGTCGAGCAATTGCTCAGAGATGAAAAGTGCCAGCACTGAAAGCTCTTGCTAGCCAGCACCCTTCCTTGGAAGCGCTTTCACAGGCGCAGCAACACTGGGGCTTTGCGCTTCTCTACCCACCAAACGTCACGGTCCTTCTCTTTCAGTCTCGTAGACATGAGCTGAGAAATTGCAAACGTCCAGCAATTGCTCGGAGATGAAAAGTGCCAGCACTGAAAGCTGTTGCTAGCCAGCACCCTTCCTTGGAAGCGCTTTTGTAGCCCTTAGAACACTGGGGCTCTGGGCTTCCCTAGCCACCTCATCTTCTGCTCATCCTCTCGCGCAGTCTAAAGAGAGCTCAGGTGAGAAATTGCAAACGTCGAGCAATTGCTCAGAGATGAAAAGTGCCAGCACTGAAAGCTGTTGCTAGCCAGCACCCTTCCTTGGAAGCGCTTTCACAGGCGCAGTAACACTGGGGCATTGCGCTTCTCTAGCCACCAAACGTCACGGTCCTTCTCTTTCCGTCTTGTAGACATGAGCTGAGAAATTGCAAACGTCGAGCAATTGCTCAGAGATGAAAAGTGCCAGCACTGAAAGCTCTTGCTAGCCAGCACCCTTCCTTGGAAGCGCTTTTGTAGGCCTAAGAACACTGGGGCTCTGGGCTTCCCTAGCCACCTCATCTTCTGCTCATCCTCTCGCGCACTCTAAAGAGAGCTCAGGTGAGAAATTGCAAACGTCGAGCAATTGCTCAGAGATGAAAAGTGCCAGCACTGAAAGCTGTTGCTAGCCAGCACCCTTCCTTGGAAGCGCTTTCACAGGCGCAGCAACACTGGGGCTTTGCGCTTCTCTAGCCACCAAACGTCACGGTCATTCTCTTTCCGTCTCGTAGACAAGAGCTGAGAAATTGCAAACGTCGAGCAATTGCTCGGAGATGAAAAGTACCAGCACTGAAAGCTGTTGCTAGCCAGCACCCTTCCTTGGAAGCGCTTTTGTAGGCCTAAGAACACTGGGGCTCTGGGCTTCTCTAGCCACCTCATCTTCTGCTCATCCTCTCGCGCACTCTAAAGAGAGCTCAGGTGAGAAATTGCAAACGTCGAGCAATTGCTCAGAGATGAAAAGTGCCAGCACTGAAAGCTCTTGCTAGCCAGCACCCTTCCTTGGAAGCGCTTTCACAGGCGCAGTAACACTGGGGCTTTGCGCTTCTCTACCCACCAAACGTCACAGTCATTCTCTTTCCGTCTCGTAGACACGAGCTGAGAAATTGCAAACGTCCAGCAATTGCTCAGAGATGAAAAGTGCCAGCACTGAAAGCTGCTGCTAGCCAGCACCCTTCCTTGGAAGCGCTTTCACAAGAGCAGTAACACTGGGGCTTTGCGCTTCTATACGCACCAAACGTCACGGTCCTTCTCTTTCCGTCTTGTAGACACGAGCTGAGAAATTGCAAACGTCGAGCAATTGCTCAGAGATGAAAAGTGCCAGCACTGAAAGCTGTTGCTAGCCAGCACCCTTCCTTGGAAGCGCTTTCACAGGCGCAGCAACACTGGGGCTTTGCGCTTCTCTACCCAACAAACGTCACGGTCATTCTCTTTCTGTCTCGTAGACACGAGCTGAGAAATTGCAAACGTCCAGCAATTGCTCAGAGATGAAAAGTGCCAGCACTGAAAGCTGTTGCTAGCCAGCACCCTTCCTTGGAAGCGCTTTTGTAGCCCTTAGAACAATGGGGCTCTGGGCTTCCCTAGCCACCTCATCTTCTGCTCATCCTCTCGCGCAGTCTAAAGAGAGCTCAGGTGAGAAATTGCAAACGACCAGCAATTGCTCAGAGATGAAAAGTGCCAGCACTGAAAGCTCTTGCTAGCCAGCACCCTTCCTTGGAAGCGCTTTCACAGGCGCAGTAACACTGGGGCATTGCGCTTCTATACGCACCAAACGTCACGGTCATTCTCTTTCCTTCTCGTAGACACGAGCTGAGAAATTGCAAACGTCGAGCAATAGCTCCGAGATGAAAAGTGCCAGCACTGAAAGCTCTTGCTAGCCAGCACCCTTCCTTGGAAGCGCTTTTGTAGGCCTAAGAACACTGGGGCTCTGGGCTTCCCTAGCCACCTCATCTTCTGCTCATCCTCTCGCGCACTCTAAAGAGAGCTCAGGTGAGAAATTGCAAACGTCGAGCAATTGCTCAGAGATGAAAAGTGCCAGCACTGAAAGCTGTTGCTAGCCAGCACCCTTCCTTGGAAGCGCTTTCACAGGCGCAGCAACACTGGGGCTTTGCGCTTCTCTAGCCACCAAACGTCACGGTCATTCTCTTTCCGTCTCGTAGACAAGAGCTGAGAAATTGCAAACGTCGAGCAATTGCTCGGAGATGAAAAGTACCAGCACTGAAAGCTGTTGCTAGCCAGCACCCTTCCTTGGAAGCGCTTTTGTAGGCCTAAGAACACTGGGGCTCTGGGCTTCTCTAGCCACCTCATCTTCTGCTCATCCTCTCGCGCACTCTAAAGAGAGCTCAGGTGAGAAATTGCAAACGTCGAGCAATTGCTCAGAGATGAAAAGTGCCAGCACTGAAAGCTGTTGCTAGCCAGCACCCTTCCTTGGAAGCGCTTTCACAGGCGCAGTAACACTGGGGCTTTGCGCTTCTCTACCCACCAAACGTCACAGTCATTCTCTTTCCGTCTCGTAGACACGAGCTGAGAAATTGCAAACGTCCAGCAATTGCTCAGAGATGAAAAGTGCCAGCACTGAAAGCTGCTGCTAGCCAGCACCCTTCCTTGGAAGCGCTTTCACAAGAGCAGTAACACTGGGGCTTTGCGCTTCTATACGCACCAAACGTCACGGTCATTCTCTTTCCGTCTTGTAGACACGAGCTGAGAAATTGCAAACGTCGAGCAATTGCTCAGAGATGAAAAGTGCCAGCACTGAAAGCTGTTGCTAGCCAGCACCCTTCCTTGGAAGCGCTTTCACAGGCGCAGCAACACTGGGGCTTTGCGCTTCTCTACCCACCAAACGTCACGGTCCTTCTCTTTCCGTCTCGTAGACATGAGCTGAGAAATTGCAAACGTCCAGCAATTGCTCAGAGATGAAAAGTGCCAGCACTGAAAGCTCTTGCTAGCCAGCACCCTTCCTTGGAAGCGCTTTTGTAGGCCTAAGAACACTGGGGCTCTGGGCTTCCCTAGCCACCTCATCTTCTGCTCATCCTCTCGCGCAGTCTAAAGAGAGCTCAGGTGAGAAATTGCAAACGTCGAGCAATTGCTCAGAGATGAAAAGTGCCAGCACTGAAAGCTCTTGCTAGCCAGCACCCTTCCTTGGAAGCGCTTTCACAGGCGCAGTAACACTGGGGCTTTGCGCTTCTCTAGCCACCAAACGTCACGGTCATTCTCTTTCCTTCTCGTAGACACGAGCTGAGAAATTGCAAACGTCGAGCAATTGCTCAGAGATGAAAAGTGCCAGCACTGAAAGCTGTTGCTAGCCAGCACCCTTCCTTGGAAGCGCTTTTGTAGGCCTAAGAACACTGGGGCTCTGGGCTTCCCTAGCCACCTCATCTTCTGCTCATCCTCTCGCGCACTCTAAAGAGAGCTCAGGTGAGAAATTGCAAACGTCGAGCAATTGCTCAGAGATGAAAAGTGCCAGCACTGAAAGCTGTTGCTAGCCAGCACCCTTCCTTGGAAGCGCTTTCACAGGCGCAGCAACACTGGGGCTTTGCGCTTCTCTAGCCACCAAACGTCACAGTCATTCTCTTTCCGTCTCGTAGACACGAGCTGAGAAATTGCAAACGTCCAGCAATTGCTCAGAGATGAAAAGTGCCCGCACTGAAAGCTGTTGCTAGCCAGCACCCTTCCTTGGAAGCGCTTTTGTAGGCCTAAGAACACTGGGGCTCTGGGCTTCTCTAGCCACCTCATCTTCTGCTCATCCTCTCGCGCACTGTAAAGAGAGCTCAGGTGAGAAATTGCAAACGTCGAGCAATTGCTCAGAGATGAAAAGTGCCAGCACTGAAAGCTCTTGCTAGCCAGCACCCTTCCTTGGAAGCGCTTTCACAGGCGCAGCAACACTGGGGCTTTGCGCTTCTCTAGCCACCAAACGTCACGGTCCTTCTCTTTCCGTCTCGTAGACACGAGCTGAGAAATTGCAAACGTCGAGCAATTGCTCAGAGATGAAAAGTGCCAGCACTGAAAGCTGTTGCTAGCCAGCACCCTTCCTTGGAAGCGCTTTTGTAGGCCTAAGAACACTGGGGCTCTGGGCTTCTCTAGCCACCTCATCTTCTGCTCATCCTCGCGCACTCTAAAGAGAGCTCAGGTGAGAAATTGCAAACGTCCAGCAATTGCTCAGAGATGAAAAGTGCCAGCACTGAAAGCTGTTGCTAGCCAGCACCCTTCCTTGGAAGCGCTTTCACAGGCGCAGCAACACTGGGGCTTTGCGCTTCTCTAGCCACCAAACGTCACGGTCCTTCTCTTTCCGTCTCCTAGACACAAGCTGAGAAATTGCAAACGTGGAGCAATTGCTCAGAGATGAAAAGTGCCAGCACTGAAAGCTGTTGCTAGCCAGCACCCTTCCTTGGAAGCGCTTTCACAGGCGCAGCAACACTGGGGCTTTGCGCTTCTCTACCCACAAAACGTCACGGTCCTTCTCTTTCCGTCTCCTAGACATGAGCTGAGAAATTGCAAACGTCGAGCAATTGCTCAGAGATGAAAAGTGCCAGCACTGAAAGCTGTTGCTAGCCAGCACCCTTCCTTGGAAGCGCTTTCACAGGCGCAGCAACACTGGGGCTTTGCGCTTCTCTACCCACCAAACGTCACGGTCCTTCTCTTTCCGTCTCGTAGACACGAGCTGAGAAATTGCAAACGTCGAGCAATTGCTCAGAGATGAAAAGTGCCAGCACTGAAAGCTGTTGCTAGCCAGCACCCTTCCTTGGAAGCGCTTTTGTAGGCCTAAGAACACTGGGGCTCTGGGCTTCTCTAGCCACCTCATCTTCTGCTCATCCTCTCGCGCACTCTAAAGAGAGCTCAGGTGAGAAATTGCAAATGTCGAGCAATTGCTCAGAGATGAAAAGTGCCAGCACTGAAAGCTGTTGCTAGCCAGCACCCTTCCTTGGAAGCGCTTTCACAGGCGCAGCAACACTGGGGCTTTGCGCTTCTCTAGCCACCAAACATCACGGTCATTCTCTTTCCGTCTCGTAGACAAGAGCTGAGAAATTGCAAACGTCGAGCAATTGCTCGGAGATGAAAAGTACCAGCACTGAAAGCTGTTGCTAGCCAGCACCCTTCCTTGGAAGCGCTTTTGTAGGCCTAAGAACACTGGGGCTCTGGGCTTCTCTAGCCACCTCATCTTCTGCTCATCCTCTCGCGCACTGTAAAGAGAGCTCAGGTGAGAAATTGCAAACGACGAGCAATTGCTCAGAGATGAAAAGTGCCAGCACTGAAAGCTGTTGCTAGCCAGCACCCTTCCTTGGAAGCGCTTTCACAGGCGCAGCAACACTGGGGCTTTGCGCTTCTCTACCCACCAAACGTCACAGTCATTCTCTTTCCGTCTCGTAGACACGAGCTGAGAAATTGCAAACGTCCAGCAATTGCTCAGAGATGAAAAGTGCCAGCACTGAAAGCTGCTGCTAGCCAGCACCCTTCCTTGGAAGCGCTTTCACAAGAGCAGTAACACTGGGGCTTTGCGCTTCTATACGCACCAAACGTCACGGTCATTCTCTTTCCGTCTTGTAGACACGAGCTGAGAAATTGCAAACGTCCAGCAATTGCTCAGAGATGAAAAGTGCCAGCACTGAAAGCTGTTGCTAGCCAGCACCCTTCCTTGGAAGCGCTTTTGTAGGCCTAAGCACACTGGGGCTCTGGGCTTCTCTAGCCACCTCATCTTCTGCTCATCCTCCCGCGCTCTAAAGAGAGCTCAGGTGAGAAATTGCAAACGTCGAGCAATTGCTCAGAGATGAAAAGTGCCAGCACTGAAAGCTCTTGCTAGCCAGCACCCTTCCTTGGAAGCGCTTTCACAGGCGCAGCAACACTGGGGCTTTGCGCTTCTCTAGCCGCCAAACGTCACGGTCCTTCTCTTTCCATCTCGTAGACACGAGCTGAGAAATTGCAAACGTCCAGCAATTGCTCAGAGATGAAAAGTGCCAGCACTGAAAGCTGTTGCTAGCCAGCACCCTTCCTTGGAAGCGCTTTAACAGGCGCAGCAACACTGGGGCTTTGCGCTTCTCTAGCCACCAAACGTCACGGTCCTTCTCTTTCCGTCTTGTAGACATGAGCTGAGAAATTGCAAACGTCGAGCAATTGCTCCGAGATGAAAAGTGCCAGCACTGAAAGCTGTTGCTAGCCAGCACCCTTCCTTGGAAGCGCTTTCACAGGCGCAGCAACACTGGGGCTTTGCGCTTCTCTAGCCACCAAACGTCACGGTCCTTCTCTTTCCGTCTCGTAGACACGAGCTGAGAAATTGCAAATGTCGAGCAATTGCTCAGAGATGAAAAGTGCCAGCACTGAAAGCTGTTGCTAGCCAGCACCCTTCCTTGGAAGCGCTCTTGTAGGCCTAAGAACACTGGGGCTCTGGGCTTCTCTAGCCACCTCATCTTCTGCTCATCCTCTCGCGCACTCTAAAGAGAGCTCAGGTGAGAAATTGCAAACGTCGAGCAATTGCTCAGAGATGAAAAGTGGCAGCACTGAAAGCTGTTGCTAGCCAGCACCCTTCCTTGGAAGCGCTTTCACAGGCGCAGCAACACTGGGGCTTTGCGCTTCTCTACCCACCAAACGTCACAGTCCTTCTCTTTCCGTCTCGTAGACATGAGCTGAGAAATTGCAAATGTCGAGCAATTGCTCAGAGATGAAAAGTGCCAGCACTGAAAGCTCTTGCTAGCCAGCACCCTTCCTTGGAAGCGCTTTCACAGGCGCAGCAACACTGGGGCTTTGCGCTTCTCTAGCCGCCAAACGTCACGGTCCTTCTCTTTCCATCTCGTAGACACGAGCTGAGAAATTGCAAACGTCCAGCAATTGCTCAGAGATGAAAAGTGCCAGCACTGAAAGCTGTTGCTAGCCAGCACCCTTCCTTGGAAGCGCTTTAACAGGCGCAGCAACACTGGGGCTTTGCGCTTCTCTAGCCACCAAACGTCACGGTCCTTCTCTTTCCGTCTTGTAGACATGAGCTGAGAAATTGCAAACGTCGAGCAATTGCTCAGAGATGAAAAGTGCCAGCACTGAAAGCTGTTGCTAGCCAGCACCCTTCCTTGGAAGCGCTTTCACAGGCGCAGCAACACTGGGGCTTTGCGCTTCTCTAGCCACCAAACGTCACGGTCCTTCTCTTTCCGTCTCGTAGACACGAGCTGAGAAATTGCAAATGTCGAGCAATTGCTCAGAGATGAAAAGTGCCAGCACTGAAAGCTGTTGCTAGCCAGCACCCTTCCTTGGAAGCGCTCTTGTAGGCCTAAGAACACTGGGGCTCTGGGCTTCTCTAGCCACCTCATCTTCTGCTCATCCTCTCGCGCACTCTAAAGAGAGCTCAGGTGAGAAATTGCAAACGTCGAGCAATTGCTCAGAGATGAAAAGTGGCAGCACTGAAAGCTGTTGCTAGCCAGCACCCTTCCTTGGAAGCGCTTTCACAGGCGCAGCAACACTGGGGCTTTGCGCTTCTCTAGCCACCAAACGTCACAGTCCTTCTCTTTCCGTCTCGTAGACATGAGCTGAGAAATTGCAAATGTCGAGCAATTGCTCAGAGATGAAAAGTGCCAGCACTGAAAGCTCTTGCTAGCCAGCACCCTTCCTTGGAAGCGCTTTTGTAGGCCGAAGAACACTGGGGCTCTGGGCTTCTCTAGCCACCTCATCTTCTGCTCATCCTCGCGCGCACTCTAAAGAGAGCTCAGGTGAGAAATTGCAAACGTCGAGCAATTGCTCAGAGATGAAAAGTGCCAGCACTGAAAGCTCTTGCTAGCCAGCACCCTTCCTTGGAAGCGCTTTCACAGGCGCAGTAACACTGGGGCTTTGCACTTCTCTACGCACCAAACGTCACGGTCCTTCTCTTTCCGTCTCGTAGACACGAGCTGAGAAATTGCAAACGTCGAGCAATTGCTCAGAGATGAAAAGTGCCAGCACTGAAAGCTGTTGCTAGCCAGCACCCTTCCTTGGAAGCGCTCTTGTAGGCCTAAGAACACTGGGGCTCTGGGCTTCCCTAGCCACCTCATCTTCTGCTCATCCTCTCGCGCACTCTAAAGAGAGCTCAGGTGAGAAATTGCAAACGTCGAGCAATTGCTCAGAGATGAAAAGTGCCAGCACTGAAAGCTGTTGCTAGCCAGCACCCTTCCTTGGAAGCGCTTTCACAGGCGCAGCAACACTGGGGCTTTGCGCTTCTATACGCACCAAACGACACGGTCATTCTCTTTCCGTCTCGTAGACACGAGCTGAGAAATTGCAAACGTCGAGCAATTGCTCAGAGATGAAAAGTGCCAGCACTGAAAGCTGTTGCTAGCCAGCACCCTTCCTTGGAAGCGCTTTTGTAGGCCTAAGAACACTGGGGCTCTGGGCTTCTCTAGCCACCTCATCTTCTGCTCATCCTCCCGCGCACTCTGAAGAGAGCTCAGGTGAGACATTGCAAACGTCGAGCAATTGCTCAGAGATGAAAAGTGCCAGCACTGAAAGCTCTTGCTAGCCAGCACCCTTCCTTGGAAGCGCTTTACAGGCGCAGTAACACTGGGGCTTTGCGCTTCTCTACCCACCAAACGTCACGGTCCTTCTCTTTCCGTCTCCTAGACACGAGCTGAGAAAATGCAAACGTCCAGCAATTGCTCAGAGATGAAAAGTGCCAGCACTGAAAGCTGTTGCTAGCCAGCACCCTTCCTTGGAAGCGCTTTTGTAGCCCTTAGAACACTGGGGCTCTGGGCTTCCCTAGCCACCTCATCTTCTGCTCATCCTCTCGCGCACTCTAAAGAGAGCTCAGGTGAGAAATTGCAAACGACGAGCAATTGCTCAGAGATGAAAAGTGCCAGCACTGAAAGCTGTTGCTAGCCAGCACCCTTCCTTGGAAGCGCTTTCACAGGCGCAGCAACACTGGGGCTTTGCGCTTCTATACGCACCAAACGTCACAGTCATTCTCTTTCCGTCTCGTAGACACGAGCTGAGAAATTGCAAACGTCGAGCAATTGCTCAGAGATGAAAAGTGCCAGCACTGAAAGCTGTTGCTAGCCAGCACCCTTCCTTGGAAGCGCTTTTGTAGGCCTAAGCACACTGGGGCTCTGGGCTTCTCTAGCCACCTCATCTTCTGCTCATCCTCTCGCGCTCTAAACAGAGCTCAGGTGAGAAATTGCAAACGTCCAGCTATTGCTCAGAGATGAAAAGTGCCAGCACTGAAAGCTCTTGCTAGCCAGCACCCTTCCTTGGAAGCGCTTTCACAGGCGCAGCAACACTGGGGCTTTGCGCTTCTATACGCACCAAACGTCACGGTCCTTCTCTTTCCGTCGGTAGACACGAGCTGAGAAATTGCAAATGTCGAGCAATTGCTCAGAGATGAAAAGTGCCAGCACTGAAAGCTGTTGCTAGCCAGCACCCTTCCTTGGAAGCGCTTTTGTAGGCCTAAGCACACTGGGGCTCTGGGCTTCTCTAGCCACCTAATCTTCTGCTCATCCTCTCGCGCACTCTAAAGAGAGCTCAGGTGAGAAATTGCAAACGTCGAGCAATTGCTCAGAGATGAAAAGTGCCAGCACTGAAAGCTGTTGCTAGCCAGCACCCTTCCTTGGAAGCGCTTTCACAGGCGCAGTAACACTGGGGCTTTGCACTTCTGTACGCACCAAACGTCACGGTCCTTCTCTTTCCGTCTCGTAGACACGAGCTGAGAAATTGCAAACGTCAAGCAATTGCTCCGAGATGAAAAGTGCCAGCACTGAAAGCTGTTGCTAGCCAGCACCCTTCCTTGGAAGCGCTTTCACAGGCGCAGTAACACCGGGGCTTTGCGCTTCTATACGCACCAAACGTCACGGTCATTCTCTTTCCGTCTCGTAGACATGAGCTGAGAAATTGCAAACGTCGAGCAATTGCTCAGAGATGAAAAGTGCCAGCACTGAAAGCTGTTGCTAGCCAGCACCCTTCCTTGGAAGCGCTTTTGTAGGCCTAAGAACACTGGGGCTCTGGGCTTCTCTAGCCACCTCATCTTCTGCTCATCCTCTCGCGCACTCTAAAGAGAGCTCAGGTGAGAAATTGCAAATGTCGAGCAATTGCTCAGAGATGAAAAGTGCCAGCACTGAAAGCTGTTGCTAGCCAGCACCCTTCCTTGGAAGCGCTTTCACAGGCGCAGCAACACTGGGGCTTTGCGCTTCTCTAGCCACCAAACGTCACGGTCATTCTCTTTCCGTCTCGTAGACAAGAGCTGAGAAATTGCAAACGTCGAGCAATTGCTCCGAGATGAAAAGTACCAGCACTGAAAGCTGTTGCTAGCCAGCACCCTTCCTTGGAAGCGCTTTTGTAGGCCTAAGAACACTGGGGCTCTGGGCTTCTCTAGCCACCTCATCTTCTGCTCATCCTCTCGCGCACTCTAAAGAGAGCTCAGGTGAGAAATTGCAAACGTCGAGCAATTGCTCAGAGATGAAAAGTGCCAGCACTGAAAGCTGTTGCTAGCCAGCACCCTTCCTTGGAAGCGCTTTCACAGGCGCAGTAACACTGGGGCTTTGCGCTTCTCTACCCACCAAACGTCACAGTCATTCTCTTTCCGTCTCGTAGACACGAGCTGAGAAATTGCAAACGTCCAGCAATTGCTCAGAGATGAAAAGTGCCAGCACTGAAAGCTGCTGCTAGCCAGCACCCTTCCTTGGAAGCGCTTTCACAAGAGCAGTAACACTGGGGCTTTGCGCTTCTATACGCACCAAACGTCACGGTCATTCTCTTTCCGTCTTGTAGACACGAGCTGAGAAATTGCAAACGTCGAGCAATTGCTCAGAGATGAAAAGTGCCAGCACTGAAAGCTGTTGCTAGCCAGCACCCTTCCTTGGAAGCGCTTTCACAGGCGCAGCAACACTGGGGCTTTGCGCTTCTCTAGCCACCAAACGTCACGGTCCTTCTCTTTCCGTCTCGTAGACATGAGCTGAGAAATTGCAAACGTCCAGCAATTGCTCAGAGATGAAAAGTGCCAGCACTGAAAGCTGTTGCTAGCCAGCACCCTTCCTTGGAAGCGCTTTTGTAGCCCTTAGAACACTGGGGCTCTGGGCTTCCCTAGCCACCTCATCTTCTGCTCATCCTCTCGCGCAGTCTAAAGAGAGCTCAGGTGAGAAATTGCAAACGTCGAGCAATTGCTCAGAGATGAAAAGTGCCAGCACTGAAAGCTCTTGCTAGCCAGCACCCTTCCTTGGAAGCGCTTTCACAGGCGCAGTAACA